>JARJHM010000106.1:0-586691 GCA_033356055.1 Carex pumila
ATAATATTATGGAGGAGCCTGATAATTGTACCCCAAACAAAATCCCCGAATGAGTACCCCAAGTACTTAATGTCTAACTTCCATTTTCAGCACTCGTATTCAAGTATTTAAACTTATGTTTATAACCATTTACAATGTTACTCGCAAGTTTTTAAAACTCTATCTACAAGCATTTAAATTCTAAATCTGGATAATTTTTAACTCCCAACTACTTTTGAAAAGATTCATTTCACCCACTCTTATTTATTTTTCTTTGATTATTCTTGTTAATTTTCCCGATGATTTGTGATGATTTTTGTAAATCTAAAAATACGAACATTTTATACTCATTTTTTTCTTTCAAATAAGATCCATGAAGAAATATTTTTTATTTATTTTCATATCGTTATTTTTTATTTATTTTTATTTTTAAAGTAATTCATTCTACAATCAACCATTTAAATCTCTATGTCTATCATTTAAACTATTACGTTCAAGTATTTAAATCTCAAATCTAAATTAAAAATATATTTTTTACAATTGACATTTTTTACCACGACGGCTTTCTAGGAGGTTGATATGCCTCTTGGAATGCAACTTCGCAACCATTTAAACTATTATGTTCAAACATTTTTTTTGCACTTCACAAGCTTTAAATCTCGGTTACTTTCAGTTTTATTTTTTTTCTATTTTGCTTTAGAACCATTTAAACCTCTATTTACAACACTTAATTAGTTATTTTGTTTTAGAAGCATTTAAACATATGTCTGTAGCCCTTCAAAGTATTTGTGTCAAGCATGTAAACCTTACATATAACTTATCAAAAATATTTTTGATAGCAAAAACTTGTATGTACTTAATTTCTATTTTTTAGTCTTTAAAAATATTTTTAATGGTAAAAATCTCATATATGAGTATATGACACATTGAATATAGCAAGTTAAATCCAATATTAGTACTACAAGCTAATCATCATTGCTCTATAGTATGTTAATTTTACACCAAAAAGTTGTATTCGCAAACAATGAAATTTTACATAGATAGCAAGAGGATACAAACCTACAATAAAACTAATTAACATTTATGATATATTTATAAAAATTATCAGAATCTATACTCAGAAAACTCTTTGACTTCATGAGCCAAGATATCCCCACGACATCCTGGATTTCACAAAATAAACAAACAAACAATTAGATAAAAAAAGGTAAATTTCTCATCCAAAGTCATTAAACTGTACTCCGTGTTACAAGTCATTAATATATTGTATTACAACATCCATTAGAGTGGCAATTTTACAACATCACAAGAGGACGTGAAGAAATCTAGCTACATTGTTTTGTATAGGATCAAAATATACATGATTTGAGCTTAAATTAGACATTCTCGAATAAACTTTGAGGACTTAGTGTAATATTATTACTAGCTGAAGTTATCTACTCTCATTCCATCTCATGAGTACTTAAATTAAGTTACGGACACGAATTAATGCAGTCAGATATCTTCAGTATTCTCCATTTATTTCACATTTTATAAATTATTCTTAATACTTTCAATTGCTTGCACAAATTTACCCTCACTCTAATTCATACAATTACTCTAGCTGTTAAATGAATTTTGAACTTAAAATTCTCCTCCCTATTAACAAAAGCATACCTGCGCCACAATTTCACATTGCGGTTCGAAACCTCCATGCCACATCACACTCCCCAATCTTTGACCCTGTGGCACTGTCTATGTCAGCATTGTATATAGCCTTAACTAGTACCTTACAATTAATCCATATCAGAAATATTACATTCCAGTGAATAAGGGAAAAGTAAATCCTACACAATTCATTCTTAGTCTGCAATACTATTTTTCTCTTACCAACAATCATGATATTTGAATAGAATTACAGAAATAGAAACCATTTAACATGATGAATTTGACCAGACTTACTACAAGCATTAAAACCTCAATGATGCAGGTGATCTTAACATGAAAATTAGTAAATAATAATGTGAAGTTGAAGAGAAATGTAAATATAAAGTATATATCTTGGCATTGACACCGTTAGGACGATTCTTCCCTTGCTCTTGTACTTCATTTAATCTGACCTGTGCAAACCCAACCGTATTTCTTGAAACGTCATTTTCTTTGGTATGCCGTCAATTCTTAATTTCGTTAGAAACACTTCTATAAAATATAAAATTAGTAGTCCATGGGCTAATTTTTTATTTGTTGGAGTCAGTGCTTTCTCATATAATTACCGTTTTGTTTCTTTTACAATAATTTCATAGTATTTAACTCAGCAGCAGAACTGGTGGTACTTTGGCCATATGAAAGGTATTGGTAAGAATTCAGGCCAACATGGTACGGACCAGACTAGAAAGTATAATATAGAAGGAATTACCTCCTTTTTATTAAGTGAAAGTATTTTCAGATGGATTTCTAGTAGCCTTCCTCTGAATTCATCCTCCTCTGTTCTGAACAAAAAAAAAAACTTTTACATGTTGTTAACGTTGTCAAAGATCCAAGTTGAATGTTTACAGAACCAATGTTTCAGAGAAGTTTGTGCATCTTCAAAGATTTAACTCATTGTTAACTATACTTTCAAGTTTCAACCATTCTCCCTTGTATGGCATTACACTTCTATTTTTTTTTCCTTTCTTAATTTTGTTGAAACCTAATTGTCCAGTAGGCGTAACCTTTGAACTTCAATAATAAAACAATCAAAACTAAAGAATGAAACATTTAAACATAACGATCAATTAAATAAAAAAATGCAATATGCAATAAAGAAATTAGCAAGGCAGCAAGTGCTCTAATCAGTAAAACAGACGACTATATGGTGATACTGTACCATGAAAAAAATCTATATATTCTTATCGTTCTGTTATGTTAATGCAGGTTTCTCTTTTTGCACTTTTGTCGTGTTACAACTATAAAGAAAGAGATATTTTCTAATTATAAATCGGAGACAAGTTTTCTTAAATTTATGTTTCTTTTGAACTTGGCTCTGGTATTAGACAAAAGCATGATAGGTTTCAGAAATTTTAGAAAACCACAAAGAACATATAGTTTCAGAAAACCATCATAAAAGTTGTGAAACAAGAAAAATCTTAATATGTACCAATCCGGTACCGGTAGCTGTACCAAAAAGGTACCAAAACTGTCTCAGCTATCTTGGAAATCCAAAATATAGCTTTATAGCTATGGTAATCATTTATCCCTTATAACATAGAACAGATCCAATTTTACAAAACATAAGAACCAAAAAACTAGACATCATACTCTTAAAACCCAAAAATACCCCGACTTGAACTGAATAGCAAGAAAAAAAGATATAAAATCTGGAATCTGAGTAAAAACATATCTCAATGACCAAAAGAAGTATCTACTTGCAAGAATCATAAACATATGGAATTTGAGTAATGTCAAACCGGCTGCAACACCACAAAATATTTTTAATAAATTATTGCCACGATAATACTAACTGTCAATCACCATAATCAAGCCAGAATAGTAAAACTAGTACTAAATTATTAGTGGTTTGACTGAATGCTTGAATGGAATGTAAATAGAAGGTTACCTGAATGAGCATCCACTATTAAAATGTTGTTCAGAAAGTGTATGATAAACTTCCAATGCTTTCTGCTCATTTGAAATCCATGTATCTAAGAGAAGATATTAGTATCTTACAACAAGTAGATCTGAACCATTCATCATGATCTCCATATAAAAATGTATTAGGAGACCAAAAGTTACATTTTTGAGATTTTTTCCCCTAATTTTTTAGATAGATAGAAAATCACTATTTGAATCGTCTAGAACCTTTAGATCAAGTGATATTATACCTATTTACAAAAATAGTAAAAAAAATCTATAAAATGTAGAATTTGGCATCTAAGCACATTTTCACATTGAGATTAGGTTCAGCAGAACGGATCGACTATTGGACTTTAAAAAATAGTGACATGCATCCATAGTACGGACCAAAGCGCGCTATGCATAGTACCACAGCCACACACAACCAGCATATACTATTTTATACAACAATTTTGCAAATAAAGAACAAAGTAAAACTTGGGATCTGTACAACTAGGATAGCCAATACCCTTCACTAAGGATTCTTAAAAGCTCAAACAATAATATTTCAAATCTCCAGAATAAAGCGTATAAACCTCATATATTAAGCATTTAAACCTCACGATCAACTAAATAATTAAAATAAAATTTATTTACAGTGAGATCTAGCCTTTAAACCTTAATGATCAAGCATTCAAAATAATATATTGAAGCATTTAAACCTAATGATTAACTAAATAAAAATGAAATATATAGCGATGTCACCTCAACAATAACACTTTAAATCTCTAGAATAAAGCATATAAAGCTCATGTATAAAGCGTTTAATTGAGTAAAACAGTAATTATTATATCCATCAGGTCTATTCAATTTCCATTGAAATCATCGATATTAACCACTAACAAGATTTGAGCCGGACTTGCTTCCAAATTTCAGAGATCAACCTACTTAAGAAAAATAAATAAAATTTAGATCCTAAGAACATAGACCAAGCATGTACCATTTCTCAGAAGGATTATCGAATTGTAAATATAGCATCCATTGTAATATCAGTTCAGAATAGAAAACTATATCACAAATACTTTCTTCTTCTCTAAGCAACATGCCAGGTCTAAACATAGGACACTTTAATAGTCAACTAAATTGAATGCCCCAGTAGTTAAATGCATTGCTACAACATAGAACCATCTCACTTTAGTCTTAAATTAAATGCTCTAATACTATGCATAGCGAGGATTTGTTCGTACTATGGATCAATATTTTCATTTTCAAAGTTCAAAGAGCCGAGCAGAACCATTCAACATGACCTTCATATGGAAATGTAACGTAGACTAAATTTTACATTTTATAGAATTTTTTGAGTTACCTTAGCTCTAGGTTTCTCGCCATTGTACTTCAACATCAAATTGAGGAACTTTTGTTCTGTCACTTTCAACTTCACTTTTTGTTTGGTTCTATAATCATTTAAAGTCATCATGTCAAGCCTTTATATAGTAGACCTCTTAGTCATTTCATCGAATAGTTGCACAACATCTTTCACCATCTCTTCCTGATGCACAAATAAGAAAAACAAATCCAAACTTATCCTTGTAAATCTCACGTATCAAACATTTAAAACCTATTAAATCAAACTTTTAAACCTCACGTATCAAATGGGGAATATCAGTGGAAACAACCAATCCTAGAGTACTTGTTAGTGAGTTGAGAACCGGGCACTTTCAGAATCGAATATCTAACGATGTTTCTCTTTATCAATTATAGAAGATATCTACAAAAAAAAAATATGAAATCAAGTATTGGCTTAGAAATCTAGAAAAGTACTTCATTCAAAGTGTTTATAAACTCTTGATGTTTGAGCTTGACTGTTTCTGATATTTAGAATCTAATTCGTCACAGTTAAATGCTTGAACTAGCAATACCAAAAATGTGGTGATGAAACAAACTACTGATGGTTGAACTAGCAATACCAGACAATACCATTGCTATATTGCTATTATGAAATTGCTCAAACAAGTGATACTAGACAATATCTTATCCAATGTGTTTTCCAATATTGATTGATAGCGATACTAGCAATGTGTGTGGATTATATATATGCTTGAGGTTTATATGCAATTTTGTCACTATTAAAATAAATATTCATATAGCAATTTTGTCACTGTACCTAATTCATCACTGTTAAAAGAAAAAAAATTATTAATATATCAATTTCTAGAATTACATGAAATAGAGATAAAATCGTTTATGAGTTATGAAAATATAAAATGATGCTTACCTTTTGAGGTCAATACGCTCTATCTCACAAGATAAGAAGAAGAACTCGTGAATCTCCCTCTCTCTGGTAAGAGCTGATACGTTATTCCTCAAAGAACACCAGGTTGAACTACCTCTCCGCTTTCCTCAAAGACGGCGGCGCCGGGACGGAAGCAGAGGTTGTCAAAGGGCCACTAGAGGCCTTTCATGCTCTTTTCAGTGCCATCTACTGCCACAGCTACACAATCAAGATTTCATGTCGCCATTAGAATAGACAAAGGTGGAAAGGAGAAAAGGAGGCTAATTAAGCGTGCTTCTTGTACATCGCGCCAAGCCGAGCTGAGGCCAGCTACTGCTCTACCTCCGATCTCCTATTCTCTCATTTTCAGAGGGAGAATCAATCGTTGCTAGAGATCGATCTCTGGCGGTTAGATCCGATTGGATTGAAAGAGAAGAGGGAGAAATGAAAAGCGAAGAAATGGAAAGAGAAGAGGTAATTGTGATCATACATAAATTGAAAGTAGAATAACAGCGTGACAGAAATAGAAAAAAATTTCGGTTGAATTAGTTGGGGGATTGATTCGGGTATAATGGAACATTTCTCTTCTCAAAAAGCTTGATTTGGAGAATTCTGCTGAGATTTGACTAAAAGGGAAACTGAGAGTGGAGATAAAATAACAGTTTGGTAAATTAGGAAAGTATTAACTGTTAAATTAGTTGGGAGACGTATTCGGATTTGATGGCTTGGGGTAGTAAAACATTTCTCTATTATGGATACAATCTAAATTATGCACATATTATTTCCATACAAAAATGATGAGATCCGATGTTCGCTTAATTTTTCAACGGTGACACTAACAGCTAGTGTTGAATATTAGAAAAAGTTTAATCGGTAGGAGCTCGTTCATTCGTCATTCTTTTGAACATCAAACGGAAAATCGTACGGACTGTTTAAATTCATGTGAATTTAAATTTGTTTGTACAATTTTCAATACAAACTCGACCAGACATTATCCAACATCGGAAAAAGCAGACTAAATTTGATCTAATGTCGATCAAAGTTTCTCTACTGCGCGAACAATTTGGGTATGACGCTAATCAAAACTGAAACTGAAACTGAAATTTGAGTCTGACCCTAGTCCATCCGATTCGCTTTGAAATTTTAACGCATTACTTCAATATTTAATTATTTATTGCGATCCGATTTAACATACATATAAAAATCTAGTACACAGATCTTAAATTAAAGTGAAGCGATCCGTTTCAATATGGTGGACTTGAAATTCAAATTTATGCACCCTCCAGCCCATGTTTTGTCGATCCGTTTCAATCCGATGGCTTCAAAGTTCAAATCCAAATTTAATTTATTCCCCCTTCTTTTTGACCGCCTTAGCTTTTTTTGACCGGACTTGGGAAAATTAATTGTAGGCCTGGCCTGTGTGCTTTTCCTAATTCAACTGCTAACAACAAGAAATTGAAACGAAATATTACTTTTCGGTCCATGAACAGTTAAACGCGCTTTCTGTCCCCACGCAAACGACGAAGGAGACTCCATTAAAATTTGTGACACCTGACATCCACATTTTTCTTTTTTAAACACTTGTGAGTTCTGACTATCAAAATTATTACAAAATAATTTAACGAATGGAAAATTTACCAAATAAAAATCTTTACAATATTAAAACAATTTACAAATGCATATATAAAATAATATGAATAATATTAATTGTTAATGAATTGAAAATTTACAAAATAAAAATCGTTAGAATATGGAAACAATTTACAAATGCATAAACAAATAATATGAATAATATTTTTACTGTCTTATTTTGCTGAATTTTTTTTTAAGATCCATCAAAAAATAATAAAAAATATTAATATTCAGGTTTTTTGGATATTTTTAAAACAGCCAGAAATTTGGGCGGTCAGAAAGAAAATTAAAAAAAATCCAAAAAAAAACCTATATATTTGTGCAACTTTTTTTTATGGATATTAAAAAAAAATCGGCTTATTTTGTCATTGAACTTTCGACTTTCTAATTTTAACTTTCCAAAAAGTCGATGCATAACATTGGGAAAAAAAAATATCTAAAGGGGATTGTAAAATACATTGATTTTGTTAAAAAAGAAATTGATATGTTTTGCAAATTAAATACCAAATAAATAGAAACGGTATAGTCGTTTGGATAACCGTACACAGCTTTATACACGCGGTATTTATCCAGAACAGAAAGCGCCACGCTGGATGCCCGTGAAACACTTTTGTAAAGTTCAATCGTAGAAAAAGACGTACTCCGACCAAACTAAAACACACAGTAGCGTCGGGTCGTGGATCCCACCCACTAACTCCACCGTGAGAAAGAAAGTTTACCCCACCAGTCAGTGAAACCTTAATGGAAAAGACCAGGACCATAGTACGATTTATCAGTCAGTTAGGACTTGGTGCCTCCTTCCGAGACCGAATACACTGAAGTAACTCAAATTTTGAGATTTTATATAAACCGTTCGATCATAATCTGGATCAAGGTGGAATGCCTGGTTTATTTAATATTCGTGCTAAAAATGATCTGGTGGTTCAGATCTAAACTCAAAATTTGAGTTACTTTAGATGATATGAATTACTGTTCTGTGTGCAACCAATCGATGAAAAAAAAAAAAACGAAAAAATTTCTTCGATAGGCGACAGCTCATTTCCACTTTAACCTACTGTTACCCCAAACCCTCCCTCGGTCCCTCCTCTCTCTCGCTCTCTCCTCTCCGGTGATTTACGATGGGCCGTCGCCGATTTACCGACGATCCGCCGCCGCCGGACGACCTTCGCTGTCGCCGCTCCGACGGGAGGGACTGGCGCTGCCCCCAGCCTTCCCTCCCTGGTCTCTCTCTCTGCATTTACCACCACCGCCGTAGTTACAAAAACTCTGGCTTTAGCCCGAGCCCCGGTCCTAGTTCGGACCCTCCACCGGAGACTCCTCCTACTAGCGCCGACGAGAAGAAGCCATGGAAACTCCGGATTAGGAGTTCTAAGCGACCAGCTTCTCCGTCAGATGAGGGAGGCGCCATGGAGACACCGAAATCTGAGCGTACGGACGATCAGAAGTCGAATCAGCGTCGAAGAACAAACCCTGATCCACCACCGTCTTCACCACCATCAGGTAGTTGCTTGTTTGGAGTAATTAAAGATAATCTGAGTAAATTCTTGCAGATCACAGGGTTTAGACTTAAAAATTTGTGTACAAAAGGTTTATCTGAGTAAAAATTTGAATCTAAAGGTAATTAATGGAGTAATTTAATTTTTTAATCTTTGAAAAGTAAGTTCGACAGAAGCGATTACCCCGGGATGAAACATACTGGCTATTTTCATACTAAAAAAATAATCTGAAATTCTATTATAGACCCCAATATGGATTATTTAAAAACATCTCCAAAGAAGTTCATATCTGGAGAGTCTGTTGACACAAACTATAACACCTCTTCAGAAGAAACTGCAAATGGAAACACTAAAATGACGCCTATTGTGCTAGCTCTGGCGCACTCAAAGGGAAGAAAGGGCAAGAAAGAGCCAGAGGAAATGCAAAGCGAAGCCACAGAGGGAAGGAGGCGGCGAGGTGCAAAGCCAAGTCAGACTGAGACGCTAACTCCGACGCCGACTCCAGTACCAGTTGATTCAGAACGGTGCAAGAGATCCGATGGTAGAGGATGGCAGTGCAAGTCCAAAGCCTCCCCTGGTGTGGGCTATTGTGAACACCACTACAAGAGGGTATTCCTTTTGTAGTTTTTTTTTATAATTTCAAAGATCTGGTTTTTGGTTTGTACAGGTACTATATCTCTGGGTTTATTGGTATGGTATAAGAACGGATTATATTGAATGCCATTGTGTTTTATTTATTGGTCTGGGCTGAAACTTCATTGGGGCATTGGAACTATGTTCTAGTTCAGTAATTTAGATGTAAAAAATTGTTTTTGGTTTGCGCTTATTGGTATGAGATGAGAAGTCACTACTTTTTGTAAGCTTGGTAGTATGAAAACAGTGACAATTTCATTTATTATTATCCAAATGAGCCAAATCAGATAAAAATCTGAAATGTAGCTTGTTCAATTTTGTTAAATATCACTTGATACTTGGGTACTTATTGATACCTGTGTTTATGAAATATCAGAGCACAAGTGAACTTCAATGCATATTTTTGTCGCAAACAATTATATCCTCTTGAAATCCAGGTTAAACTCCTTAAAGATTTGAGAATGAAGAAGAACGCACTAGGAGGTGCTCAAGGGAGGAAGAAGTTGTCGGCAGCTGCTGTAGCAGCAGCTGTCAAGCGACAGGCTGAGAAGCAACAGCAGGTGGTGACGTACACGTCACCAGCGAAGGCTCAGGAGGAAACAATGCAGCTTCCCAAAGGATTAATGACAATTTCGCCCTTGGTCGGCAGTGCTACTACCGCGAGGGGTTTAACTGGAGATAAGAAGGTTGGTGTTGATCCTGCGCCACTTATGGTGCGTCCTATTCGGTCCAAGAACTGCCCGCCTGAGCCTGTGGGACCCGTCAAGGTTGGACTCTTTGGATTGATACTATTTTACATGACAGTTTCAATTATTGTATTATGTTAGTCCAGTGCCTTTGATTATAAACTTCATTTGTTTGGTTTCCCTTGGATTCTTTCATGTTATATGGAGGTTCTATACAAGATACTATACCTTTATGCTGGGTATGTTTTGACGGTAGATTTAACAGGTGAAACTCACTTCTATTACTAGTTGTCCTAGAGGAATGGGAAAGTGTAACTTGTATAACCCATCTATTTTGCTCTGCATGTTCCTTAACTTGTTATTAAAATTATCCAGGGACGGAACCAGAGAGGTAAAGGGGTCTGGTTAAATAAGTGTTCTGTAATTTCATTTTATGAGGGGGGCTAGCAGTATACTTTTTGTAAAAAAAATAAAATAAATAAAGGACAACTGAAAATTTTCAATTTGTAGTGGGGGCTAGTAAATTTGTTGTTGTCTTATATTAAATCAGTAGCTCAATTTTCTCTTCCTTTTGGATTGGCAGGTGTTACCTCTAGGTGGTAAAGGGAATAAGAAAGACAGGAAGAAGACATGTCACAGGTGCGGTGAGACCAAAACAGGGCCGGCCGTCAGGTGCTTAGCTTGTAGGAAGTGCTATTTTTGCTCCAAGTGCATAAAGAAATGGTCAGTTGACAATATTAACCTTTTCTTTTTTAACAAATGGCTTGTTTCTTTTGCCCTTGTTATTAACAAACGATTATGTGTTGAAAAACAGGTATTACAGGATGTCGAAAGTAGAAATCAAATCTTCATGCCCAGTTTGCCGGGGCTGTTGTGATTGTGATACATGCACGGCAAAAAATGTGAATTCTGATGATGCAGCTCAGGTGTGACTTTTTCTAAGAATGTCTTAAGAAAATATTCGAAGAAACACCTATGCTAAAATATGAGTATCAAGAAGTTTCTGCATTAATGGTATTTCTGAAAATATACTTGCATGCTGTTATAAAATGTAATGGCAAAATAATTGCTCAGAACATAACTAAACCTCATGTAAAGCTTAGTTAAATGCTAAATGACTACAGCATGATAAATCAAATGTAACTTTAGAGTTAGGATATGTTAATTTGTTGCATTGTAGTTAGTAAGTCAGGCATAGCTAATCCCAAGTTCTCTTTAACAATTAATGTTCTTTTTATCATCTTATGATGCTGCAATATGTAGGAGCTCTTTTACAATTCTTGGATAATCTAGTACTTGAATTATTAAGTATCCTACGCCTAAAGCCCGAACTAGGCTGTAAGAACTTGAGTGTCTATGTCATGTTGTCCGTCTTTACATGTGCACACTTGCTTATTTCTTGTTTTATTCATGAAATGATAATAGAAGGAAGATATGAATGGGCAGCCAAAGGATGTTAAAATAAAATACGGGACTTCTCCATTTTCCCAGCTGCTACCTGCTATAAATAAATTTAATGTCGACCAGCTTGATGAATTGGAAATAGAAGCAAAGAAACAAGGTGACTTCATATCATGCTCATTTTTGAATTTATCTTTTAGCATATAGATTATTTGCACTTCCATTTCTTAATTTATTTTGCCTTTTGAATCAGGGAAAAGGGTGTCAAGTGTTCATGTTCAGATGCTAGAAAATGGCGGTGAGGAGGAGCTTAGCTGGTAATCCTTTGGCCCTCACTTGATATGACATGACTATTTGAAATTATAACTAAAAAATGGTGTTTTGTTATTTACCAAGAAATAAACCAAAAGGGCAGTAAAAACAGCTGTTGATTTAGTTACTTCAAACTGTTTCCAAACATCTAGTCTTGCTAACTTAGGTCTACAAAGAGGAATATGTTATCCCAATATTCAACTATTGATTGACACGGACTGTAGGCCTAGCACAGATGGTAATAGGCCTCATATGACGATTATTCAAATCCTGCAAGAGGTATCTAAAAATAAATGGATGTCGGGAATAACAGGAGCTATTATTTAAAAAAACAAAAAAAAGACTGTCTACTTGCATCTTTAATTTGAGCATGATGATTTGTATTGAATCAGCAATAACTGTGGGGACTTGATTCTGGATTTCTCGAGGAACTGCTCAAACTGCTCCTACAAACTCTGCATTACCTGTTGCCAAAAGCTACGGAAAGAAGAGACATCTGATAAACTGAAGGCAAGCGACTTAATAAACTGCAAGTCCAGCTCATGCAAGTCCGCCTCCCCTATTTTTCATGGGTGCAACCTCAAGTGCCCATCGAAACAACTCGGTGGCTGTAACAACTCTTCTCTAGGTTTAGTTTATTTGTACCCTGCTGGTTGGTCAGAGGCACTAACCATTAGTCAAGAAAAGATACAATTAAATGCATCCAACAGCACTCACACCGAAAGTAGAGACGCCGCCGTTTCCTCAGACTGCCCTTCTCGTGCCAATGGCAAGGTTACCCAATTATCAACTAAGCCCCAAGAGACATTGTCTGGTTTCCTATAGGTTGAGGTACGCACTACTCTACTATTATTTAATCTCTAGAGGTAATAGCATGTCGGTGATGGTGTAGTTGTTTGTGCTGTGGATGTAAAAAAAATGTTTAGATCTCTGATGCTGATAGTTAACTTGTTATATCTTCATTGTAGTGAGGTTAGTGAATTGTTTTCTTGTTGTGTATTGTGTCATTTGAGATTATTGGTTAAATCCATGATTGTAGAGAGCTTATGATGTCGGATTTTAGCTTAGATTGCAGCAGAACCATCTTTAAGAAGTTGTTAACATTTCGTAGTGCATAAAGTGGTCAATTAGGATATGAATTATGCAATTTCTGATTTTGAAATAATGCTTGATATGAGGGCAACTTTGTAATTGTTGCTGTTGTTATGGTAAAGTGAATTTTAATTCCAAGAAATTTACAGTAAAAACAGTATTTTGGGGTTAAGTTATTTCTCTTTATCAGCCCTTCTATTAGCAGTGGCCACAAACCAGATTATCTTCACAAGGAAAAATAATTCTAGACCATTTTTTCGTTGCTACTTTTCCTAATGTTTAAATGTGACGTGTCATCTTGAGAAAATGAGCAAGTCTAACTCATTTGGAATACGAATTACATAATATAATATAATATAATATTTTTTTTCAGAAAGCAGTAGCTTTGTTTTATTTTCTTAAAAAGTTAAAACAAGTTCGATGACGATTAGTGGTTTGGTCATCTAGTTACGAGCATCCTGTTATATTGTTTTGGTTCTGAAACTTTTATGACTTAATTTTCATATTAAAAGATTTTATCAAATATTATTTTTTTTATCAATTTTTTTGAAAAATAATTCAAGTAAAGACTTGACAAGTTATTTGTCAAAATTTAACGGTCTTGACAATCGAGCAAAACTGAAACCTAATATTTTGGATTCAATCTATGTTATACAAAACGATCTGCGTATGTTTACCAATGGCATTGATGAAAGTAATTTGAAAATTACAACCGTCATCATTTTAGCTACGTTTATAAGAAAAAGAATATAAATGCTTGAATTTCATGAAAGAAACGGTAGAGCATTTTGTTCAACCTTACAACATGCAGATGAATATGTAAATATTATAAGGATTATTAGCAGATTACATGACCGAGTTATAACGTATCATTCTTAATTATTACTCGGGATAGCTTGAAATTTTAGACTTCGTAGTGGTGTTGAAATTTATAGGGTTCAAAATCCGAATAGGATCCTCAGACAAAGTAAAGCATATGTGGTCATGGCCTCATGGGTTAGGTCGTGTTGGATTTGACTAAATTAAAGTAAAACCATCTGATCCAGATTAACTCAATCAATAACCCATATTGAACAAAGAGATGTTTTCAATTAAGTGGGTTAATTGGGTTCGCTATGTGAATTTGGATTTTGACAAAGAGATGTTTTCAATTAATTTTGATATGTCCAAGTTATTAAACCATGAAAACTGACATTAAATCTAAAATAAATTTAGTGAAATATCAAAAGAATACACTAATTTTCACTGAATAAAAAACTACACTAATAAATTTACGACAAACGAAGAGCATAAGGCCCTGCGTGTGCTGTAATCCTGTCTCCGAACCCGCTGATATGATGTGTGGGTTGTAAGAGCAATTAAGTTAGCGTTCACAACAGGTACAATCTTGAAATTTATAGACTTCCTAGATCATTTTTATTGAGGGATTCTACGATTTCAATGAAATTTATAGACTTCCTAGATCATTTTCTCAAGCTCCTTGAAATTGAAATTGATAAACTTTGGAAGGCCTCTCTGTATCGGAGTTCAAATTGAAGGGCCATCGCCAAGAACCGTCAGCCCAAGAACTTTATAAGCCCAATTTCATTTAAATTGTTATGTATTGAATATTTCCTATTCATTTTAAAATTGTTTTGTGTTAAGAGAGTATTGGACTGTTGAAGAGATGTTAATTATTGAATTTCTACCACTCTTTAAATTATAGCTTTATTATAGTAGAAAAATACATAACATGTGTAGAAAGAAATAAAATAGACATAAAAATGAAGTCTAATGACAGTTTAACTCAACGGATCCAAAAAGGTGAATGTGCAAGTACAATTTTTTAGTATTCTCTCATTATCACTTCTGTTACAGATGCAGCCCAAATTTTTATTCATATCCTCAATTAAAAAAAAAAAAAAAAAAAAAAAAATTCACAAATGCCCTCAAAAAATTTCTTTTAAAAAAAAATACCCCTGCCGATGAGAAACTCAGTGGTAGATTGGACTATAAGCCTATAACAGATTAAGCTATTCAATTCTTGACCCCTCAAATTATACCAAATGCATCCTTCTTTTCAGGAGATAACAGTACATCCTTATGCTCCCGCCAAAGCCTCATATTGGGAGAGGGACAAAGAGTTTACAAGAAATGAGAGAATTGAAGCAGATCATATTTTCGGTGGAGCCGGCGGCAGTTGTTCATGCTCTGCGACCAAAATGTAGAAGAGATTCATGACACCAGTGTGCATTTGGTTCCTACTATAGTTGGAAATCAGGGTTAGTGTTTCTCCATCTGCTATCTTCACCGAGCCAGGTTTTGGATAGCATGTTGACATCCCCACTATGTAATTAGCCTCATTTCCTGCATCTTTTCCTTCTCCATAGCTAGGAATAGAAGTGCATAGGAGCCTTCCATCCTAATTCATTTGTGCAAATTAATCACACCAGAGAAAAGACTAGTGAAGCAAAAATGAAGAGAAGTTGCATGGTCTAATAGTGACATCTATTGACTGTTGTGGTTATATAACACCATTTTCAATTGAATTATGAAATTAAAACCTGGTTTCCAAGCTGGTATAATACCGAATTTCCATCATAGAACTTCCCATGCACTCTGATGGCTCAAAAGGTACAGGTCTTTGAACCATTTTTTAATTTTCCCAAGTATTATTAGGCTCAAGATTTTACAGAACTTCCCAACTTGCCGTTGCATGTTGCATAGCATAACATTCAATTTCAGACGTAACAATACTTTATTCCTCGTATTATTTTTTTATTGACCAATAATATATTAAAGGCAATTCAACTTAGTAATGTTTAAGAAAAAGGAGCAATAACTGAAATATTACCAGGCCGTATAAAGCGGAGCCAGCCCCGCCAGAATGCTGGTGGGCCACACCATAAATTATATCACCACCATGTGGGATAACCAATCTTGTAATCTTCGTATCAACGCAATCTCCATTTGCCCTTTCTTTTGAATTACATTCTTTCACATCATACTCCACCTACATATTCATAGCTGTCACTTGTTAGATAGCCAGAAAAGATTAAAATTTCATTTGGTATACAAAATTTATTGTTAGGAAGAAGTGGTAAATTTTCCTTCACGCTGTCAGCAAGGAGCAGTTCTTCACATATTTTGGAGAAATTGAGAGACAGGAACATAATATCGAGATTCTGGTGTTTTATTCCAGGTCAATTACAGATATCTATTTGATCATTTTGTTTCCTAAATTTCCTGCACGGTCAGCATGTCCATTTATTCTGAGATTCGTGCTAAGACACATCCCAGGATAAGAAGTACTGCTGTTTGAGGTATATACCAAAGTTGTCTATTTGAGGCAACTTCTACCTCGAAAGTGCAACTTTTTTTATACCTTGCAGTTTTGGCTCGAATTTGTCCCGGAATATGTGATATCAAGTATGTAGATCTTCACGGGTACAATCTGGGGCTCCCAATCAACCCACTCCACAGTGTACTTTAGAAAAAGCTTCCTTGTCACACTCTCAAATCCTTCTCTCATCTTGCACTGAGTCCCATTGTAGCAGCATAATAAACCGCCAGTGTAATTAGGAAGTATAGCATCTCCATCTTCATCAATTGTCACATTGTACAATCCACACCTGAAAATTGAATTTCTTGTAATCATTGATAAAGCAATAATCATGTAATGAAATCAAAGGTTCAAACAACCCTTCTTCTCAACATTTTATAGTACTTTGGTTCAGCATAGCTACTCTACTTTCTATTGCCAGTATATATGTTTTATTATCTAGAGCTTTTGAGGTGGCTTTGGGATTGCTTTTCTTTGTTTCTATTGCCAGTATATATGTCTAATACTCAGATAGATAATAAAAGAGGAAAATAGAAAATTCGAAGAGCAGAAAAGATCTGAAGTTCTGATCAAAGAAGGAATGACAAATTTTCTTGCATGATCTGAAACAACTCTGTCATCGTTGCATAATTTCAAGTACTATCAGTAGGTAATCAGCCAGTGCTTACATCACACCACCAGAAAATGCAACGAACTGATTTAAATCAGATAACTGATTTGAAAATCAAACAATGATCCTACCTGCACTCAGTGCAACCCAGCCGATCAGTGACTCCTCGCGTGTCAATTGCATGCACGTTTAACAGCCATCTCTCCTCATATCCAGCTGGCACATCTTCTGGGTTGCCAACCACTATACCGTATGGGTCAGGGACCCATGTATCAGTCTTACGTGTCTCTGACCCAAGCCCAAAATACTGCCCCAATATATCCTTACAGAGACCAGAATTTCTCACCGGTATAATTTTTGATTCATCACCTGGCGCTGAGTCTTTAAACCCATAGTACCTGAAAACAATGTGAAATATATGTATTGACCCATACAACTCAAAGCCAAGAGAAATCTAAACAAAGAAAAAAAAAACACTGTCAAATCAATCTTGACATGTTGACAAAAAAGAAAGGATTACAGGTATATCCTAGACTTAACATAACGAACTTGAGTAAAAAAATTGTATACAATAGAAATTTTTTTATTTAAAGGACCCAAGTACACCCCAGCATCTTTTAGATGCCATTCTCGAGAATTGAACATGCGTCTCTTTGAAGAGAGACAAGGGGTCATACCACTGTACTAAGTACGCGATTTTGTATACAATACAATTTGGTTATGGATTTTTCTTATTGATAAAATTCTTCAAATTAAAAACCTTCCAAGGAAAATCCCCAATTGGATCAAACATAAAGGAAATCCAATAAGAAGATGTAACACTACTTTGATTTGTGTTAACAATACCTGTAGACGACCCAATGGTGGAGATATGTCTCGTGAAGTGGGACAGGTTTTTTGCATTCATCTATGATCTCACCGTTGAAGCTCTTCAAAGCTATGTGGCCCTTGGGAAAGGGGATATCGAAGTAAAATTTGTTTGCAACTTGTCCTGGTTTGAGATATAAAGGAGGAGAGAGAAAGGTCCTTGTTTTTACTCTGACGGGTCCGAAGGCCTCTGTATTGTGTAGGAACAGTAAAAATAATAGCACCAAACAGAACTCAGTTTGCATTTTAGATTCTGCATAAGAAAAAGAGAAGAAAATGAAAAATCAGATTCAAATTCAGTAATTAAGGTGCTTTTTACCGGCACCAGACCATACCAGCATTTTTAAATTAATTTTACAACTAGAAAACATAAAATAACATGAAAATCGGTTGGTTCCTTCATCAAGTAAAAAGATTGTCGGATCTTACATAAAATAAAAAGATCCAATTATATCTTTTCTATCTTCTTCTTGAGTAGTGTTAAAATACACCATTGGTTTTGTGCTCCAACCATATTTTATGTCTCTATCTCAATTTATAAAGTTTAAATAGTCAATCTGAACCGTTCATCTTGTTCTACATATTAAAATGTGCTTAGAGACCAAATTTTATATTTTTTGACATTTTTTATTATTCTTTTAGATAGGTACATCTAGACCATCCAAAAATAATGATTTTGTACCTATCTAAAAAAATAGTAAAAAAGTTTCAAAAAATATAAAATTTGATCTTGAAGCATATTTTAATATGTAGAACAAGATGAACAGTTCAGATCGACTGTTTTAACTTTGTAAACAAAGATAGAGATATGGGATATGGTTGGGACACAAAACCAACGGTGCATTTTAACCATTCTTCTCCTTTTTTTTCCTGTTGAAAACCTAGCCGACATTAACCAATTAATAAGTTATAACTATGAAAAGAATAGAGACTTAATTTCTAGAATAAAGTTTTTTATTTAAGTATTGATTGTAAATACTTTCTCGGTTGTTAATACAAGAGGAGGGATCAAGTTACAACATTTTTTGAGTTACAACAAGTTACAACAAGCATTATTTATATTTTCAAAGTCCAAATCGTCGATCCAAACCGTTAGATATGATCTCTACAATAAAATGTGCTTGGAGACTAAATTTTACATTTTTTGAAATTTTTTTACTATTTATTAAGGCGGGTACAAAATTCAATGGTATGAATTTGACTAGTTTTTGTACCCGCCTTAATAATTAGTAAAAAAATTCCAAAAAATATAAAATTTGGTCTCCAAGCACATTTTATTGTAGAGATCACATCTAACGATTTGGATCGATGATTTGGACTTTGAAAATATAAATAATGCTTGTTATAACTTGTTGTAACTCAAAAAATATTGTAACTTGATCCCTCCTCTTAATACAATTGTTATTAGTAGGCATTCAAACCACTAACCTTAAAAAAAGTCAAAACTATGAATTAAGGGGGCACTTTGAAAACGCTTTCTCCAGAAAATCATCTATTTTAGTTCTAGTGCAAAAGAGAAGTCCATAAATATACAAATAACAAAAAAAGAATTAATACGATATAATCTGCACCAGACGAGGTAGTAAGGAGGTAGAATATCTATCATCCCAAATTGAGATACTATTTAGATGTAGTAGAACATAGAACATACAACATACAACATTTTTCTGATTAAATGAAGACTCAAACTCCAATCTTTTTTTGTTCATAAACCTGTTATGCCAGATTAATTTTAAACCAGCTAGTCACAACTGATTTCTTTTAGGAGGTAGGGTTTCACTGAACTAAATCATGTATTCTTAAACCAAGATCACAAAACCGATTAACTAAATTAAGCTAAGAATATTTTGAAATGGAAAGTCATTGACAAAGACAGAGTAGAGAAAACGATTTCTTTGGAAAGTTGAGAAAAATCTAACCTTACTTTTTCCTCTACAAAGAGTAATGCAGCATCAAAGAAGTTTGTTGTTGGATCTTGTTTCTTATCAGCGTGTCTCCATCATAAGCTTAAATAGTAAAATGAAGGCGATAACTTAGCTGGAAATTTTACCCCACCGCATTTACTCCGCCAGCAATAAATGCCTTTTTACCCGCTCAGATTCTCAGCTTTTCTTGACCCTTCTCTGCCACTACCAACGATGGGATGACCAACTCCCTTCCCTCATTAATTCTAAACTGTACTTTTTCAACTACTGTTTGAAAAGAAGCTTCCCGGCAGGCAACATCCATGGTTGAAAAGTACAGTTTAGTCAACTCAAAAAACAAAAAGGACATGTTGGGCACATGTTCGAAATTAATGGTCCCCAGTGGAGAGAAAATTTGAACGTATCTTCCGCAGGAATTCTCGTAACACAACTAGAATTTGGATTTGACTCTGCTGAAATTTGAGGTTACTATTGTTTATTCTGAAATTTTTGTAATTCGAATTCAGCCATCGAGTTGTTTCAAGAAATGTATAAGAAAAAATTAGCTGTTTCAAGATGCGTTCTTCAAAAAATTCGATTGTTGGATTTCGGATTGCAAGAATTTCAAGATGAACAGTATCCGATCTCGGAATTTCAGCTGATTTATTTTTCTTGAATTTGGGGTAAGACCCAAAGAGATTTCATGCATGGAAATTAGAAAAGAAAATAATATAGGAAAGAATCTGTGAAAGGATAAAATGGACTGTTAAATGTTTCATTAATATTACTTTATATTTTTTAGTGAAAACAATTGAAAATGGATATATAAATAAGGGATCAACTAACAGTCCCCCTACTTCAGTCCCCTATTTGTCCTCCGCACTAAAAGACAAAAAAAAAATTAAAATGTGTTAACTACCACCAAAGAGCAAGATTAATGCTATTTTATTAATAGTCAAAACGTATAGTATTCATACCTACCAATTTGTAGTATTCATACTTATTATTAGAACCATTCGTCATATGTAAACACAAGTTGGAGGGGACCAGTAACAACCAGGGGGACCGCTGACGTCTTGTGACAGCCTGGATTGGGGACCACAATCGTTTGAAAGCGACATTTACCAAGATTGGGGACCACTACAGCGAATCTATATATTATTCATATCTAAATAAAGAAGTATTCATATCTAAACAAATGAAGTATTCATTCTGACGATTACAAAGTATTCATACATGTTTAAAATAATTTATACAATTCAAAATTCAAAGTTAGATTCATCTCTCTCACCCTATCTCTTCCAAGAAGTATTCATACTGACGATTACGAAGTATTCATATATAACTAATGAAGTATTCAATATCTAACAAATGAAATATTCATATATATAACTATTCATATCTAACTAATGAAGTATTGACATATGACACTGACAATATTAACATCTGACACTAATAATATTCACACCTGTTCAGATTGGGACAAAAAAGAAAGGTTGTTAGGGGGACAAAAAAGGAATGTTGAAAATGGTGAATTTTGACCACGTGGGAGAACAAAAAATGAAGATTGTTAGGGGGACAGATAGGGGACAGATTCAAGAGGGACAACATCTTTACTCTATAAATAAATAGCTTATGTTTGGACGGAAAAATATCTAATTTTCAATTTTTAATGAGTAAATGAAGTTTTGATAAAGTTTTGAACTCTGAGAGAAATTTTTTTCCATAAATGTCTATTTTATCATTTTTCTCTCATATTAAGTATTAAAGAAATACAGATAATAAAAGATGTGAGAGAAAGTTTCCTTGTGTAAATTATTATCAAATAAGTCCGATAAATAATTATAACAGCTATTAAAGTATTGTAGTTTTGCTTGAAGAGAAGGCAACGTACATAGGTAACATTACAAAATAAATTTTATTCATCAAATAAAGAGCAATGCCCTCATTGATTCCACTGTACTCTTGACTTTGAACAGGTACAAAAGTGATTATTTATATGATTTCAAGGAAGCCACTGTACTCTTGACTTTGAACAGGTACAAAAGTGATTATTTATATGATTTCAAGGAAGTTTGTGGCAGAAAATTATTGAGACACTAATGGCACTGATTTTTTTTTTAACATATTAAATACTGATATTTGATCAATATATGATACTTTTATGTTTGGATTATTATATGATTTATTTGTGTGGAATCATATGAGGGATGTGAATAATATTGGATATTTTTCTGTTTGAATGGAAGATGCATCATAGAAAATTCAATGTAGATCAAAAGAATATGATATAATTAATTAAGTACCATTCTAAGTTGTTTGTTGGGCCAAGCATTTTCATCATCAGCGCATCTCCATTTGTAGCTGATATTTTTTTTTCTAACATTTAGCACTTCTTGTACCTCTCCGGCTTATAGGATTGAAAACTAACGGGATACAGATCAGATAATCATAAGCCATATTATTGGTATTTATTTTTCGGATACATATACGAATTAGATATTAATTAGATATAATTAGATACGGATACAAATCAAATATTAAACGAATACAGATATAATTCGAATATCTAATTTAAATACAGTAAAAAGTTTAACATATTATTCAATAAATTATTTTTTTTTGTTAGAAAATAAAGTAACATAAAATACAAATATAATTCAGACATTTTGTAATTATGTGAACTAAATATTTTTTTTATTTTACAAAATATATTTCTCATTAACAAAAATGTATCACCAACATAACCATATTTCTCATCAAAAAGATATAAACAAAAATAAATATTCATATCTAAATATATATAATTCTAAAACAAATAGAGAAAAAAATATAGATACATACAATTATTCGTATCTGTATATGTGTCTAATATGTTACAAAATATTTTAGCGCTACCAGTCTCTAAACAAATATATGCCACAAACTTAATTATATAATAATCATTTTCAAACAAAAAAGTATCAGTATTTAATACGTTAAAAAAATCAATGCTATTAGTGTTTGAACAAATTTCTGGCACAAATTTGCTTTAAATCATATAATTTTTTTTTATTCAAATGCCTCAGACTTTAAATCAGTAAAACAAATCAACAAAAAAATATCATTAAAAATAAGAATATAATATTTATTGGCCGGTAGAATTCTGAGCCTTGTTTAATTTGATAATCACTTAAAGGTAGAATTCTCTTTCTTTCTTTTTTTTTGATATCTAGATAGAGACTATTCAGTGTAAAGGTAGAATTCTCACTCACTTATTTAATTAGCTACATTTCTTAATTAGTTAATATGAGAGAGAAGAGGTAAATTAGATATTTATTGGTAAAATTTTCTCTCAGCACTCAAAACTTTAATTTGTGCTCTCAAAATAGCACTCCTCTTTGTAGTATGTGATCCATAAATCTGTCAGCCTTAATAATCATATATGTAACAAGGAAAAACTAAGTTCAGTGTCAAAAATATCAATTACAATTTTACAAAGTGTTTTTTAAGGGTTTGCGAGCAACCAGCTAACAAACATATTTTCATTAAAAAAGATTAAAAAATTATGTACATCAACAGACTGATATGTCAGTTATTTACACGTACCAGTATCCACCTGTGTGTCTAAACTACAAAATATTACTGGAATTTTTGGTCCTGTTTGTGGCCATTCTTACCTGTTCCTTCAATGAATCCCAAATAAATGACAAAAAAAAAAAAGATAAAAAAGAGAGCTAAAATCTATAGATTTGGAAAATGATATAGCATCTATAAAGAATGGAATTGTGTGTTGAGAGCACTCAATGCTCTGAAAAAGAGGTAAGCAAATAAATGGAGAAACACAAAAGAAATCAAGACAACAAATAAGCAAGCACAAGAAATAAAAGATGACACAAGATTTTACGTGGAAATTTTTTTGAAAAAAAACTATAGGAGCACACGATACAAATCCACTAAAATTAAAGAGTCTTACAAGTACAAGAAAATTAAAAAATTTCAATATCACCCTCTCATACTAGGGGTTTAATGGGCGGACGGGTACGGGTACCTTGGGTATACCCGGGACGGATACGGGTACGTCTCGGGTACGGGTATGACAGGTACTAGGGTATACAGATATGTCGGGTATTTTTTTCAAAAACCATACCCTACCCGTCCTATACCCGTACCCGTGTACCCTTGATAGGTAGTGCGGGTACGGGTACGGGTATTTATTTTATTTTTTTTTGCTGTTTTTTTTCTGGTTTTTTTGTTTTTTTTTTTCGTTTTTTTTGCTGTTATTTTTTTTTTCTGTTTTTGTTATGTTTTTTTTTACTTTAAAACAATAAAATATAAATATAAATATAAATAAAAAAACAGAAATTAAAACAAAATTTTAAAAACAGAAATTACAAAACAGAAATTAAAAAACAGAAATTAAAACAGAGAAATTAAAAAATAGAAATTAAAAAAAGAAATAAAAACAGAATTTTAAAAACAGAAATTAAAAAACAGAAATTAAAAAACAGAAATAAAAACAGAATTTTAAAAACAGAAATTAAAAAACAGAATTTTAAAAACAGAAATTAAATTGAATTTGGAGGGGAACTTGGGTTTTTTAAATTTTGAATTAAAGTGAACAGTAGACGGGTATCAGGTAGGGGTAGTAGGGTACGGATATGGTCGGGTATTTATCCAAAAAAAGGGGTCCTGGTTCGGTTTTTGCCCGTACCCGACCCATATCCGGACTCTGGCACGAATACCCCAGGCGGCGGGCACGGACGGGTATGATCAGGTATACCCGTTAAGAATATAATTAATACACTATCTCACACACTCTCTTACAAGTTTCAAGAAGAAGAAAAAAAATTCTAAACAAAGCTAAGTGAAGAGACTAGTTGAGACAAGACAGAAACTGCTCTAACTCAACGTGACGAAATGGCTCAGACAGCTCTGGAAGCAGCGGCACCTTTTAATTGATCTCAAACAATTAAACACCATCGGCTTGCTTAATTCCTACCGATAGCAATAACCATAGTTCGGCAGCAGCTTCAATTAAAGACTCAATGCCAACTGTTTGACCAATGTTCCGATGGCAAAGCTCAAATTGAATCAGCAGCTTCAATTGGAATCATATATACTCAAATCAAGTACCATCGGTCAAAACCGATAGGAATGATATTCCAAACACCGCCTTTAATTAAACCATAACAGGAACAGCATGATGCTTCTACTGATGGCAAAAGGAAGGAATGCTACGTCAGAGTGTTAGACTGGGTGTATACCGGCTGGGTGCGGCTTGGTTGGATTCCATCTCGATCATTGAATTCTCTTTGGTCATAAAATGCATGTACCTTAAACGAATTCCATTCTCAACTCTCCTCCCATACAGAGAACAAAGGAAGGAATGCTATGTCAGAGTGTTAGACTGGACGTATACCAGCTGGGTGCGGCCGGAAGCTACAATAGAACCGAACCAAGGGAACAAAGAGCAACCACCAGACTCGGACAATTGGCTCAAAGAGGATGAGGAAGGCAGCCCCATATTTAAATTAGCCTTCACAACAGGTAAAACAATGGATGAGGAACGCCAATTTACTTTAATTTATCTAATAAATATTACAGCTGGGTTATACATGCCAGTAGCAGATTAAGAACTAAAACACAGTTATAGTTATAAAGAGTAGTACTGAAAACAAACAATATGGAAAACAAAGTTGGGCAAAATTATGATCTTAAAAGGAAAACAATTAAAAGAAATGAGCCAGCTAGTATGATATTGATGTCACATGATATCAACTCCAAAATTGATTAGATAAATTTCAAACAATGAATTCAAACTATTCAAACTGATTTACTCTATGATTGATGTGTTTATGTGTAAAATTTATATTTTTTTGGAGTAAATTTAGTATCAAGTCAAGCGGTCAGAAATCTTAAAAAATAAATGCATTAAAATGAACTTAAATACTCTCACATATGACTCATTAACCGCTTGACTTATACTAAATAAATTAACTTAAAATCTTTGAACTCTCTGATATGATGTGTGCGTGGGTTCTATCTTATAGAGGAATTAAATTAGCCTTCACAGCAGGTACAAGCTTGAGATTTATAGTTTTTGTCAATATTCTAAATAGCGCGCTATAGCAGCTCTATAGTGTTTTTTTTCCCATAAAAACTATGGCGCTATGTCCAAATAGCGCCGCTATTTAGATATAGCGCAATTTTTTTAACTCGGCCGCTATAATGCGATAAACGCTATTTAAATCATTGGTTTTTGTAGATCATATTTATTGAGGGATTGTACGATTTGAATAAATCAGCTTGAAAAATTCAAACATATTTGACGAAGAGATTTTCTCGAGCACTTTGAAATTGATAAACTTTGGAAGGCCTCTGTGTATCAGAGTTCAAATTACTGCTCTTTGACGAAGGGGTTTACATAAATTGAAGGGCCATCGCCAAGCTACGGCGGCCCGTGAACTTTATAAGCCAGTTTGTTTGTATTGGGCCTAAGCCCAATCCCCAAGGATTTTCCTTTAAAATTTTGGTTTGTATAGAAAGTTTCCTATTCCCATAAAAATAGTTTTGTACTGCAAGTTTCCTACTCATTTCTCTCTTTAAAAATTGTTTTGTATTCAAGAGATGTTAATTGTTGTATATGTACCCCACTTTAAATTATAGGTTGCCAATTATCAAAGTCTGAAAATAGAGTTGAACTAATATGACATTAGTGTTATATAAAACTAAATAACATCACATCTTAAACCCTTAGATCTGCTTGAAAATTCAGTACAAAATGAAGTGCTTGAACAGTAAAAGCAGATATTACGGATCTTAAAGCAGATCTAAGGATTTAAGATGTGGTGTTATTTAGTTTTATATAACACTAGTGTCATATTAGCCTAACTCCTGAAAACAGCTTGGAGATTTGAGATGCAGCAGTGGTGTGATTTATCAGGAAAAAAAAAAGATGGGGAATGATAAAAATATATAATCCAATCTATTGTTCTAAAAATAATGTTGCAAATTTATGTCTCTATGAGCTTTTTAACCCCCGTTTTCTTATAATTTTACCTCATGATCAAGTAACACAGGTTTAATTTGCTCTTATCAAGTAATTACCGGACTTATTTGAAGCGATCAAGAAACTCAAGTCGCCAATTATGCGTTAATTTTCGCCTAAATAAATATTCTAGATGTTCACAAGACATATGGCCTTTGGTAAATCATTCATAATTAGTACTTATTTAATGATTTTTTAAAGCTACTAAAACTTCTTTGATTTTTTTTTTTCCTTTTGTCAGGAAGTTTCATGAAAAGTTGAAAACTGTTGGGATAATTTGTGCCCATTTTGTAAGTTTGAAAACATCAAGTGCAGTACAAAAAAGTCCGTACCGATGGGATATATGGAATATGGATTCGATACAAAACACATCCCCCTTCTAGTCTTGAGATTCCATCATTTCAATCTTTTAGAAATTCAATAACAGTTTCAATTTTCTGCAATTAATTACTCTGTTACTCCGTGTTGGTATTTTACAAGGTTCTAAATAGCATTTATCGCGTTATTGCGGAGAGCTTCCAAAAAAATCTATAGCGAATAGCGTCGTTATAGCAAAAGCTATGCCACATAACATTCTTTTATTTTTATAAAAATTATATTATATATTTGTACTAAATATCAACATTATTTAGTCTCGTAGAACAATAAATAATACCAAATTAATTAAAAAATTATAATATTCACATTGAACCAATACAAAGTCTAAATTATTACACAAAATATCCGTAGTAATACTAATATTATAAACTATCAATCTTTTTCTATTCAAAATATCTTCATCATCATAACATAATTTATATTTGTTTATATTTAAATTTCAAAATAACCTAGAAATTGAAAAGAAAAAAAAAATTCATACTTCTAGTAAAATAAACATATGATCTTAAAGAAATTCTTGTCAGCCCCTAAAATTTCCATAATTTAGCAATTATTTATTTGATTTATCATCAGTTAAAAAAAAACCAAGGGCAAAATGAAAAATTTAGTATAGCGGACCTAAATTTGATATAATGTAATATTCATCAAAATTAAACAATATCTTCACCATTTATTTATTTTAAAGCCCGTATAAATTGAAAAAAAAAAACAGCTCATGTTGCATAGCGTGCGCTATTTGCGCTACACGCTATGCGCTATAGCGGACTGCTATTACCGCTATAGCGTCTGTAGCTTAAATAGCGTGTGTTAATGCTATAGCTTAGCGTTTAGAGTCCAAAAACGCTATAATGCGCTATTTAGAACACTGGTATTTTAACAGCCTGAAATATACTATAGTTTTGTATTTTAATTATTCTATTTTTTGGTTGTCAGTTTATCATTTTTTATCTGATTAGTATAGAGGTTTCCTTTAATAACTCTTAAAATATTTATCATTTGGATGAGAATGAATCCTTCGATAATAATTATTTTAATAACATTAGCAATAGTTAAAAATAAATGGAAAATGGAAAAAAAAAATAGAAATAGCTAAACCTAGTTTCTAAGAGACAATTAAGGGCATGTTCGGCCTTCAATTGGGAATGGGTATGGGCATAGGAATTGAACTGAAAAGTATTGTTCCTGTGGAAAAAAAAATTCAGTTGAATTGAATTTTTTTTTTCTCACGAGAACAGTAACGCGGCCAAACAGAACCTTAATTTGTTGATAAGCCCAGTTCAGGAATGAAGACCAGCTACCTTTTTAGGGGATTAAATTTGAATTATGTGCAAATAATTAGACGCAACAAGTAGGTTTTTATATGTGCAATTTTTTGGATAATTAAATTTTTTCACCCAATGAAAAAAAATATATATATATAAGCGTACGCCCGACATTATGAATCTAGGGGAACTTAATAAATTATATAAAAATATCAATGATTATGTTTATTTATATATATATTATATGAACGGATAGGCTTAGTTCCATTTGTCATCAATAGTTTGTGTCGATTTATTATCATTTTGAACAAATTCAAGTCTTTGTCGAATCCATATATCAAAGGTATACAAACAAATATCACTCTAGCAAGTAGCAATCATTATTTTAGTTCCATTTAAATCATAAAATGCGGCATGCATTTTGTAAGTAATTGTCCTTGCACTGCGCTTAAAGTGATATTAAAATGCATATGCAGTTAAATATATAAATTTCACGTGCATTTTTAATAGAAGCACCGCCAAAGGTTTTTTAAACACATACAATTGTCTAAAAATCCAACTAAAAATACATGTGAGTTTTAATCAGAATTTTTGTTCTCGTAAATAATAAGGAAAATATTGTTTTATATATCATTAAGGATGAAAGGTCTGAAATTTAAAGTGAGTTATTAATTTTTTTCGCAAATATATACATATAATAATAAGAGAAAAGGTTTTTATCCACTGAGTTTTGTCTATCATCTGTCCACAATCTTATTCAACTACCGTTATAACTGTCGGTCCCCACCTTCTTCCAACGACTTCGTCTTGCTATTTAAACACCCGATCCCTCAAATTAGAATTCTCAAAACTAATAACCTCATCTTCTCTTCTCTTTGAATCAGATTGGTCTCTTCTCTTTGAATCCGATCGGAGATTGATCTCGAGAGAGATAGCAATACTTGTTAGATTGATCGGAGATCGATCTCTTTGAATCTCAATACTTGTCAGAGAGATCACACGAGATTTCAAGACGGATTTGAGGTCTCAGATATGGTTGCAGTGGTGCTCCGGGAGCGACGGAAGCGTACCTGTCCGGCTGTTCACATATTGAAAACAAATCAAACCAGGCGTTCAGTCTGTATCATTTCTGATTGCAATTGCAAGGCATCTCCCTTTCTCGTGGGATCTAGAATTCTAGATCTGATCGAACAAGAGAAATTAGAGATTGCTGAACCATGTCATCGCTAAACCGGTGCCATTGTTTGATCAGGCAACCGTGTCATCGCTGAACCGGTGGATCAACTAAGAGTGATTTCGAATCCTTTTGAACAAAATGAATTAGAAAAAAACTCAAGGTTACACTTATTCTTATAATTTTTTGTAGATTTATGATATTTTGAAAATTTTCTTTTTGAAATGTTACGATTTTATGATTTTTCAGTTTAGATTTGCGATTTTGATATTTTAAAAATGTGAAGTACATTTTTTTGTAGGATTTCTTATTTAAGTTACAGCATTAAATGATGAATTTTACAGTATTGGTGCACATTGAAATGTTTTCATATTGTACTGTTAGTTTTGTGAAATTGTGCATTTTGCAATCTGTTATGAAAGTTTCTGAATGTTTGAAAATTTGAATGACATTTTTTATAAGATTTGTTATTTAAGTTATAGCATTGAATGATGAATTTAACATGATTGGTGCAAGTGAAATGACATTTTTTCTTTATGTTTGAAAATTGTTATTAAATTATTTTACATAAATTACAGTTTTGAATCAGGAATGTTACAGGATTGGCGCAAGTCAGTTTTACATGATATATATTTTTATTTTTCAAATGTTATATATATCATTTTATGTTATAAATGGGTTTGGTTTACAGTATAGGTGACAAATTTTACAGTATATAACTAATATTTTGATATGCACTTTGTATTTTTTGTTATGATATGTGTGTTACATTTTATATTAAGTAATTTATAGTATATAAGATATATAAATACAGTGTTATGAATACATTTTGATGTACATCATTATATATATATATATATATATATATATATATATATATATATATATTTATTTATTTTTTGTGTCTAACATTCTTTAGTATTGATTTTTACAGTTTTACCCCAATGGCTTTTGATTTGAATAAAGATTTGACAAGTGAAAATTCAAGCGTGAATAGTGTTGTAGAAATTGATTTAAATGCCGAACCCGATATTGTGGGAGATGTAGGAATTGAAGAATCAGCAGAGTCAAACATTGTGGTGAACAAATTTTGTGTGTGGTGAACAGAATTTTTGCGTGGTGAACAGATTTTTGTTGAACAAATGATGGATGTATGTATAGATTTAGAAATTTTACAGTATACATGGTATTATTTTATGGTTTATATTTTGAAATTTTACAGTATACACGATTCTTTGCAGGTTGTAGTTTAAGCTGAAATGTAGCATTTTTTACATTTTATGTTACACTATACATGGTATTATTTTATGGTTTAGATTTAGAAATTTTACAATATACAAGATTTAATTGAAAATTTTACAGTATACAAGAAGATTCAATTGAAAAATTTACTGTATACAAGATCCAATTTTGCAGTATACAAGATTCCATTTTACAGTATACAAGATTCAATCTAGTGCAGACGCTAATAACTAACTCTAACTGCCAATAATTTCCTATAGCTGTAATTTTCGAAAGTACAGTTTGAAAGTATATTTCTTTTCTCGTTGCAATATTTTTCTTACTATCATGGGAGCACTTCAAATAATTGCTAAATGTTTTGTGATTAACTGATATATTTTATGTGATATATTGTATAATTATATAACATGTAGAAATAATTTTACAGTATTTGTGTAAGTCAAAGTTATGAACAATTAAATGCTTCCTAATAATAATGTAATGTAAAGAGTGTAAATTATGTATGCCGTATCGCTTTAAATAATGCACATGTTGGTTTCTGAAAAGGATCTACTGGACCGTCACTTTTTGACGGGGGATATCCAAAGATAACTGGGAAGCACCACATTATATACATCGACAAGTGATAATGATACACAGGGGCATAGGATCGAATCCTGCGACTACAGGAAATTAGAAAGTGAGTCGTGAGGTCGGTGGAGAGGTGTTAAAATGATTTGGTTTGTTTGGTTTTCAACTGAACTGAAAATTTTCGATTTAACACAGGTTGTCAAAACTGATTAAACTGAATTAACCGAATTATGTTGGTTCAAGTATAATTGATACTCTATTTGATTCAATCATTGCTTTTTTTCTTTCTTTCTTTTATTGTAGTTTAAATATTTTAAAACATCTATATATTTTGTATGAAATTAAACAATTTATGTATGAACATGTGTAATTTCCGTTAATAATGATACCAATAGATTTATTTCAGTTTGAACCGAACAAACTAAAATTTACTTCAATTTGTTTGGTGGGTTCTTAATCGATTCATTTCGGTTTTATTTTTTAAAACAGAAAAAAAAAAATTAGTTATTTTAGTTCGATTTCAACTTTCAACGAAATCGGCCGTTTAAACACTCTTAGACGGGTGTGTTGCTTACAGTGATTAAAAAAAAAAAAAAGTGATAATAAAACATTACAAATAGTTATATCCTCCGGGATGCTCTCCTTGCCATGTGTTTGGTACATTGTGAACTATTAAAAAACAGTAGCAGCCGTCCAGCCGACTACTATTGATTTTGTACAGTCCAATTTAATTTAAATGGACCAAATTTAAGTAATAAGATGTTTCTATATCTTCATTTCTTCATTCTATTATTAAGCATGTTGGGTGTCTCATCCGTCAACGGCTATGATTGAAAGATGAAATTTCAAACTTAATCTTATCTCTCTAATCACATAATCTGTCTTATTTTGATTAAATGCATATGTTTTATATATAAAAGTCTAAATTTAGTTAAAAACACACTCGTTGCACGTACTGCTACATGATATGTTACAATTAAAATTGAGCAGACTCCAAAATTTAACAATATATTTCTCCATTTCCTTATTTTTTTTTGTTTCTTTATTTCTCCTTCTTCAATTAAGCAGACTCCACTTTCCATTTTTTTATATTTTTTTAGTTCCTTACTTCTTTTTCATTTCCATACGGATCACAATGAAAATCAATTTTTTTTATTTCTCTTTTTCATTTCTATGCGGATCACAATAGAAATTGATTTTTTTCTTAATTTTCTTATTTCTTTTTTTTTTCATTTCTATATAGATCACAATGAAAATCGATTTTTTCTTTATTTTCTTATTTCTCTTTCTTTGTTTCTATACATATTTGTTGGAAGTGTATTTGAGCAACTCAAAATTTATTAGCATTTGTAATATTTGTTAATTTGAGGGACTAAATTTAAAATTGAATAGCTGTTAAATATTTCCCAATTGGACAAACCTCTTGATTGTATATATGTTCCTGTTCCGATTTTCTCTGTTCAAATTCTTTTAAGCTTTGATTCATTAAAATGTTAATGACCTTTTAATTACCGAATATTTTGGATGCGTTTTCTTTTCTTTACTTAATTCAATTAATTGTTTACTATATAAATTTCTCTCTCTTTCATTTCTGAGATAGAGAATATAGCATAAATAAAAATTGATTTTGTTCCATCTTTCCATCCAAAGAGAGGAGAGAAAATATATAATTCTTTCATTATCTCATTCAACCATTTTAAATTATCTCAATTTATCAAATTTTGATCTATGCTGAATATTACAAAGTTACCATCAGTTGTTTCTATAGCGTGCTTAAGGAATAACAATTCCGAATTATCTTAGTTGCGTTTCCATCTTGCACGATGAGACAGAATACGCTTAAGAATAATATTTTGCACAATCCAAATAACTCCATTTCAATTTGATTAATTTTAATTAATTTATAACTATCCAAATATTTTGAAAATTTATCTCAACAATTGCTATGAAAAATCTAAAATCTAAATATATTTTTAAGTTTGATACCAAGCTCAAATTAGAAAAAAAAAATATGCTACATTTACAAAAAAAAAAAAAAAAAAAAAGGTGTATGTATCAATTAAACAAGTTAATGTCAACAAAAAAGTCTCTCCATATCCTATTCTATTTTATATAAAATATTTCCGTTGCAAATGATACTAGTATTTTTTAAATGATTCTCATCTATCATTCATTTAATAGTAAAAGTACAAGTGAATTCTCTAAGCAGCAACAAAGTATAATTTCTCACTTCCAAAATTAGAGATTTTTCTTTAGTTGCTTATGGCCTCTTTTAGTAATTTACAAAATCACCCCAGGTACCACTTCAACTTAAAAAAAAAAAAAACAAAGAGTGCACCACTTGACCCAAAAAGAAGAAGCTAGATTAGTGCATGACATTATCTCAACTAAATAATGGAATTTATGATCATTCTTCTTTTTTTTGGGAAATATCACTTGTTGCAGTCTCAGTCTCAGCCTCTCAGGCAACCTATGGTTGACCTAAACGGCTAAATCTCCTCAAAAGAAGAGGGAAAAAGACTTGTGCTGTTGTGCATATGATCCCCATTAAAATTTGTACAGAGTCCCATAATAAAATAATTTTCGCATACCTAGCTTTCTAATGGTAAATATTAAAACAAGTTTTAGAGAGAGAGAGCAAATCAAAATTTCCAAAAAGAAGGGGGGGTTAATATAAAAAGAATTTACAAGGCCAGAAACAAACAAAAAGGAAAGGACAAACCAAGGCCCCAACCCAGTCACATCTTTCACGCATCTCAATCCATCAGCAGCCCGTGCCAGAGCAGCAAACACAGGAATCCGACAACGAGCTGCCGCAAACAACCAATGAAATGCAAGGAAGGAGGCGGGGCCCCGGAGGAATCCGCAGTGAGGCGCTGGAACTGGAGAGAATCCACAGCCAAAGGCATGTTCTCTCGGTCTGGACTGCACGTGCTCTGCATGTGAGCAACACTATTTGTGTATAGCAACGCGCGGAGCACAGCGGAGACGGTGGGGATGTATGCTGTTTTGTTGCGAGCTAGGAGCCACGTCAGCCCCATGAGCTGGCAGTCCCGGCCCATCATTTTGCTCTCTCGGTTATTATCTCCAGTGCCTGGCCCACCCTTCAGCTATATACACCACAAAAATGAAAATCAGTTCAGATATTTACAGTTTATTAGGTGTTATGAATTTCAGATTCTCATACTTGGTAAGTTGGTAACATTTAAAAGAGATTTTTTTTTTTTTAGAAATAAAAAAAAAATCAAATTGATAGTCTTTTTTTCCATTCAAAATTTGTGGTCAAGAATCAAGATGAGGTTTAGAATTTAGGGTACTATTGATACGGACAAACGGTCCCCAAATCTTATGGTCAAGATGTGATTTGACGTCCGAACAAATTAAATTTTAAAAGAGCTTTCTATTTCCAGCGAACACTTGGTATAGAATTTGAACAGAGATAAATGGATTGAAAAGAAGAAAAAAAATGCTATAGTATTAAATGTCCATGCATGAGTAGCTTGGGACTCATTTAATGAGAAGGAATAAATTGGTTTGCCGCAAATTTGGGTAGAAAAAACCTGGATCTAACATTCCTTTCAAAAGTACACAAAAACCGTTAACATAGAAATTCACCAGTGAAACAATTCAAGATGTCTCCTACTTCATTTACTGCATATTTCAGTTTTTTAGAAACATAGCAGTAAATGTCTCATACTTCAGTTTATAAGAAGCATGGTACCAGGTTCATTTATCTTCTTTTTTTAGAACAACTGGCTTAGGCAATCTACAATGAATGAGGCCATGGTACTATGCATAGGGAATATTGGTGTGAATCAGTATTTAATATCTCTATACTCAAAATACTGATACAGTTTTCTTACATATGTAGAAATTTTTTAGATCAAGCTGTATAGTTTTTAGAAATTTTTATTGTTTTCTTACATATGTAGAAAATCACTTGATTGGCAAAAAAAAAAGAACCCTGAAAAATGTAAAATTTAGTCACCAAGTACATATTCGTATGAAAATCATGTTGAACGGTTCAAAATCACTTTTTGAACTATGAAAACAAAACAAAAAAAATTGCTATGCATAAGTACCATAGCCTCATATTTTTTAGATGTTAGGAAAAATCACCCTTATTGAGCTTCCGAGCAAACAAATAGAGCCATTTGAAAACTTACCACAAATGTATATACTAGGACAAGGGATCTTTTCTAGTTCTCTTCACATGCTAAAAGTGGTCCCTTTTCAAGAGTTGTTATGTGCCACAGTACAAGATAATATATAAAGATAATTCTTATTGACAAAATAACAAAGATACTTGGTTTAAATTAATCTTAGTTTAACTAAAAGCTACTTTCTAACAGATACTGTCTTATACCTCGTAAAAATTAATTTAAGATTTTCCTAAAGCAATGCACCAACACCACAATTCAAATTTACCCACATAAATTTGTAAAAACATCAGTTTATCAAACAGGCTATATAAAAAATGAGGGTTCAAATGCCTCCATGTTTTTGTGCCTCCATCATGTCTCCATTTCTCTCCATTATTTTCAAAGTTCAAACAGTCGATCCGAACCGCTCAATCTAACCTCTATACTAAAAATGTTTGGAAACCAAATTTTATATTTTTAGGAATTTTTTTACTATTTTTTAGATAGGTACAAAATCAGTAAATCTGAACTATCTAAAAACAGTATTTTTGTACCTATCTAAAAAAATAGTAAAAAAATTCCTAAAAATATAAAATTTGGTCTCCAAACATATTTTAGTATGGAGGTTAGATTGAGCGATTCGAATCGACTGTTTGAACTTTGAAAATAATAGAGAGAAATGAAGACATGATGAAGACACAAAAACATGGAGGCATTTGAACCCACCTCATAAAAAATTTATGTATCCAAATGATATACCTTTTGAAGTGACTGAACGCACCGGGTGCACCCAGCATAAGACGCATTCCGGCAACTCTTCTCTAAATCCCGTACAGCGGCAGTTGGTGTGGCATTTCGTGCTGTCAAAGACTCCAATGGCTGTGTGGCATTGGAACCATTAACAGGAACAGAGAAGGCAGCAGGACAGCGAAGCGACCCGATCTGGTGCAGCCTGATGCCACAAAAGCAAAGCACCGTGTCGCATGTATCATTCGGCCGAGATAACTTCACACCTTTCTTGTCTAGCGCTTCCTAAAATAGCAGTTGAGATACAAATTATTTGAAAAATGTACCATGTAAACATTATTTCAGATTTTATTTGGAGCATGTCACATTTTGATGAATTTTGTAAATGGTAAATTTATGATCTCCATATCTATAATGTGATAAAGCTTGAAGAACATCTTGCATTTTCACGAGTTGGAAATATGAAGCACAATATAGTGCTTCAGTCAGACTGTATAGGTCCAATAATTTGTTTACACTATGATACAGGCTAGAAAAAAATATTGTCAATAACATAAGGCTTAGTTTCATTAAAGAAAGGAAACGTTACTAGTTACTACTAAGTACTTACTTGTAACGCATCGACGCACTTCTGGTTATCGTAAGGTACCATGGGACCATCCTCGCCGTACGATGCCACATCAGCAGGAGGATCAGATACCTCCAGAGCGGATCGCGCATGAGCAGCGAAGAGCCACGCGGCGAGAACGGGACAGCATCGGCCACGGTCGAGGTTGGCGGCACCACCACGGCCTCCACCGCATGCAGCCGAGACGCCGCCGAACAGCTCGTTAGAAAGATCGAGGTGACACGTGCCATTCTTTGCTTGAGCGACAGGAAGAGCAGGGACAGTGTTTGAGGCGAGTTCGCCGGGGTTTAGAGGCTGTTGTTCGTTCGAGTAGGAATCTGGCGTGATGACCAACTCCGGCAACGTCATCACTGGAGAGATGACATAGACGATGAGAAGGAGAAGGAAAAGGAGCAATGGCGATGAAGCAACTCGCATTGTACTGTATTGCTTTTTTTCTCTGTTTGTTATGCTTGCTGTTTTGGGGTTTTTGTTGTTGAGATTGGAGAGAAGAGAGAAAAGGTGAGTATCTTTTTGAAAATCTGAAGGGATTTGGGATTTGGGGAGTGCGAGGAGGGTGAAAAGGGAGGTGGTTTTGTGTGTAAAAAGACGCAAGCACCCAAGCAGAGAGACAGAGAGAGAGAGAGAGCATGTAGTGTATAGTAGCACCGGTGAATTCACATCCCCTCAGGTTAGTACTATTGAATCAGACGGCCCAAAATTGTTCTATTTAACTTGGCAAGAATCTCAATACACAAATAATCCTGCTCCTCTGTCATCCCGAATCCCGATCGGATGATAGTAAATCTGAATTGTCCATTTCAATTGATTGAGTCAGGTACCTGGGAGGATACGGATCCAGAACCGGTGCGGTGTATGTAGGACTAGGACCTAAGCCTCCGAGGAGAAAACAACAGTACCTGGCTACCTACCTAAACAGGATCACAAGCGCTCTGTGGTCCTCAATCGGACAAAATTTGGTCCGATACCTAATGAAACTGTTCGATATTCATCGAGATTCTAACGCATCAAATATACGCCAATTTTAACGCAGATTGAGCTGTTGAGATCGGAAGTTTGATTGAATTTCATCCAGTACCCATAGAACGGACCTCCACTCTGGTCATGTAGACCGTGGAAATTATTTGGTTATATCTGGTCACGAGGACTGTGATGAGTCTTAGGAATTGTTCTGCGTGTTACTCTTGATGTGGGAAAAAATAAATTTATGTAGACTGAATTTTTTTTATATGAACAGTAATTTTTAGTTTTTATTTGTATTTCTATTTTTAATAGAAAATAGAGACATTGAACAGGTTCTTAAGACGTGTTCGGCGGACGGAGATGAATAGAAATGGAAATGAGATTGTAAAATTTTTGAACTAATTTTTACTGTTTATGTGGGAAAAAAAAATTCAGTTTGAGGTTCGACGGACACACGGGATTGGGAACGGGTTTGAGATATGGATCAAAATGAACTATCGGTTACTGTACGTGTGCAAAGAAAAAAATTCAGTTAAACTAAATTTTTTTCTTCCTACGTAAACAGTAAATTTCGAACACTCCCTTAAAGCTTGTTCGGCTCCGTTATTGTTCATGTAAGAATATAAAAATTCAATTCAATTGAATTTCTTTTTCCCCACAAAAACAATAAAAAGCAGTTCAATTCTTATGCCTGCAGCAATTGCTATTGTTTTAAAGCTAGTGTATTGATGTGTGATCTAGTTTGTCCGAATTAAATCTGACGGTTAAAAATTTCCAGAATCTCTCAATTTGAGGATGCAACTGCTGCTGGTGGTCCGATATTCATGCGTCTTACATTTTATCCTTCTTGAAGACTTAAACTTTGTTCCATCTCATAAGCAAAGAAAAAAAGGATAAAAAAGTTGTATACTAGATATAAATAATTGTAAATTCAAATATAATTAATTTTTGTGTTAAATATAAACACTTTTGAGGTGCAATAATGGATAGATGGGAGAGGGAAGTTCATGCATATAAACTTCCAACAAAATTTTCCCTCTATTTAATTAAATTTGAGAGCGTATGAGTTCAAGTGTGCATGCTTTGTAAGAGCGTGCACTTGAAAAAAAAAAAAAAAAAAAAAAAAACTGAGAAACCGATCCATAGCTGCACTGAAAAATTAAAAAATATATATAAAAAAAGAAGCTAACTTAACACTGTTATCCGGATGGATCACTGAGTTGTAACGTATCCAATAGAAAAAGAAACGTATCCAATAAAAAAAGAATAGTAACCGTAAGTCCAGAAAATAATTAAGAAATTTTAATTAAAAAAATAATAATAATAACAATTCAAGCAAAATAAGCAAATAACTAAGAAATGATAACAATAATAGGAGTAGAAATAGGGTGTTCTTAAGTTCATAAATTTTTTTTGTGAACTTAATTCTAAAATTTATTAGATTGATTTTAGTCTTTAGACAATAAATCTAAAATGTTGAAATTCATCTACTTAACTATTGATTTTGGAAGATTTTTTTTCATTCACCACTCCGAATTCTAGAGTAATGTGTCTACATATGAAAATTTTAATTTTGAACTAATTTTGTATAGGGCCAAGTGGTAAAAAAAATTGTTCAAAAAATGAATGCATTAAATTTAATTTACAAACTTTTTGATTTTAACCGCTCTACTTTATACTAAATTAATTTCAAAGTTTGAAATTTTTGCATAGAGGCACATCACCTGTAAAGCAGATAAATTATAAATTTTAAACAGTTTAAATTTATTATTTGAAATCAATTCTAATATATTTTAGAGTTGAATTGACAAAAAAAAAAAAATTTGTGAACTCAAAAACACCCTAATTCACTCCAATAACTATAACAACAATAAATAAAATTAATGAATAATAATATCATGACCTGGCCAGCCTGGCTTAAAAATTATGAAATAAAATAACTTCGCACCGTCCCTGGATAATAAAAAAGAATCTTAGTCTGAACCTGAGGTTAGAAACAAAACATTGGCCTACTGTACTGCATTATCTGCATGTCGACAATAATTTAAATAAAATGTATGGAATTAAGAAATGTTTTCATTAAATACCATATCTATCTAAGACGGATTTAAGCGAGAATTATGTGCATTGGAAAGGACTAAGGAGTAGGTATAGTTGTCGCCTTTCGGAATTCGTGCCAGAAACCTTGCCTCACTTCACCTGTGTAACTGACAGACTTATAAGAGAGAGAAACTTATAGCTAGGCAGCATCCAAAGTTTTAATATTTTAGAAAGAGTGAGACTATAGTACTATGCATATCACGGGTTGTTACAGTGTTACGGTTTTATATTCGAGTTTTCAAATTCTAACGGTTCATCCGAACCGTTCATCTTGTTCTCTATATTAATATGTGTTTAGAGACCAAATTTTACATTTTTCGAAAATTTTTTACTATTTTTTTAAATATTTAGAAAATCACTTGATCTGAAAATTCTGGACCATCCAAAAACAGTGATTTTCAATAAATCTAAAAAAATAGTAAAAAAATTTCAAAAAATGTAAAATTTAGTCTCTAAACACATATTAATATGGAGAACAAGATGAACGGTTCGAATCGACCGTTAGAATTTGAAAACTCGAATATAAAATCGTAGCACAGTAACAAATCGTAATATGCATAGTACCATAAACTCACTCATATATTAAATATTTGGAGATTTGAATGCCAGATTTCGAATTTTAATTTTAAATGGATCCGTAAGCTTAAACTGCTTATTCAAATTTTGATGTTAATCAGACAATTTTGACTCAATTTTGATGTGAATTTGTCCAAAGCTCTTTGAAAAAACCTCACCCATTATTAATTTGGTTATTTAGAATTTATATTTGGTCAGAAAGGAAAAAAAATGGAACATGTTTTTCAATTCAATTATTATTAATTCGATTTGGTAGAGTTCTTACGTAGATTTTAGCAATTGATCACATATTATCAAAGTTCTAAATAACAATTATCGTGTCATCACAAAAAGACTAAAAAAATGATATCACAAATAGTGTAGCTATAGTGAAAGCTATTATACATAGCATTTTTTGTTTAAAAATTATATTTTATATTTCTACTAATTATCAATATTATATAGTTTTATAGAGTGATAAGTAACATAAAATTGATTAAAGAATTAGAATATTCATATTGAAACAGTACAAAGTCTAAATTATTATTCAAAATATCTCTAATAATATCATAAAGTATCTTTTTTTTTTCTTTCCATTCATAATAACTTTAACATCATGGTATAAACTATATATTTTTTCTATTAAAATAAATTAAGCATCATAGCATAAAATTTCTTTTTCTATTTAAAAACAAAAATAATTCAGACCTTAAAAAAAATTGATACTTAAAAAAAATTCAGTTTAGACCTTTAAATAAAAGCCTATGCAGTATATCATGTGTTATAGCGTGTGGCGCAAATAGCGGACCGCTATTACCACTATAGCGGTCGTAGCTGAAACAATGCACTTTTATTACATTGCGTCGCTATAGCACGCTATTTAGAACACTGCATATTATTATTAATCTGCATGCAAACTCTAAGTAATCAAATTATTATTTGATTTTTAGTAATAATCTAAATGAACCAAATTAATAATTCGAATTTTTCAATAGTGTAAAAAATTTACCTTTCTAATTACTTAAAAGTATTGAATATATTTCTAAAATAACAAATTCTGAGCGGGATCAGCCGTTGGCCCATTGGGGGCGTGACATAGTACGATACAGAAATCACGTGAGCAGATTGGTTCTGTAACTTGTGTTTGGCGCACCATGTTTGGATTTATTCTATCTATTTTTTTTCTTTATCCAAAAACCAACGGCAAAATTTGGACAGCTCTTACAGAAATTTCTTTTCTTTTTGCCAAAATACTCTTCCAGAAATTCAGATTTTTTACCTGTTTTTGATGTCGGTTTCAGATTTCCTCTGGATACCTGACCTGACTGGTACCGGGAGATATGAAATGAACTGTTGCTTTCTTTTTTTCTTTAAATTTTTTGTCTCAAATGTTGAATTGCATTAAGTTGGTATCTTGTTATGATCCCTAGGTTGGCAACATGTTACAGAAGTTTGGCTACATTAACTTTAAAACTTATTGAATTGATTTCAAATGAGAAATTCAAACTGTTTAAATCGATCTACTTCATTAGTTGTTCGTTTACATGCAAAATTTATATTTTTAAATTTATTTAGTATCAAGTCAAATGGTCAAATGTATACGTTTTTAAATTAATTTCAATACATTCATTTTTCAATATTTTTACCACTTGATATTAAAATAACTTAAAAATATAAAAATTTTGCATGTAAACACATCACTAATAAAGTAAATCGATTTGAACGGGTTGGATTAGACATTTAAAGTCTATTCAATCAATTTTAAAGTTAGTGTCATATGACACCAATGTTATATTAGCTGGACTCATGTTATAGATATATTGTATATTATATTGGTACAGCTTAAAAAACTGACTAGTTATTCATTGAGCGATCTGAAAATAAAATTAAAAATTTAGTTTGATAATTATCTGATTGACAAAGTGAATTAAAGAAATTTGTCAAGTTTCGTAATTTGAAATAAATATAAGAGATATTATATAAAAAAAATATCACATTTTAGCTAAGTACAATACTTTAAAAAAATATTTTGGATTACAAAATAATAATGTCTAGAATTTTTATCAACCAATTACAATTATCAAACAAAATCAATAACAACTGTCTATAGATTTGCTTGAAGAGAAATATTTATAGAGAAGGATTAATGAACTTTTTGTTTTGAGAGAAAGCTCTTAGGCATATTTGATTAAGATTAAATTGTTCAGTTACAAACATAGGATTAGTGAACTTGGTGTTCATGCAAATGTACTTTGGATTAATGATTTCATCCATCATAGAGGAACACTCCAGATAAACTTCATTGGCAGCTTGGCACCAACACCAAGCACCAAGCACCAAGCACCATTGATTTGTGTCATGATAATCCTTTATCCTTACAAAATGACCAAAGTACCCATGAGCCTGAAAAGCATGACAAAAAGAAATCGCACTGTGGACCTGTGCTACTTTTATTTCCGTGCTAGTAGAAGCAAGTAACACAGCATGCAACAGTAACAGTAACAGCAACAGTAACACAAGTAAAGGTTAAAAGAAAAAGATCAAGTGAAAGGGAACAGAGGGATGCAACTTTCTTTAACTGTTTGGTGCAGTCCAAGTCACCACTTGTTGTTTCTTGAGTCTCCATCCTCTGCATTACTTCACATCTTGGGTGTTGAAATCTCGACTGTGGATTCAGGATTTTTGTTGAGAGATTAAAAAATATCGAATTAGATTTAAATAACTAATTGGTTGAAACCTATTAGCTAATCGAGTTTGTTATAATTTTAACTCTTAATTTAATTTAAATTATGAAACAAAGAATAGCTCATTATTCCTTTGTTGAGAATAGTATTTTTTTTTCATCCAAACGTGCTAGGTTCAAAATAGTTCATCAGGAATAGCAGCTATTTCTGAATTAGCACTATTCCTGTGTCAAAGAATAGGAAAATTGGTTTGGGCCTATAGTCCTCCAATAAATTTCAAAATTCATGGGGGGCATATCCCTCCTGGCTCTACTTGAGCTCGCCCCTATCAACCATCCGATCAAAATTCAAATCAATTTGGTCTATGTCTGCAATGCACATTCCCTTGTAACATTCGTGTCAATACAAATCAGACGGTCCAGATCTGTTCTAAAGAAATTCAAAATTTGAATTATTGTTTGTTTGGGCAATGACAGGACCGAATTAAACAGACCGACTTTTGGTCCTATTTGGAGACAACAAGCGGAGACATGTACCATTTCCCGCTATGCCCTCCTATAATTTTGCCTTTTTGACCTTAATAGGACGCAGGTGTTGACAGTTGACTGAAGCAACATAATAAAAAGATGAAATAATTGAACCTGTGGCCAATTTGTGAAATAAAATGTCATGGCATGTCCGCATGGGAAATAAAATGTACGTTTGATCAAATTTTAGGTGTTAAACCAAAAACGAAAGCTTTTACTGGTATCAAGTTGATATTTAGTTATTTACACATAAAAATATAAGCTGTCATTTAAATTTAATTAGAAGTTAAGTTTATGTCTGAATATTCATTTGCATAGAATTAATAACTAACAAATATCTTCCGAGTTCTCACCTTATTTGTCCACTTTGGGTCCATCCTGATGTGTTCCCAACTTATTAATAAAAAATAAGTTAAACCGAGGAATTTGAAGTCTTTAAATGTACAATGAATCATGATTGTTCAAATGTTTTCATTTTCTGTGTCTTCATTATGCCTTTATTTGTAAAAACTTTAATAACTCAAAATTTAAAATTTAGAAGTAAGAATAAAACTGTTAGATGTGATCTTTGTTATTTTCATTATGTGCTCATAAAAAATTATCACATTTCAATTTTGATTTTATGTGAATTAATAAGTTGAAAAATCAATGTCTAAAAATTATTCACATTAATACGTTTTTTATACGCTCTTGATGACAACTAAAACAAAATTGAAATGTTATAAATTTTTATACATACATAAATAAAATGATGTAGATCATATCCAATGGTTTAATTTTGACTTTTAAGTTTTTAAATTTTGAGTTTAATAAGTTTTTAAAAATAGAGATATGATGGAGGCATAAAAAATGAGGGCATTTGAACCCTCCTCTATGATATATCAAATCTCACTATTTTTATAGACAATATTTATTGGATAATATAGATCACAAATATAACGCTGGATCTTAAATCCATGCTTATTTCTAAAAATTGTCAAATTGAGTTATAATATTTTGAATCACTAAATTTTTTGAATAACAAGTAAAACAACGGTTAAAGTTGGGTACCTATACACTTCAATAAAAACACAAAAATTGGAACCCCACCCCACCTATGTTGTTGTCCTATTAGACTGTACTAATTATATATATATATGTGTGTGTGTGTGTGTGTGTGTTCATTGATTGTGCTTGTTTATTCTCATCTCCAATGGCGACAAGGAGGATAGATTGGGTATTAAGATCTCGTAGGATAATACATCCATACAACATGACAAGTAACCATGTGCATCTCAGTAAAAACCAAACCAAGGTCTTCATAGCATAGGTTAGTGTGTCAATAGAATTAATATATTGTGTGGACAGAGAAAAAAATTATTAAAAGGTTCGCTTGACATTAAATTTATTTGATAGTTTTGAAGACTTAATTCAAATTATAAGTTTAAAAAACAAAATGGTTATAGAGGTATTGTTGTTTATAGCATTTTTAATCATCAGTTATACTTATATCACACAAAATATGTAATTTGCACCAGGGGAGTTAATGATTTTCATATGATTAATTATGAAAGTTTAAAACTTAAAAAGGGCTGTGGGCCTACTTACAAAGAAAAGTTAAAAGACCTGAGCAAAATATGGGCCCATATTTTAAAGATAATGCACCAACAATTTAATTATGATGCATGAGAAAGTTGCAAGACTTTGCATCACACTCATTCTTTTTCAGTACTCTTCCCTCTTTATAAATTTTGAACATTTTTTTGCATGCCCATGGAAGACTAACAAATACCATATATACCCATTTAGTACAAGAATTGTCTCATATTCTATTCTGAGATGTGACATAAAATCTTATAAAATAGGAGTTACTATCACCTAAACATTTTTTTTTTTTTTTTTGCAAGACATTATATATTTCTCTTTAGTCTTTACAGCTCGGTGGGTAACATAATTTTTCCAAAAAGAAAGGGGGACCTTTTTTGGAAAAAGTTATCATGACATTATCAAGGTGGTACCATAAAACAAATTATGAACAACTTAAATGGAGTTCAAAAAATGGCCCCCAAAACAATGATGAGAAGAAGGGCAATTTGGAGATTGTAATTAACATAAATGGTCCTGAAATATCATGCGTCTAAATTAGAACGTGGAATTATATAAATAATTTTGCATATTATATTGAGTCTTTTGTTTTTTTTACTTTGTAGACGACATGTATAATATTAAGTTGGTGCAGCTACATGTAATATAAAGGTTTTGAATATTTATTAATGAGCTTAATTAAAGTGGAACATATTTCTTTTGGAAATTAAACCATGGAATGGGGAAGATAGATAATTTTACAATATCACATGGATTTTTTTGAATTTAATATTGTCAACATTATAAAGTAATATATTATAAGAAAAATTCATACCGTTTTTGTACCATCATCTAACTTTTTGAAGAAAAACGAAATGCCATAATTAGATTTTTCTCATGTTGTCCTGAATATTTATACACAAAAAGTTTCCACTCATCCAATGAAAGGATTTGAGGTTCAAAAAATACAGAGAAATTGCATTTTGCATTAACTCTCAGACTTTGACTGTGTGAAATAAATATACATGGTTTCCAAGGTTGGGGTTAGCATCTAAGCACATGTAAAGAGACCAAAATTCAAAGATTGCAAAGAAAACCTAATCTCAATCATGAGCTATAGTCCCCTCCATAAACCTTTACAACTGGTTAAATAATTGATGCATCTAATCATTAGCTTAAAAGGATACTCCTTTTGAACATTACATGTGATATATATGAGTCTTATGAAATATATTGTTCACTTGATTGGAGATGAAAGAAACAATAATTACATATGTCATCAACTTTTCTCATCCTGATATGATATATACAGACAGGTCATCATTTCTACATTAAACAGGTCTTTTTTTAGCTTTCACAGCAAAGAGTTTACCTAATTAAGTACAACTCAACTGATATTCACATGATGACTTTTTAAACAATTATCTGATTGTTATATTTAGGAAGAAATCGCCAAAAAGATCACGTTAATAATGTAATATATTATAATAGAAAATAGATGGGTTTCAGTTCTCCTAGATTAATGACAAGTTTATCAATACTATATTTTCAGCTATAATTTTTTTTATTTCTTATTATTAGCCTTAAATTTCGTATTTATACACTCTGATGTAGTTTCGTACTCTTTAACTACATTTTAACTTTAATTGATTGTCAAAGATACTTATAATAAAATTTTATTGGCCCTTTCAATAATATTATTTTGGCTATGATTGAAGCCAACAAGGAGCAAGATGATGTATGCACATATGTATGACTGAATTTTTCTTGGTTTGAAATTAAATAAAAAATATGACAATTATTTTGGTAGTTGCTATTTTGTACATAATTTCATGTTTATATGTTTAGAAATTACTTGCTATCTTTTATCAATACTACCTAGTTCTTTTAAAGCCTTTTATGTGAATAGGCCGCTCTAAATATTTTTTTTAAGAAAGTGGGCCTATTGGTTGTTGGGTTCAATTGTGTTTTGGGCCCAGTTTACATTCATCTTATGGTGATAATTAACAATGTCATACTTTTGCCATCTCTATGCTACACCACACTCAAGCAGAAACACAACTTGTAGCAAAGTTTATTTCAATTTTCCATTGTTATTTCATATTTTAGTCAAGTGAAAATCAGATTGAATGCTATCAAAAGAGAATAAATAAGTATACAAAACCAACTTATGTAGGATATTTATACGTGAATAATTATTATTATTATTATCAAATATTGAGATAATTTTTATCGCAATACAAAAAATATATTTACAATCATGTCAATTATTTTTATTAAAATTATGATATAAATCCCTTTTTATTTAACTTTTCTAACTGAAGCAACAGCATCATTGCAATCTTTTACGGTGGCTTCCGCACCATCTCCACGTGCTTTTGCAAGTAGCCTCAGCGCTTTCACATAATTCTTTAGAAAAGAGAAATTGGACATTACTGTTGCGATGGTGGTGGAAACTATATACGCAGCAGCAATCTCTGTGGGCGCAGACAATCATATTTATAAGATCTATCACACACAGGCGCTCCTCGCATCGGGTCTGGATGGTACATGGTTCTTTCTTTTGGAATCAACTTCTAAAACTGAAACTGTTGTTCAATTGGAGCACGGGATGGGAGATCAATACAGGAACAACCATATTGTACTGGTTTGATAATTGGATAGATCCGATTATGGCATCCCAAATTGCCCCATTAGGCTTTAATCGGTCTTGGTCGCTGGCAACAGCAAGTCAGAGGGGGCTGCCTTGTTTTAACAGGTTACATGGAGCAATAAGTGATAGATTATTTTAGAAGTGGACTGCACACGGGATGACGGGAACTATTCTGCAATTTCATTCTATAACATCATCTCTTTTGGCGGGAGAATTAAATGGGAATATCGCTATACATAGAACCTTAGTAGTCCGCCTACTGTCAAGATTTGTGCCTATCTGTGCCTCCAAGGTAAATTGCTTACGCATGATGTAATGGAAATGAGGGGTATTAATTGTGAGATGATATGTGTTCTGTACCAATCCTGCAACCTAGAAACAGCAGCACATATTTTCTTCCACTGTGAGTATGCTTCAATTTTCTTGAGGAGAGTAGCCGGGTATTTGGGATGCAAAATCATGTGCAGAGGAGAGTCCATTCAAGATACGGTGATAAAAATCTAGTAGAAACTGCACACGACAAATATCTAGAAAGAAGTGGGGTGTTTTTTTTCTTCTCATCCTGTTGGAGAATATGGAAAGAAAGGAACAACAAATTTTTTGAGAGAAGTTGTGCTCCTCCAGTCAAGGCTGCAGAAGGGGCAATGAGGGAAGCTCTCTTATGGCTAAGATATTGTTAATTATCGAAGTTGTGTAGTTAGTTGTTGTTTACTTCATTGTTGTATTCATAATTTTCCTTTACTGTAATACCTGATAGCCACTATCAGGATTTCAAAAAAAAAAAAAAAAATTCATTAGATTTACTTTAATACTTTACTAACTTGCTATGTTTTGACCTTAGGACACTCAATACTGATGATGGTTGTTTTTCTACACAAGTTAATGCAATATCAATTTTTTTATAGCATTCACGTTAACCACTGAGTCAGCATAGGAACTCGCAGTTAACACAATATCTAAGTTGGAGAAAATCACAAATTTCTCATCCTAATTTGATATTAGAATTTTGTTTTTATTTTATTAGGAATAAGAGTAAAAGAAGATCATGTGAATTGAGCATTTGAACCTACAGTGTACACGAAAGTTGTATTGATTCATTCTTTTGAAAAGAAAGAGGAATCAAGCAGTAGCCATTAGACAAAGAGTAGTCCCCGAAGTTCTTATTAAATATTTGATGACATCAAACTAGAAATTAATTTTTTTTTATTAAGAATTACAAACTACAAAAGGTACCAGACAGATTAATGAAAAGTACTGGCATCAAAAATATTTCTTCTCATAAGATACCAAGCCATGGATACCTCCCTCTACTTGAGCAGCCCCAGTCCGAACCTCCAATCGTAGCTCCTCAGAGCGAAGTAGCTGGTGAGCTGAGGGAATGGAGGTAGCACCAAGATCCTGAAATCCCTGCTTCACAGCTTGCATCGTGTACGGCACGAATCTCAAGACTGAGCCCTTGTCAGCTACTGCTCCCACCACACCCTGAGCCACTTTCAATTTAAGAGTGTCGCCAAGATACCGGGCATCACTCCCCTTGGTCATCGCCTCAAGAGAGCCCATACCTCTGTATTTCTTCACTCTCCTACCATCTTTGTACTCATAGGCACCAGGGGCCTCGTGACTACCAGCCAAGAAGCTTCCCATCATGACGGTAGAAGCACCGAGTGCCAAAGCCTTCACAATATGCCCAGAATTTGAAATACCTCCATCAGCTATAATCGGTACATCATGATCCTTTGCATATGATGCAACCTTGTACACTGCCGTTGCCTGGCCTCGACCAACCGCACAGACTTCTTGTGTGGTACAAATTGACCCGGAGCCCATTCCGACACGCAATCCATCGACGCCCGCCTTAATTAAATTTTGAGCTTGTGCCATTGTCACCACATTTCCTCCAATTACATCAATCTCTGGATAGTTGAGCTTTATATATTTTATCAAGTCGATTTGATAAGTTGAATTCCCTTGAGAACTATCAACAACAACAACATTAATTCCTTCTTTGACCAGACATTTCAACCTCTCCTTGTCTTCTTCTCTCGTACCAATTGAAGCACCTACTGTGAACTTACCATCAGACCCCACTGATGGATTTCCCAATTTAGGGTAACTTCTAATTCTCTCTACATCCTTAGTTGTTACTAGGTCAACAATTTCACCATCTTCATAAACTAAAGGGGCAAAATCAAGTCCTTCATTTTCCAAGAAGGCTGCCACTTGATTGAAATTGAATATTGAAGAAGTTGATTTAGGAAATTTGCGCATATATTCTAAGACTGGTGTGTTTGTTTTATCCGATAAACCTGACCAATCAGCCGCCGCCACAACACCAAGCAATGCTGACGTGGCAGTGCCTGATTCAGTTACAATAGCATATTCATGTTCTCCAAAATTAACAACAGGGTCATGTGGGGAATAAAACGGGGTGTTTGAAACAAAAGGTAGAGCACGTGACTTGGCTGCATGAACAAGTATTGACTGTATGGCGGGAGTGGTGTTGTTGTGGATTATTGCGACCCCACCAAGCGATGCCATAGCCACAGCCATGGCAGATTCTGAGATCGTATCCATAGGGGACGCGACACAGGGGATGGATAGGGGGACACGACGTGAGAGACGTGTGGACAAGTCAACAGCATATGCCGGAAAGGAGATGTAGCCCGGTAGCATTATAACATCATCGTAGGTGTAGGAGAAACCTTGGGAGAAGAGGCGTGTTGCTGGAAATCCATCCTCGGCACATGAGAGAGCGTTCATGGTGGATTGGCCAGAGAGATGGGAGGGACAAGGAATTAGGGTTTAATTTTGAGAGTAAGGAGTTCTGTGCCTCGTATTGATTCATTCTAATATCTTATAAGAAAAAAAAAGGTTATTTTTATATGTGGAACACATAATATCAAGAAATAATCTAATATTACTTTTATTCAATTTCATACAAGCTATATTAATGATATGTTTTACACCTGTGAACAACTATTTTAAGAACAATATATAAAAGTTTATCAACACGAAAGTCATGTTTTATTCATAGAAGTTGTTCCACCAATCTGACGAATCATGTGACAAGTTAGAAAAATGTGAAGTTTTATTTATAGCAATGCATTTAATGCCGGTTTAATATCTGGTATTTTTAGCAAAAATAACGAATTTTTGCGCTAACTATACAAATTAACCTTTTTAAAATATCTTCCGATTTTAGTTTTAACAACTTGAGCCATGTTTTGTTTTATTAATTAATATATTTATTGTGACAATGATATTTTTAAATGCACCTATGTTTAAAATACTTATATTTTATTATTTATATTAGTTTTTAGGTAATTTGACGCTTAATTTCCGGAACTATAAATTAAGTGGTGTTAAATTATTTATTATTTTAATAGAAGGGATCGGATGACATCCTTTTTTGGTGACGTCGGATAACATCGTGCATTTTCAAAGTTTTTAAAGTCAAAACGGTCGATCCAAACCATTCAACTTGATGGATATGTTAAAATGCGCTTGCAGATCAAATTTTACATTTTTTGGAATTTTTTAACTATTTATTAAGTATTTAACAAAATCGTTATATTCAAACCGTTGAATTTTTGTACCCATCTTAATAAATAGTAAATTTTTTTTAGAAAAATGTAAAATTTGATCTGTAAGCACATTTTAACATATCCATCAAGTTGACCAGTTTGGATCGACTGTTTGAATTTAAAAAATACATGGTGTCATCCGATCCCTCCTCATTTTAATATAGGGAAATTATTAAATTTCGTATTGCAATATAAATTTTTTAATTTGAGATTTTATTTTGTAGATTTTATTGTCTACAAAATAAAAAAATAGTTGAAAACAATCACATGTACTAATAATCTTATAACGCCCAATAATTAAATAGATGTTATCTGCTATCATTTATGACAAATTTTTACGGGTACTTTTTTGTATTTTGATAATCCAAGCAATGATGCGACAATAAATGCAAATTTTTTTTCCATGTGCATACGATAATCTCCAACATTGAAGCTTCATATATTGTTTACATTTTAACAATATGCTTTCATGTATTTGCTATCTTTTATAATTGTAAGAATTGTACAAGCATAGCAATGAACTTGTACTAGCTTTGGAAAAGTAGATCAACAAATTTCTTTTAATGAGCAGCTATTGTAATTGAATATTGGAGGAAAAAAACTCATACAAAATAACATTTTACAAATCAAAACCTTCTGATGAAGATTGGGCCAGTTTAATAATTTTGAAGAAATTACACATCGCACAGTTGACCACACACGAGAATGAATAGGAAATCAGACAAAAACATTAACAATGCTAAATGATTCCAGATCACCTTGATTAGTTGATTTTTTGCGTAATACAAAAAAATTAATGGGCTACTGCGGCTGCGGGTTTATCTCGATTCAATTGACCCATAAAATTAATGCAACAGAGTGGATGGCACATGAAGCAATGCAGAGATCACGTGCACATTTTCAAAAAATTTCATTTCTATAAATGTTAGGTCTTCAACATAACTGGTATTGACCAAAAAGACACATATATCTATTTTTCAAAAAATTCATTTCTAAACAATTTTTTGGTGCAAATTCTCACAAAATTTTCCGAATTTTTCTACTCTTCTATAGATGTTACCCATGATCAAAATGAACAGCCGAACGTACAATGAAATAAAACTTGTATTTTTTTTTTCTGAAAATCTAATAAATTCCATCTCATTCCCAAGCAACCGAAGTGAAGATAGATTTTTTAGATCTGGTTAGGATGCACCGAAAGTCATAAAATCAACAGGTAGTTGCTCTGCTGGATATTCTATTATGGAAATATCACCTTGACATATCATGATACAATTGTTTGAAACCTTGAAAGATGAAGAATCACTTATTTCACACTTGAATATAAAATTTGAACTAGTAGTAATTTTCGAAAAATAAGCAGATCGACATATCATAAAAATGGTAGACATTTTAACATTAACCAGAAAAGAATTACTAATTTATTTTCCCACTTTATATATTTTTCTTTTACTAAAATAGTTTCCATGCAAGTCACTAACCTTCAAAAAAAATATATATATTTTTCATCCTTATTGAGTGACTATCTTACAGTACAACAACTTTGTATGAATAAAAATGACTTATACATGAATAAAGTTCTATATATATCACTAATTACGAAATACTCAAATTTATTTCCCTCTTCAACATACTTCATATTGAATTTCAAGAAATAATAAGAGCAAAATATCTTCTGACATAAATATAACAATATATATAATTAAAGTTTCTTATATCAGATATTGGAGTGAATTAAATAATACTAGTTCTTATGCTTCAATTTTGAACCATTTAACCGGTCAAAATTTTGCACATATATTTTTGGTAAATAAAAATTAGAATATATTTTAAGATATATGTTTGTATAGTTAGTTTTTTAATTTTAATTGTTAAATTTTTAATATAAATTTTTGCAATACGATCTTTAGTTATTTTTGTATTTTTTTAGATAAAAATAATTGTAAGATAAAATTTTGTTAGAATAATTTTTTTCCAATGGAAAAAAAATTTGAGATATTAGAATAGTCTTTGATATTATTTGTGGAGATTTAATGACACAAGATTGGTTTTTGTAACTTAAATTTTTTTTTTTGATATTTTTATTAATTAAGTTAATAATTTTTGGCATAGCGAGATGTAAATCAGGATCCTAAAAACTTGAAACGGTAGGAATTGAAACATAAAATAAATAAATATTATACTAATTATTACGTTGAATTTAATTAGCAATGTATTATTTAAATAAAAAGTTGTTGATGCTCTTTTTTTTTCATAATATAATCCATCTATATATTACGGATTTGTCCCAGTTTATTTTTGAGAAAGCAAAACAAAATTTACAACTACCTTTCAAATATTTAATTCGGAAGAAAATTACTGCTCGAATTTGAAAGTTGGTTTGATACGATCTTGTGAATTTTTTTGTAATGATATACTTTTAGGTATTCACTAGTTCAATATAGTCTAAATGTTTTCTAAGTCAAACTTGAATAATTCTTCAATTTTAGTTTGTCAGGAATATCACAAATATAACTTCACTTTATAAAAAAAAAATAATGTCGCCTATTTAGCATCCTAATAATTGCTTTTGTTACTAATCAAGCTCTGTTGTCAAGTAATGCCTTCAAGGTAGGGGTGAAAACAGAGCGGATATGGAGGCAGATAGTGGTAAAGCTATATTAATATTTTTTTAAAATTTTTTCGAATACGGATATGGAGCAGATATTAGACGGATACGGATCTAGATTGAATCAAATATTTATTAAAATAATAAAATTACTAAAGTTTATAATATTTATCTAATTATAATGGTGAATAACATATTTTTTTTCATAATATATATTAAAATATGAATAATTATACTAATTCCCCCATCCCTGTCCCCCCCATTTATCCCCGCACTCTCTCTCTCCAAATTAACTTCTTTAACTGTCTTTTATCTCCCCATTATTCTGCTAAGAATTTTCATTTATCTCCGCATTAATTACTGTGAATTAATAACAATTCCCGCATTAATTATACTATCATCTAATAACAATTCTCGCATTAATTATACTTTCCTTTAATAACAATCATCGCTAACAATTATTTATTTGTTTATTGATGTTCAATAAAGTATTTATCATTGTCCCTGACATGTTAATACTTTGATTTGATTAAACATTACTTATTGACAAGTTCAACAATAAAGTTCAAGAAAATATTTATCATTGTTCTGACAAATATTTACCATTATATCTAAGAAATATTTATCATTGTCACAGACGTTTTACCGTAAGTTGTAATTATATCTGAGACGTATTTATCAATGTAACATAAAATATTTATCATTATGTTTGAGAAGTATTTATCTATGTAACATAAAGTATTTTTATCATTATGTCTGAAAAGTATTTATTATTGATGTTTTACTAAAAGTTGCAATTATGTCTGAGCATAAAATATTTATCATTATGTTTGAGAAGTATTTATTATTGGGTAAGGAAATTGTTTATTTAATGGTCCCTAGTTGTGCGGGGCCAATCCAAAAAAAAGAGAAAAAAAATTTTGTGCAGGGATAACTGACAAGTATTTTATGAAATGATTGTTTATTTAATGGTCCCCAGTTGTGCGGGGACAATTCAAAAAAAAAAAGAAATTTTGTGCGGGAATGATTGATGGATTGATCTCTTCAGTCATAAATAGAGATTATTGCATAGGATTAATACTTTGCAAATTCAAGATAAATACTTTGATACTTCAAGTTAAATACTAACAGTTTCTGCAGAGTATTAATGATTGAGCGGTCCCTCCCATGACTTTTTTGGCAGTTTGTGCGGAGTTTTTTGTGGGGATGAGACTGCAGGAATTATTATCAGAATCCTTAAAATATATATATATATATATACACACTATTTAAAATACAAAAAATTAAAACGTAAAACCATATCAGTATCCTTATTCACATACATATTCGGATATTAAATATCCATCTCTAATTTTTGAATGTGAATCGAATATGAGTCGGATATTATTTATACCGTTTTTCCTCCTACTTCAAGGTCTGTTTGATACAATCATATCTATTTCAATAACCTATGCTCCTAACACTTTATTTAAAACATTAATTGGGATTGATTCACAATAAGTAATTGGTGAGATTATGATAAAGTAAAATAATTTAGAGCTTCCTAACGAACAAAATTTTACTACATTCGGGGTTTGAACAAGCATTTAAATTGCGGTTCATGTTTAGCAAAAACTGACGCATGCATGATTACATATTCTGCTTTTAAAAAACTACAAATAGAATTAACTAAAACTGTATTAATTGATAAAATTGTGATAGTATCAAAGAGTGTTTATTTAGAAACATCTACAAAGATTGCAAATTTTGCTCAAGTTAAATTTAGGACGATAATTTCTTCTGGATATTTTGTGACCTTCCAAGATTTATTGTGAACACAAAAATATTGTCTTTTGCATAATGGACTAAAAAGGATGTATAATATTGGTACGAAATTGATTTGTTATATTACAAATGAACCAAACCCACTTTCCCGTCGCTTCTGTTTTTCTGGATTATTTTGTGGCTTTGATAGATTTATTACGAACCAAATATACTGTCTTGTGTATAATAGACCTAAAATCTTATATAATGGTACTGATTGATTCGTTGCATGATGGTTCTCTAAAGTGGAATGCAGAGAAGATATAATTCCTCTTAGAGCGGTTTAATTTCCGAGGCTTTTTAAGATCGGTCTCTCCCCCGCTCAGCCACTTTGGGTCCCTCTCTCTCCAATGTATTATTTTCTCTCTACACCTTCCTTGATTTTGCTTTGTAGTACGGTGATTCCAAAGTATTGCAAAAATAATTGCAAGTTGTGTTTCCACGCCCATTATTTGGTATTGTTACCTGTCTATGTGCGAAAGTTTTATTAGATGAAATTATTGTGTTGTTCAATGATTTTGTTGAAGACTTGAAGGTGATGCCTGTCTATTTGGTGTTTTGTAATTCATATTAGTTGTGTCCTTCAGGTGTTCGATAAAATTTCACAAATATTAGTTTTGTCAATTTCACGGGGACCTGACACCAATTCCTTCCAATAGATTAGAAACTGAATTTACAACACAATTTTTACACATGGTTGAAATTCATTAAAATTCAAATTTCATCAGTTATGATTGACCTCTGTTTGATAGGTTATACTATTGTAAATTCAATTCCTAATATATTGGAAGGAACATTATTCTAGGCAGTGTTATACTATTGTACCGATAGAGAGAGAGGAAGCTTGATTAACTTTCATATTCATAGTGCCAATTTTCTATATATAGAACTTTGTTATATCAACTTAATATGGAATCGAAAAAATAAGAGATGTTATTATGTACATGTATGCTATAGATTTAACTTACATACTGATGCAGAAGCTAGATTATCACTTTGTCAGCAAGGTACTGTTTTCCAGACTCTGCAGAGACCGTGGATTAACTATCTCACAGACAGCCACTCATACATGACCTGAGGGCCTTTGATCATATCTGGAGCGCTTGGATTTTACAGAACCAGATGGGAGAGAAATATAGGACTGCATATTGCAGCAAGGAAGACCAAGGAATCAAAATGGCGCATATCCTAGCGACCCGAGGAAGAATATATGGCCGGGACAAAGAAGGAACTGACACACCGGGTTTTAGAATTGAAGAACTGTAATTAGGATTAATTCTAAGGAATTTGATGTAGGCATACAGGCTACAGGTCATGAATGAAACCCAAAAAAAAAAAAATCCTAAAAACCAAAATTGTCATTTAGTATAATCTTGCATCATGGTTTTGGATTTAGGAAAAACCAACTAGCACCAGTATAATTATATTGCCCCTAAATCCTAATTTTTGTACAAGTATTTGTCAGGATAGACTACCCCTTCACTTTATTTTATCCAACGCACATTATAAATGCTGGTGTGTATCCTTTTCATATCTTGATATTCAAATTATGTAAGCTATTGGAGGGAGAGGTGCACTAGAATTTTCAGAGACATTCGCAAGGAACCACATGTGCTGCTGGAGGAAATTCTCTCAATTGCAATTTTTACAGAGGCAGTAGAGAAGAAAGTGTACTGGTTCAACTGGTACCAATACTGGTACACATACTGGCTGGGGGCTTTGTACCAGAGAAGAAATGGATAACCTGCTGCACAACCAGGGTTGACCCGTGACCACGAAAGAAGATCAAAGCTGATTTAATTCAATTGGACCCTGTCCGCTTTTTAGTTTTTTTGGATTTTATTACATGTCTTATTTGATTTCACATTTTATGTTTTATTACTCAAATTTTTTGAGTACCCTTTTTCCTTTCAAATTTGTTACAAAACTCACGTAACTGGTTTAATGAAATCAAATGTAGGCTGGACTCTAGGGGTAAAACGGTATGGATAATATCCGATCCATATTTGATCCTCATTAAAAAAAAAATAGAAGTGGATATCTGATATCTGCATATCCACATTGATACTGATGTGGTTTTATGTTTCAATTATCGGTATGCAAATAGTAGATATATATTGTATATTTTAATATATATTATGAAAAAATTATGTTATTCATAATTGAAATTAGATAAAGTTTATGAATTTGAGTATTTTTTTAATATTTTTAATACTATTTTAATAAATATCCAATTTGATTTGTATCTGTATTTGGTTGATATCCGATTCGTATCCGTATTCAAAAAAAAAAAAAAAATATATATAGATATAGATTTACCACCATTCGGTCTGTATCTGCTCTGTTTTCACCCCTATAGGACTCACATTTTTTTTCTTAAAAAAATGAAAATTTTGTAAGCTATTTATTTATATTGGTTCATGGATGTTGATTTTCACCCCTACTGGACTCACATTTTTTCTTAAAAAAAATGAAAATTTTGTAAGCTATTTATTTATATTGGTTTATGGATGTAGAACAATAATTCAGTGTAATGAAGTATATTTCTTGTAAGTAATAACAATTGTTTACATGTCCATATCATATATAAAAACAAAGTATATTATCAAATTAGATTGAATAACTTGGATTACTCTTCCATTTGCTCTCTCCTAATTCACAAATTAAAGATTGTACGATATTTTCAACTTCATTCTTGTATGCCATGAGCAAATACAAGCAAAAATGATGGCGTCCAACTATATCTCTATGTGAAAACACTCAATTATTTTTGTTTCTGAAGTGCAAAATCTTTTCTCTCCCTTTAATTCGTGCTGTATATAAATGCCAACAAAACTCGTAACTACAAGTGTTCAAACGTTGTGTATATAAATGCCACCAAAACTCTTAACTAGAAGTGTTCAAACGTTGTGGCAGGAATATTTATGGGCACATAAATATTTCGTCACATATCAAATTTATAAAAGTGGTGGTACCACTGCAGTTCTTGTTCAAATTGGACCTGTGCAAAATACTTTTTTGTGTTCTATACCTACTTTGTGAATAGGTAACAGTCTCTGCTGCTCAAAACAAAACAAAGGAGAGTCTCGTTTTTGATCCTTTAATATTTCCATTCTACCCATATGGACAACATCTTGAGTTTCATCCAATATCTAAATGTACAAAGCAAATTATCTTATGCAATTATTTACTACAATAAAATATTAATTTTGACGTGATACTCAGACAATGCTTTTTTTTTTTCTTTTTTTCTTTTTCTTTTATTGTTTAAAGTTCTTCCTTCAATGTATTCAAGGATTTAGTAGAGCTATAAATATACAAATCTCTCATCACACAAAAATGGATGTCATACAAATGAGGTGACAACTAGTGGATACCAACGCAATTTCTATACCTGAACTACAAGTACTAATTCTATTGCGGGATCATGCATTTGAGGTGCTAATATGGTAATCACACAAAATGTAAACCTCAACGAATAAACTCTTCTAATGTCAAGAGATTATAACTCAGTAAATGATGAATTATTTTATTTTCTCCTTGTTCATTTTTTGTATTATATATGCAGGTCTGCTCATATTATGAGGAATCAAAGTTTGTACTAATGTAGATGTTAAAGAAAGCAGATGAGTTTGAAAAAAAGTTAGAGAAAATATTTCTGTCCACTAAGTTTTGTCCACTATTTGTTCACAACTTTATTCATTTCTGTCTAACTGTTTTTAACGGAAATCAATTTCTCTTATCCAATTCGACAAAATATAAAATCACGACAAATATTCCTTTTTCTCAAAATTAGCTTTCGTCTTCTTCTCCTATCTTTCGCTCTCCGATCAGACTCGCTCCAGTGACATTTCGATCAAACCAATAGTTTCCTCCTCTCTCTCTCTCTTTCTTTTCTCCTTTCTCCTTGCGCTATAGAAATTTCTTTTCTCTCTTTCTTTTCTCCATTTTGAAATTGAGACTAGATCGCAGATAGTAGAGGAGATCCAGGCGACCAGACATAGCCGCCTCCATCTCTCTCACGCTCTGACCGCTGTACACACGAGCTCTGTTGTTTCTCACTCTGCACCTCCCTTCATCATTTCTCTCTCCGCATCGGTACTCGGCCATGTCCTGCTCTATACGATCAGTAGCCAACTCAGTAGCCACGTGGCAGTGCTTCTCGTCATTAAGGTACTTCAGATAAAGGCAAAGGCTAACGGCAGGGTCGATGGTCGATGGTCGATCTGACGATGTGATGTGACATAGTTCAGATACTTCAGGTAAGCAAAAGTTGCCGTCCAACCCACGTGGTGAAGGCCAAGCTTATCTCCAAGATCACTGAAAAGAAGATCAAGGCAGCTTGTGGCATCGTTCTGCATAGTGTGTGAGATCTAGATTTGAGTATATTTTTTTATCAGTTTCCTTTTTGTTGTGAATTCGCTCCTAGTTTAATATGTTACATAGACTTCTGATTTTATGAGATATCATTTTATTTTAATGCTTGTTTTAGTTAATACATTCAGAATTGTGAACTAAAAATTAATTTGTTGTGTTAATTTTTCTTGTTGTACGAGTTGTGCCTTTCTTTGTGCTTGCTTGTGGAAAGCAAATTGCATTGCAGGTCCTGCTGGTACTGGCTCTGCCTATGTTGCCTTTCTTATGAAAAACTTTAATTTCTAATTGATGAGTACATTTTTTGTAGGATTTGTTATTTAAGTTACAGTATTGAATGATGAATTTTATAGTATTGATGCATATTGAAATGTTTTCATATTGTACTGTTAGTTTTGTGAAATTGTGCATTTTGTAATATGTTATGAAAGTTTCTGGATGTTTGAAAATTTGAATGACATTTTTTATAAGATTTGTTATTTAAGTTACAGTATTGAATGTTGAGTTTTACAAAATTGGTGCAAGTGAAATGAGACTTTTTCTTTATGTTTGAAAATTGTTATTATATTATTTTATATAAGTTACAGTTTTGAATTAGGAATTTTACAGGATTGGCGCAAGTCAGTTTTACATAATATATATTGTTATTTTTTAAATGTTATATATATCATTTTATGTTACAAATGGATTTGGTTTATGGTGTAGGTGACAAATTTTAAAGTATATAAGTAATGTTTTGATATGTACTTTGTATTATTTGTTATGATATGTGTATGTTACATTTTATATTAAGTAAATTACAGTATATAAGATATACGTACAAATATAGTGTTATGAATACATTTTGATGTACATTATTATATTTTTTTTGTGTCTAACATTCTTTAGTATTGATTTTTACAGTTTTGCCCTAATGACTTTTGATTTGAATGAAGATTTGGAAAGTGAAAATTCAAGAGTGAATAGTGTTGCAGAAATTAGAGTTGTAGAAATCAATTTAAATGTCGAACCTGATATTGTGAGAGATGTAGGAATTGAAGAATCAGCAGAGTCAAACATTGTGGTGAACAGATGTTGTTTGTGGTTAACAAATTTTTTGTGTGGTGAATAGATTTTTGTTGAACAGATGATGGATGTATGTATAGATTTTGAAATTTTACAGTATACATGATTCTTTGCAGGTTGTAGTTTAAGATGAAATGTAGCATTTTTTACATTTTATCTTATAGTATACATGATATTATTTTATGGTTTAGATTTAGAAATTTTACAGTATACAAGATTCAATTGAAAATTTTATTGTATACAAGATTCAATTTTACAGTATACAAGATTTAATTTTACAGTGTATAAGATTCAATCGAAAATTTTACTGTATACAAAATTCAATTTTACAATATATAAGATTCAATTTTACAGTATACAAGATTCAACCCAGTGCAGACACTAATGACTAATTCTAACTACCAATAACCGCTAATAACTAACTCTAACTGCCAATAACTTTCTATAACTGCAATTTCTAAAAGTATAGTTTGAAAATGCATTTCTTTTCTCGTTGCAATATTTTTCTAACTATCATGAGACCACTTTAAATAGTTGCTGGATGTTTTGTGATTAACTGATATATTTTATGTGATATATTGTATAATTATACAGCATGTAGAAGTAATTTTATAGTATTCGCGCAAGTTAAAGCTGTGGACAAATGGTGGACAAAAGACTGTGGACAATTAGATGCTTCCCTATATAAGAGTGATATTCATATCCATTTTGTTCATTTTATTGGATAACTGATGACTTTTTAAACAATTATATGATTGAAAGAAATTGCCACACGGTCACATTAATTAATAATTAATGTCACATATTCGGTTCAACACTCAAATTTATTAATATTACAAATGTATATTTTAATCAAATTTATTGAAATGATACTTTTGGGATTTTCAAAGTAAAGTTTCAACAACAATATTGTACTATTAATTAATAATTATGACTTACTTATAATTGAATAAAATTTTTATTGGCCCTCCAATAATAATATTTTGGCTTCGCCCCGCGCCAAACACCCGTAGCTATGATCGAATCAAACAAGGAGCAAGATGATGCTATGCAAAAATATATGGCTGATTTTTGCTTTTGTTGAAATTTAATAAAAACATCAACACAATTATTTTGGTTGTTTCCGTGCACATGCCAAAATTTCCAGATTGCACACCTTTTCATTTTTTTATGTGTTTAGAAATTATTTGTTGTCTTTATCAATACTACCGAGTTCCTTTTTAGAAAACATTTTATGCGAATAGGACACTGTGAATAGTAATTTTAAGAAAATGGGCTTATAATTGGTTGTTGGATGCAGTTGTGTTTTGGGCCCAGTTTACATTCTCTTGTGATTTTTTTATTTATATCAAAAAAAAAATTGAATTTTAAAAACTAACTGAATCCGTTGTGAAATTTTAAATCTACCCAAACCGGTTCATGGTTAACCGGACCCTATGAAATAGTCCGGTTAACCGTTAACTGGAAATTTGGTTTGGGTCCGGTTAATGGTTAACCGGATTTGTTCATTTTCCTTTTTTTTTTTTTTTTAAACATAAATTTTTTTTTGTTTTTATTTTTTGTATTAAAATATTAGAAATGTTGAATATATTTATTTGAAAATAGATGAAATACAATATAATTTGTTTTATTAGAAAGACTGTAACAAATAACCCGGATCAATATTTTTCAGATTGGATTTTTCACGGCTGTAAGAAAAATTAATATATTTCTTTATGTGTTATTCGAAAAAAATAAAAATGCTTACATTCCGAGTAATCTAGAAAATATTATGATCTTTCTAGTACATTTAATTTATTAAAAGTTGTATCTATTTCGAGAATTATTTTTGAATTTTGAATAACAATCATTAAATAAATTAAAGTTTTTTTTCAAAATAGATACAACTTTTAATAAATTAAATATATTAGAAAGATCATAATATTTTCTAGATTTCTTAGAAGTGACTTTTGAACCGGAATCAATAACTCAGAATCTAAGCATTTTTATTTTTTTTCCAATAATACATAAAGAAATATATTAATTTTTCTTACAGCCGGGAAAAGTCCGATCTGAAAAATATTGATCCGAGTTATTTGTTGCAGTCTTTCTAATAAATCAAATTATATTGTATTCCATTTATTTTCAAAGAAATATATTCAACATTTCTAATATTTTAATACAAAAAAAAACAAAAAAAAACAAAAACAAAACCGGTGCACCATTAACCGGACATATACATATCAAATATTTTTTCTTTAGGCCAAATTGAGAACTCAGCAAACACTTTTTTTTTTTTTGAAAACATAATTTTTTTTTGTTTTTATTTTTTGTATTAAAATATTAGAAATGTTGAATATATTTCTTTAAAAATAGATGGAATACAATAGAATTTATTTTATTAGAAAGACTGCAACAAATAACCCGGATCAATGTTTTTCAGATTAGATTTTTCGCGGCTGTAAAAAAAATTAATATATTTCTTTATGTATTATTGGAAAAAAAATAAAAATGTTTATATTCCGAGTTATTGATCCCAGTTCAAAAGTCACTTCTAAGTAATCTAGAAAATATTAAGATCTCTCTAATAAATTTAATTTATTAAAAGTTGTATCTATTTTGAAAAAAAATATAAAATTTTTAATTTATTTAATGATTGTTATTCAAAAATAATTCTCAAAATAGATACAACTTTTAATAAATTAAATGTACTAGAAAGGTCATAATATTTTCTAGATTACCTTGAAGTGACTTTTGAACCGGGATCAATAACTCGGAATCTAAGCATTTTTATTTTTTTCCAATAACACATAAAGAAATATATTAATTTTTTTTACAACCGCGAAAAATCCGATCTGAAAAATATTGATCCGGGTTATTTGTTGCAGTCTTTCTAATAAAATAAATTATATTGTATTCCATCTATTTTCAAAGAAATATATGCAACATTTCTAATATTTTAATACAAAAAATAAAAACAAATTTTTTTTTTCTGTTTTCAAAAAAAAGGAAAAAAAAAGAGAAGGAAAATGCACAAATCCGGTTAATCGTTAACCAGACCCAAACCAAATTTTCGGTTAACGGTTAACCGGACTATTTCAAAGGATCCGGTTAACCGTGAATCGAAAATTTGGTCCGGTTAACCGTGAACCGGTTTGGGTAGATTTACAATTTCACAACCGACTGAGTTAGTTTTTAAAATTCAATTTTTTTTAGATATAAATAAAAAAATCGGCTTGTGGTGTTAACAAATTAACAATTACATTGTTTTGCCACTTTATGCAGCAGCACCGTAACAAATCACAGAGATAATCTCGTAAAAAATCTACTTAATTTTTCAATCGTTATATCATATTTTAGTTAAGTGAAGAGAAGACTGGATGTTATCAAAATGGAATAAACAAGTAGTTACAAGCAATTTATATTAATAGAATATACATAAATAGTTTACTATTACAAAATATTAAGATATTTCTTTACTACAATAAAAACATAAATTTTAAAATTAGATTAATTATTTTTTTTTACAAGAAATTGGTATGCATTCTCATTTGCAATTAACGAAATGTATATTTTAATCACTTTTAACATAACAATTCTCATTTTTCTCTAGTCCTGGCAACAACTTCTGCGCTGGAATTGTTGACATTGATGATGTGTTAAGGGGCTAAAAATTGATATAAGTGGGATGATGTAAGTGAAGCGTTGGAATTTGAAAATTAGGATTTACATATGTTGTGGTTGTCTATTGGTTTACTCTAATATCTTATATACAAGAAAAAGAAAAGTTATTTAATATGTTGAGCACATAATACCGAGAAACAATTTAATATTATTCTCATAATTTAATTTTATACTAATTATTAATGTTATGTTTTACAATAATCTTGTCAATAACTATTTCAAAAATAACAATATATAGAAGTTTATCAATACAAAAGTCATTTTTGTTCATGCAAGTTGTTGTACCAATTTGATGAATCACGTGACAGGCAAGACAAAAAAAATGTGATGTTGTACTTATATGAGCATGTTTAATGAACTTTTGCTCTAATTATGCAAACTTTTTTAACAATATTTTCTGATTTTAGTTTTAACTATTGAGCCACGTTTTATTTTTTTTATTTAATATATTTATTGTGACAATGGTCATTTTATTGCACGTTTGATTAAAATAATTATATTTTAATTAGTTTTTAGGTAATGTGTCCTGAGAGGAAGTTGCCATGTACAGTAGAACTATTCATTAGAGTAATAAGGTATACTTTTATTTGATAGACATAATTAAAATCATAACTGTGTTTTGCAATTAGAATACAAACAATTTAGAATTTATAAATCCAAAATAAAATAGCAAATATAATTTAAATCTTATAGTTATGGAGTGATGGGTCCAAATAAGAGAATAAACATTTAATAACTATGAGATTACCCTTGGGACCAATATAATTTTATAAATAGCAATATGAATTTTTTTCATAAAAATTACTCATGTTTTCTCATTAATTCTGTAAATAATATTGGTGCACAATAATAACATAGACTACATAATTAAATAAAACTAATATTATTTCCTTTTTTATGATTGGACTAAAGTAAAAAAAGAGTGGGTTTATTGTTGGAATAAGGCTATGCGTGGGTTTGTTTTTCTGTTTTGATTGGACTAAAGTAAAGCCGAAATTTTTTTAGTTACCACCCTGAAATTTTAAAATTCTAACATTAATTAGTACCATACGAGAGTTTGGCACTGCTATCCTTTTTCTTAGTAAAAATATGGATTAAATCCTTCTTTGGTTTTAAGTAAAAATTTCATGGTTTTTAACCATGGTATGCAAAATGGGCCGAGTTGGACATGGATCGGCCCATGGCGATTCTATTTTGGAATGAGTTACACGCGTTCGATTTCCGGGTTGACTCGTTGGATCGGCATGATTCTGAAAATTTGGACCTATTCACAGAGATTTGGGCTTTATTTTCCAGACGTTGCTCTTGCGGACCGAGGTTAGATATATAAATATCGTCATTTATGTTTGACTTGTGGGACAAATGTTATGAGCTCCGGTCGGAATAAGATCTTTCTCTTCCCCATTCGCTATTTTTTTTTTTGTTTTTTAATATTTATTTTCCTCTTGTTTCTTATGTTCTTCATTTCTATGCTCATGAACACTTTCATTTTACTTTTTTTTTTTAATTTGTTTTTCTTAATTATATTTTCTTTATTTTGTTGTTTTTTTTTTTTTTTTTAGAGATCAAAATCAAGACTAGCAATAAATGAATTTTTTCAGCACAGCCATTTTTGACATATTAATGTTTTACCAACTTTTTTTCTCTGTTTTTTTAGTACAAAATAAGGTTATGGCAAATAAATTCGAGTTTCTAATCTGATTCTACCGATTCCGAATGATTCAATTAATTATGATTTCACAATCAAGTGACTGTTTGATTTTACGAACCATATTTTCAACTAAAACCTATTTACAAAAACCGGGAACCTAAAACTCAATATATTTGAGTCAAAACCTAAAAAGAAATTCAAAATAACAAAAGGAAAATACTTTTAAAATAAAATAAAAGAAATGAGCGGAAGCAAAACAAGAAAATATAGAAATTCAATTAGAAAGAAAAACCAGATTAGTGTTGAAATTGCCCCATCAACGATTATCTTCTGAAATTTTTATTTATACCATATTAAAAAATAAATAAACCAAATCGCAAACAATTGTTGATGAATTCCATTAATACCACGTCCGCCAAATGGATGAGCGGACCCAACGATGGGCCGAAATACACATGGTCCAAATTTGAAATTTCAAAATTCAAAAATTTGATATGAACCGTTTATCTTATTCTCCATATTAATATGTGCTTGGAAACCAAATTTTATATTTTTCTATTTTTTTTACTATTTATTAAGCCACTTTGAAAATTGCTAATTTAATGGTAACAAAACAGTAAAATCGTTGGATTAGCGATTTTTAAAGTGACTTAATAAATAGTAAAAAAAAATAAAAAAATATAAAATTTGGTCTCCAAGCACATATTAATATGGAGAACAAGATGAACGGTTCAGATCGACTTTTTGAATTTTGAAATTTCAAATTTGGACCGTGTGTATTTCGGCCCATATGCTACCGAAAGCACATTAGCCTATCTCTCTCTCTATATATATAAGGAGGGTTCAAATACCTCATACCTTTCATATCTCATTATATTTCATATTTTATATATTTATTTTTCAAATCCAAACTATTGATCTGAATCACTCAACATGATATCCATACTAAAATATTTCTAGAGATGAAATTTTAGAAGTTTTTTTACTATTTTTTTAGATTTGTAGAAAACCACTGTTTTTAACGGTCCAGAAATAGTGATTTTGTATTTATCTTAAAAAATAATAAAAAAAATCTCCAAAATTTATAAAATTTAATCTCCAAACATATTATAGTATGGATATCATGTTGAGTGATTTGGATCGACATTTTAGACTTTAGAAATGAAGATATAAAATATGAGGTTTGAAAAACACGAGGTATTAACTGCCCTCTTTGTTTAATGCTTCCAATTATCTCTTGTATTAAACAACAGATAATGAAGGAACAATAAATCACTATCCTCAACTTTTAAAAAACATAAATAAAAAAACCTTTCAATATTATAATACAAATTACAAACAAAATATTTTATCCATTCCATTATTAAGCACGTCGGGTTCTTGATTCGTCAATAGCTACGATAGAAATGAAATTTCAAAATTATTCCTCAGAGCCTCTACGGTGGATTGAAATGAAATTTCAAAATTTTTACATGTATACACATCACTTATAAGATAGATGAGTTGTAACAATTTGAACTTGTCATTTAAAACCGATTCAATAAATTTCATAGTTGAATTTACAAAGAAACTTGATGAACTTCACCCTAATTAATTCTACTCCAATTTCTATACCTAAACCAGAGTGCTAATTCTATTGTGATCATGCATTTGAGGTGCTAGTATATAGGGAAATCACCCAAAATTTAAACCTCAACGGATAAACTATATTTTAATGTCAAGGGAATATAACTCAGAAAATGATTAAAAAATATTCTCTTTGTTCATTTTGATATTATGCGGGTGGGCCCATATTATGAGAAATCAAAGTTTGTATTCAGGTAGATTTTGAATAAAGCGGAGTTTGAAAAAAGTTAAATTTTGTTTAGATGTACGGACCGGCCATCACTCATTTTTACTTTTATTTGCTTAAATCCAACTGTCTAATCGTTTACGAAGCTTTCGCGATAAAATAAAACCATAATTGATACTAGTAATAATTAAATTAAACGCATAACAAACAAAATATGGCATTATCGATCAATATATTCAATACCAATATTCTTCAAATAAACTTACGATTGTACCATTATATATGCTACAACATTATTAATTTGGAGACATATTCCGGCTGAATTATATTATTCATATGGGGTTGAATCTTTTTCGAGGAAGGAATAGACATAGCCTCTATTCATCATTTTTACATGAAATAGGTCTCTGTTTTTTTTTTTTTTTTTTTTTTTTTTTTTTTTTTTAAATTTTTTTTTATTTTAGACATAGCCTCTATTCGTCATTTATTTATATGTAGAAGTGATATTCATATGCATTTAGTTTATATTTAATTGGATAATTAACTTATGACTTTTTAAACAATTATCTGATTGTTTATATGTTTATAAAGAAATCGCCAAAATGTCATCACATTAATAAATAACATATTATCCATTTGACTTTGTTTACACCTCTCTCTCTCAACCCCAATCTCTCTCTATTTAAGCGTTTCCTATGCAACCATTTTCTTTCGGGACCCAACAAATACTTCGAGCATTTTGCCTCAATTATTCAACAAAAATTTATCCTGTGTTCTCACCTGATCAGGAAACTCATCTCAAGTTTTCTTTGGTTTGGTGTGGCTATAATTAATCATTTCAAGTCAATGGGGAGATCACCATGTCACAAAAAGGATGGATTAAAGATAGGACCGTGGACACCGGAAGAGGATCAGAAACTCGTCAAATATATCGAGAAAAACGGCCCAGGCAACTGGCGTACTCTGGCGAAAAATGCCGGTGAGGAGCGCACATATTCATTAACAAAATTGCAAATGAGAGAAAAACAACAGTTGTTATTATTTTTTCTATATTTGGTTTGTTAAATTCTTATATACATGTAGGTCTAACAAGGTGCGGTAAGAGTTGCCGCCAACGGTGGATGAACTATCTCCGGCCGGATATCAAGAGAGGAAGGTTTTCTTTTGAAGAGGAGCAAACAATTATCCAACTCCGTAGTATCCTTGGGAACAAGTAAGAGAAATAATTACATAAATTTTTTTTTACTAAATATTATATCATTGGTTCATTACTGAGTTCTGACTCCCGTAATTTTGCTCTTGCTTAGGTGGTCGGCTATTGCTGCTCGGTTGCCAGGAAGAACAGATAACGAGATAAAGAACTACTGGAACACGCACATCAGAAAAAGGCTACTAAGAATGGGAATAGATCTGGTTAATCATGAACCACGCTTCGACCTCTTCAATCTATCATCTCTTCTAAACCCTACGAATTACAACTGTTACCAATCTCTGTTCAATCTTGACACGATAAAATCATTTGATGCGCTTGTCAATCCCGACATATTGCAGTTAGCCATTCTCCTTTCAACAAAAAACAACTACAAAAATCCCTTGTTATTCCAATCTCCAGAAAACAGTATCCCTTCTAATTGCATAACTCAAAGTGGCCAATTCTTTGATGGAACCGCACTGGTACAATCGAATGTGAGTCAAATACCGGACCAAATCCCTACCCTATTGAACCCATCGCCGCTTCAACCTAATTTAGTGTCGGACAATTTTGTGCAACCCGATTTGCAAGGTCTCTGTGACAATTTTGATGCTCAAGTCCTTCAAACTTTGTTGGAAACTACACCTGATATTCAATGGATGAACAATCAGACGCCTTGCTGTAACCCGAATTACAGCAATCAGACTTCGGGATTGTGGACACCGGGTTCTGATGTGGAGAGGAGCAGGCACTCAAGCAACTAGTTGCAATTTGAAGCTCCTGAAGTGGGAAATAAATCTGTTGTTATTCTTAAGGAATAACAGAAACCTATTATTCCAATCCCAACCGTTGATATTGGTTGAGATTCCCTCTTAAAAAAGCTGTTTTCTTTAGATTTGCGCATGGAATAATCTGAACGGTTGGGATCAGAATAACAGGTTCCTGTTATTCCCTGAGAATAACAACAGATTTATTTCCCCGGCCTGAACTGTGGGATGTTAGTGACTTCTTTTAGATGGAGTGGATCCTCTACAATCCAAGCTGCGGGGAGCTTCAATGAATAAAAAATGTATAATTCATCCAGATGCAAGTTCTTGAAGCTGGGGTTGTAGAGGATTTGGTCCTTCCTACAAGTCATTATATTAAATTACCCTGAGAGAGCTTTGTTTATACATATTACAAGTTTTTAGATAGTGTAAGCATGTTTGTTTTCAAATATAGAAGCTTTTTGCAAGAGTAGTTGTCTTTGTCAAGCTGTGTTACTGCACTTATAAATTTCTTTACAAAACATGAAAAATGAAAGCAATGAAGCGTATGTACAGCAGAAATATATAAATATTGAAAGCATACCTTGAATTAATTAATCCAAGGTGTTAGAAAGGTCAAAGATTCAAGAATATCTAACTACTATTGATAATCACATTTCAATTCTGTAGTATACCATATATTCTAGAAAGGTTTATCTAGCTATATTACATAAAATATATTAAGGTTCTAAATTTCTTATTAGATATGTATGTCATATTATTTATGTTCACGCATGTTCAATTTATATTTCTATTCTCTAATTTTATTTATAATGATATGATATGCATTATATGTCATTCTTCTCTCTAAAATTTATACATACATATGTATATAGATAGATATAGAGAGAGAGAGAGCGCACACAAAACTAGGGTGTAATGTGCTCACCAAGAGAGATTAGTGAGCATACCTCCAAAAGGTTATCGAATTGACTTCAAATAACAAATCTAAACTGTTGAAATCCATGTACTTTATTGGTGATGCATGTACGTGCAAATTTTTTAAAGTTTTGAACCCATTTAGGTCTAGTGGTCAAAAAAAGATGAAAAATGAATACATAAAATAATTTAAAAAATAACTTATAATATGTTCATTTTTTTTTACCGTTTGACCATATGTTAAATGAATTTGAAACTTAATTTTTTTTTTTTTTTGCATTTACATGCATTACTCACGAAATAAATGGATTTCAACTATTTGGATACATTGTTTAAAGTTAATATAATAGTTTTTTAGAGGTGTGCTCACCAACCACTCTTGGTGAGCACACCACATCCTAGTTTTGCTCTCTCTCTCTCTCTTCTCTTTATATATATATAGAGTTGGGCTATGATACTTCATGAAGGAAGCAAGCGTTTTACTTCACGTCTATATCTTCAATTTCAAAATTTAAAACGTTGATCTGAACCGTTTAAGTTGATCTCCATATTAAATTGTGATTGGAGACCAAATTTTATAATTTTTAGAAACTTTTTAGTATTTTTTTGGAATTTTTTTAATATCATTGATTTTTAGAAAATCGTGGACCATAAAATATCACTATTTTTTTTTTAAAACAGTGATTTAAAAATTTCAAAAAATAGAAATTTTTTTCTAAAAAAACTGTAAAATTTGGTCTCCAAGTACAATTTAATATGGAGAGTTATGATGGAAATCCAAAATGGAGATCCTTGCGATTAAAAGATGTCAGAGTCTTGATCTGCCAATGATTGTGATTAAAAGATGTAATTTCAGATTGAATATCAATCCATTGATTAAATAATTTTTCTTTGTTTGATTATATGTATATTTTTTATGTTTATTTACGTGTAGAAGTCTAAATTAATTTAGATACGTACTCACCATAAGTTTATTTAGTATGTATTTTTTTGGTCCTGATTTCTTTCCATTTTACTTAAAAAATTTAAATCTTATCAACCTAAAATACGGTAATAATTAATATTAGCAAGTTGTAACATGCTTTGAAGCGTTCAAAAGAGAGGGATGCACGATCTACAACTTTTTTTGTACAAAAAAACTAGCACATATCAAAATTGATGTATTGTGTCTTAACTTAACTTTTATAACTAAAAAATAAATTTGAAATTCAAAGGAGTATTTTTGGGAGTTATTATTCTAGTATCTGAAGAAAAAAAACATAATGCTCCAGAAGTGTATAGCAAAAGTATAGGTTATCGGGAGGTCATTAGCAAGAAATAAGATATATATGAACCATATTAATTTAATATTGCTAATTTTATTTTACATTTTCAATAGTAGCAATTGAATATTTGAGTTTAAGCATGAGTTTATTAACGACTGTTCATACCTTTGCCTTGTCAATTATTCCTTATTTGGTGGGATTTATTTACATAAGGAAATGATCAGGAAAATCAAAGCAAAAACTTGAAGGAGAACAAAAAGTAAAATATTAATAGTTTTTCTATTGCAGCAATGCTATTTAATTTTAATTTTAATTATATCATGTACACAGCATGTGTGGTGAGTACATTTCTAATTCATTTTAGATTTCTACACGTAAAAATAAAAAATGCATTAAATAAAAAAAGGCAAACTATTTAATTAGAGGGCTGATATTCAATCCAAAATATCATCTTTTAATTATGATCATAGTGGATCAGGACATCTAAATGCTTAATATAAAAATGGAGATGGATGCTATTTTTCAATGTAATTAAAGTCCGAAGAATAACTCTAGTTCTAGAAAAGATCTAGTTAATTAGAACACATCAAGCAACTTGAATTTTGAAAATGAATTTGGCTTGGCCTAATTTTCAAATTTACCTTATCATTATGCACTTCTTTAGCATTCAAAAAGGAAAATTATTTGTGCGTAAATTTGCTAAATAAAAGTATATAATAACAATTATCTCATGCATGACTAACATCTAGGTAACTTGAATTTTGAAAATATATATGTAGTTAATTAGAACACATCCAGCTGGCAACTTGAATTTTGAAAATGAATTCGCCTAGGCCTAATATTTTTTTCTTTATTAATGGGCCTCGGTATGCCTCAATCTTTTAGATGTTATTCTCGAAAATTGAATTCACATCTTTTTGTCGAGAGAATTTTGAAAATGAATTTGGCTAGACTCAATTTTCAAATTCACCTTATGTGAAGTCCGACGAATAACTCTAGTTCTAGATTAATATGTAGTTAATTAGAACACATCCAGGCAACTTGAATTTTGAAAATATGTAGTTAATTAGACACATCCAGGCAATATATTCCGTGCTCGGCATGCAGTCCTTCCTAATTGGAGCCCAAAGGATATGTATCGTCTAGTAGTCAGTAAGAAATGTCAAAGTTAATAAATGATTGGGTTAATTGCTCGTGGTATGAGAAGGCAGTACAGCAGATAGGGAAAGGTATGATTGTTATATGCTGAGCCTAGTCACAGCAAGAGTTGGCTTCTCCCATATTCACGTTACGTGTTATACACTGTTATTCAATCCTTGAGATACACTAGCTACTACATAAAAGACGACTATGCACGATTAAAAAAGCTAATGACACACAGTTCCACAATGTTATCCGAGCGCGTGGTGTATATTATGAAAGTAATTATAAATTGTACATGGTTGAAGAACCGTGTCTATATAAGATTAACGTACATTGTTCCTACAACAGAAGCGTGTCGTATCTCAGAAAAAAAGAAAAAAAAAAAGGTGCTGAAACAATGAATTATACATGGTTATAGTTACAGTATATAATAACAAGGATTATATACATGGTTACTACAAGAAAATCGTGTAAGTTTTGTGAACCGTACACATTTGTTTTCTAGAACCGTGTACGATTTATATGTATTTTTTTTATTAATTTGATTTATAGTGGTCTAGCATTCATATTTGCTAGCCATTAAACATACAATATCACACATCTATAATTAAAAAAATATTGAACATATAGAACACGAGGAGGGTTCAAATATGCACCCAAATGTATCCTATCTTTCAAATTCTTTTTCTCCGTTTTCAAAGTCCAAATAGTTAATCCGAACCGTTAGATGCGATCTACATATTAATATGTGCTTGGAGACCAAATTTTACATTTTTTTGAATTTTTTTACTATTTATTAAGCCACTTTGAAAAATGGCTGATTTTATATTTTCTGGACCATTGGATCAGCGATTTTCAATGTGGCTTAATAAATAGTAAAAAAATTTCAAAAAAATATAAAATTTGGTCTCCAAGCACATCTTAATATGTAGATCGCATCTAACGGTTCGTATTGACTATTCGGACTTTGAAAACAGAGAAAAATAATAAGATGCATTTGGGTGCATTTGAACCCTCCTCTTAGAACATATAGCAAATAATATTTAATATTCAACATTCAACACACAGAAGGTAAATATTTCAATATTCAACATTCAAAATACATATACATTTTAATTCAACAAATATTCAACTTAGATATACACATGTGCAATCTGTAGGTGAGTCTTTGCAACCCATTTTGTTTGAACTCAATATAGATGAAACTTGTTATAAAAATTAAAGGAAAAAAAGAAAAGAAAATCTAAATCATGTTTTATCAAGAAGTGTCATTCGTTTCATATTACTCCAGCCTGAGAAAGAGACATGACCATAGTTTTTCCATGTCATACAAAGTTTTAAATTAATGAGAAAACAAAACATATACGTTAGCTATTCAAACCAAACAAAGACAATATCATATATCACAAAATAAGGTTTCTCATATGTATGTATATATGCACATGTGTGTGTGTGTGTATAGTATGTATGTATATATATACACATGTATGTATGTGTGTGTGTGTGTGAGAGAGAAATACATATAGAGAGAAAGAGATGCTTTAGAAATGAGAGAAATACCTTAGAAAATATAGATAAAGATGCATTATAAGAGGATTGTACAGATCAATGACGTAAATCCTTTTGAATTTCTTTCATCACGCATAGATTATACAATCAGAGCGTGTATAATTGTTAGAGCATTCACATGTGCGCGTATGTAGATATGCTACAATATTCATACATGGTTTTTTTTAATAAAAAAATCGTGTACAATTGGGTTCAATTATTCACAGTTCTTTAATAAAGAACCGTGTATGAATGTTGGAGCGCATTTATAGACAGTTCTTTATTAAGAATTGTGTATGAATGTTGGAGCAAATTTTCAGAATCGTGCTTTCTATCTTTAGACACAAATTTAATAGAAAATTTTGAGAAAACATGCGTAATTAATGTACAGTGTATGGTTAACGTTTTTGTAGTAGTGTTTACCAATGGCTTCAAGTAGTGGAAGTGAAAAACCAACAAAGTCCTTGCCACCTTGTGAGCCGGTGCACTGATCTTCGACAACATCCAAAACCCCTCCTCCCACCTGTCTTTGGGACTGAAAGATTGAATTAAAAATTATTACTTCAAATTAAAAGCGTAATCATTTCTGAAGAATAACAACACAGATCACTTAACAGATTAGAAGTATACTAAATTAGTTACTAACAACCCGAGTTCATTACAAGTACATTAAATTAGTCTTGAAGTTTGTATATTTTCTTGAGGTCATTGTGGTTGGTCACATGAAAAATCACTTATTTATGATAAATAACAACTTCTAGATCATGTATGTATATTTTGTTTAGGTCGTTGAGGTTGGTCATATGAAAAATCAGTTAATTTATGTTCAATAACTACAGATATGACTTAATTTCTGAAAAATAGCAACAGTTGGAAATATTCATTCTCATTCTCTTTTTATATTAGGTGAACTAAAATAGGACGTGAAAGTACCGTACCTCTCTCTGCCACCTTGACTTTGTATGTCCTCTTTATTTTTGATGCCTCATTATTTAAACCTACTGTCCAAATTAAGCATCCCCAATATTTGGAAAGGTAGAAAAAGAGCCGTCTGGCCAATATATGACTAATTAATTCATTGCAAATTAGTTTGTCATAAAGTTTCTTCAAAGACGTAATGAACCATAACGACAACAGACCCTTTCATTCCAACTAATTGGCTCCTAATTTAAAAAAGTTCCGAGATGGTAGGTTAGTTAGCCTCATTTTCATTACCAGCCATACGGAGCATTGCCATTTATTCTCTCTATCATCAATTCCAGGTTTGGCATTTATGGCCAGCACTCTCAAGTGCAATTTGTCCACTGGTGTGTGTATTTTCTAACTTAACTCTTTAATGCAGGTTATTCAGCCACAGTAGGCCGGAGCAGCTCCAGTGCAGCTTGCTTTTATGTTAAGACCAGACTTCATTGTATTAATTCAGGGTTAAACATTTTTTTTTTTTTTTTGTAACTGCACGTTACAATGCAGAGAGGAAGTCCTCTCCTAAGGAAATATTTATAAGATATTTGCTTGTAAATGCAAAAGCTCTTTTATTCACTTTAATGAAACATATTTTAATTATAATTATTAATCAACTATTTATGTATCAAACAGAGGCACTGCATAATCGTTGTGCGAATCTGAATTCTACTTGCTTCCAGTTGGGTATAGAGCTCATCATATTAAGTATGTAGAAGAATATGCTATTACACTTACATCATTAAAAGAAGAATTTGCTTCAATGCTATATTCTTTGTAGGATGCTGTTTGGGATGTAAAACTTCAGTATAGATTTCTTGCTTAAAATCTTAACCTATCCATTAATTTAAAGAGGGCAGCCTTGAGAAAAAAATAGAAGCAAATACATCAGAACATATTCAACCAACTAATAATGGTACCTCTTCTCCAGATCTTGAAGAGCCGATGAGCTGCTACATTCTGCATTACTGTTGAAAGAAGAGACTTATTGGTGCTCTTGCCAACTCAATTGATATTAATCCTAATAACATGCTCAAGTTGTTAGATCGATGCTACAATTAGAAGTAAACATGACTTAGAGAAATTTAATACTAAATGCCCTTTATTTTTTCTATTTTGGAATAAAACATGGCGCATTATACACCACCAGTTTCCCTTTACCACAGAGAAATATTTTGACATGGATTTTCCAAAGCAAAAACTGGTTCATGTGGTACTGGCCAGCTGCAAGCTAACGTGCCATTTTTTAAGACCTAAAATATATTGTGGTATGGCAATATAATACACTCGCAACATACTGGTACGATCCTCGTAACCTGGCATGATTTTTTCAGTAGGTCAATGATACTCATTGTCTCTCGGGATAGAGTTTCCGTTAACAATTAAACCACTGTACCTAATTGAAGCACTAACAGCTCTATTTAACTGCAAATTAAAATAAACATAAATAAATACTTGGGGTCGAATAACATATCGCATTAAAAGAAATAACATTTTTTCTAGAAGTAAATTAAAAGTAAATTATTTGACCCTTGAAAAAGCGCCTAAGAGACCATCTATATGAGATACTGATGCATAAGTGTTAGCTAATTTGCGTAGTTAGTTAGGTTTCAGCTCTTTTAAGAATGTACTCTTTAAATATTTAAATTAAGCCACTAACTTAAAAAAAAATGCACTCTTTGAAAATTAATTGGTTAATTCATATATATTCTACGTCAAAGCATATAATATAGGTATATATCTAACCAATCCTTAGTCTTGAATTCAAAAATAGAACTCATAGCCAGTCGGAACAGGGATTGTTTCATCATTTTCTTGTTCTTCTAACCTTCCTAATTCTATTCCTTCCTGAAATTCTTTGCCAAAAATACAGATATTGGGAAGCTGCAACAAATGTTATGCATCCGAGGAAAGAGCTGTTGGAAAAATATGAACTAACCAACTAATTTAAATCTGAATTTTAATCAATAAAATAAATAAAAATATATTTAAAATTTAATCAAGAAGATAGAAATTAAAACTTTGTTACCCGGAGCTGCAAAATGCGGACCTAAGGCAACTTCCAGTCTTAAGCGCAGGAATAATCTGTTAAGACTGCCCTAAGTTACGCCGGTATTTCTCTGCCTGCGGACGCAACCGTGGTAGAAATTGATGTAGCTTCTTTCAACAATGATAGCAGAATTATATTTTTATTTATAAATAATATATTTGTTTGTGGGAGAATATAAATTGAGTTTGTGATATATGGAGCTAACAGGAAGAAGAGATTATATGAATTATTAGATGATTGCTCTCCAAATAGTATGTGTTATTTACAGGCAAAACCATAGATATCAATCAATTTGTGCATTCATGACTATTAAAAATAATATTCAATATATTACCGTTTCTTTTGTTATTAAGAAATTGAACCGAAATGCATCAATGGAAATGAAACGGTAATAAATGGTAATCATGCATGCTGGCAAATTAATTTCATTGCTTGTGCAGCTAGCAAATTAACTCAAATAGATATTTGATTTCATTGCTTGCGTAGCTGGAGCAAATTAAGTCAATTGATTATATGAGTAAATGGCAAGATTTATAAATTTCATCAAAGACACAAGCAGCTTTCTATGTACCATATTTACATGATTTGATTTTCAGGGGCAATAGACAATGAGCTTTTGTGTAGAAATTGGATTAAGAAAATATTTCACAATTAGCTCCATAATTCATAAAATTAAAACGTTAATATTAACATAAATAATTATTTAAATAAATTTTGTGTTTTCAAAATATATTTCTAACAAGAGCCACATCGCCATGTGTACCTGGCAGTTTTTCTCATGCCACGTACCATCGCTGTATCTGCATCCATCTAAATAAATCGCAAATTAGAAAAAAAAAAAAAAATCAGAAATTAGTATGATGTTCAAACTGCTGGACCATTAATCAGTTATTTCAAATTTCAACGTCTGTGTATAGATTTAAGATTCAATTTTGATTTAGCAAATTAAGTATGGAAAACATCCATCATTGGATAAGTCAGCAAATAGTCACTCGATTTGATGACGAATTCTATTTTAATTAACTTTTGGGTTTGCAATTAATTGTAGCTTATCAGTCAATTCAACAAACATGCATTGCAATCGTATCCCAAAGAAGACAGATTATTGGTGATTACACCCATAATGATGTTAATTTGTATTACTATAAACCTTGTTATACTTCCTGAAAATGCTGATGCACAAATGCTGAAGTGACACTCATGGGCATACAGATCTGGATGCAGCATGCATAGGGGCCACAGTATAAGAGGCCCTTCAAGGGAACAACTGTGGGGCATGGCAGGGACTATGCGACCAAGTTAGGGACATTTTGTAAAATAGAGTTTAAGTGTTATGACTTTGTAAATATAGTATTTCTTTATCAATACAAATATTAGCAGCGCCGAGCCACTAATCTTAACAAAAAAATCTACGTTTCTAAAAGGGCTCAGTACTCAATGACATTATTATTTGCCTTGATAAACCATAGTTTCCTTATACCGAGCAAAGAGTCTCGCCTAAATGACAACCAATTATTAATAGTGTCATGTGATTATATATGCTAATATTAGAGCATATATATCTATCGGTTTTGTAAATCCAATTTTATTGTCCGATGTGTCAATTTCACTTTCTGAAAGCTTTCATCTTCGCTTTCACTCTTCCACGCTGGCGAAGAGAGCCAATCAAATTCCCTCTCTCCCAAACCTTTGTTGCTGCCAATCGAGCTAAAATTTTCTCTCCCCTCCTTCCCCTCCTTCCCCTCCTTCCCTTTCCCATTCCTTTGCTGTCACCATTTCCGTCACTTTACTTTTTTTTTTAAGCAGTCGTCAACTTTACTGATTTGCCTCTCTCTGACCTACCATTTGAAATTGTTAAGTGTGTTAGAAAATATAATTTTATTTCCAAAAGTCCTTCCTCCTCTTGAAAATAACATATGCTCCGCATGAAAAAAAGGGAAATTCTAGTAGTGGTAAATAGAATAAATGAAGAAATACAAAATTAATGTTAAAATTGGAAATTAGTGAACCAAGAGAGACCCAAAAGGCGGCCGAAGCAGCTTTGGAACATGTCAGAGTTTGACGTGTTTTATATGTAGGTGAGTCTTTGCAACCCATTTTGTTTGAACTCATTCTAGATAAAACATGTTATAAAAAGTAAGGAAACGTACAAGAAAATTCAAAGCATGTTTTATCAGTAAGTATTACTGGCTTCACACTACTCCAGCCTTAGAATGAGACATGTCCATATAGATGTTCCATGTCATAATTTACAAAATATTGAACATTTTACAAAGTTTTAAGTTAATGAGAAAACAAAAATTTGACGCTAACAATTTAAACCAAACAAAGACAATATCACATCACAAAATAAGGTGCGCTCTCTCTCTCTCTCTCTCTCTATATATATATATAGAGAGAGGGGCTAATGTGCTTTCGTTAGCATATAGGCCGAAATACACACGGTCCAAATTTGAAATTTTAAAATTCAAACGGTTGATCCGAACCATTTATCTTATTCTCCATATTAATATGTGCTTGGAGACCAAATTTTACATTTTTCTGATTTTTTTTACTATTTATTAAGCCACATTGAAAACAGCTGATCCAATAGTTTTACTGTTTTGTGCAGCCACTGTTGGATCAACAATTTTGTATAATACTTAATAAATAGTAAAAAAATTCAGAAAAATGTAAAATTTGGTCTCCAAGTAAATATTAAGATGGAGAACAAGATGAACGGTTCGGATCGACCGTTTGGATTTTGAAATTTTAAATTTTGATTGTGTGTATTTCGACCCATATGCTACCGAAAGCACATTAGCCTATCTCTCTCTCTCTCTCTCTCTCTATATATATATATATATAGTAAGGCTTGGGTTCTATGGATAGCATAGAGGGCCACCGTGCTACGGCTCAATATTCGAGTTTTCAAAATCCAAATGGTCGATCCGAACCGTTCATCTTATTCTCCATATTAATATGTGTTTGGAGACCAAATTTTACATTTTTTTAAATTTTTTTACTATTTGTTTAGCTAGGTAGAAAATCACTTAATCTAAAAAATTCTGCACCATTAAGATATTTGATTTTCTACCTATTTAAAAAAATAGTAAAATTTTTTCAAAAAATGTAAAATTTGGTCTCCAAATACATATTAATATGGAGAACAAGATGAACGGTTCGGATCGACCGTTTGGATTTTGAAAACTTGAATATTGAGCCGTAGCACGGTGGCCCTCTATGTTATCCATAGCACCCAAGCCTTACTCTATATATATATATGAGGAGGGATCAAGTTACCACAACTATTTTCTACATTTTCAAAGTCCAAATCGTTGATCCATGTTACACCAAAAATGTATAGTACAAAGTTTCAGTACAACAAGATGTACTTTTTATCCCTAAATACACTTTTGGTTCAGATTGCAAGTATACAATCCTATCGTATAGTATATTATCAGGTATCGATCCACAGAGAGTATGATTAAAAACTAGGTTTTGTACTTTGTCAATTAATTTCAGAAAATAAAAGAAAGTAAAGTGCAATAAAAGTAAATTGGGAGGGGTTGTTCTAACAATTCCTAAGTTTTGGGTTCAATATCCGAAAATGAGAAATTTTAAAACAATTAAAGTAAATAAATGAAAGAAAGATTAGTTTGCTTTCAAGTAAAAGAGATCTAGGGGCATTCGATCTACAATTCCTTACTAATTTTATCTATTCGATATTTGTTGAAGTTCATGTATAATTTGATGAGGTTTCTAACTTAATATGTCATTAAGGGTCACTTTCGTGAATTAATAACGTGTCTAAGTAATTCAGACTTCACGATTAGGTCCTTCACCCTAGCTACCTAGACCATAAGCTCTTGTTAGTATCTCTTCTCTTCAAATATTGGTACTTCACGATTAAGTTGATGCACGCAAAAACGTATGCACAAAATTTCAGTACACTTTCGGTTTAGATTGCAAGTATACAATCCTACCGTGTAGTATATTGACGAGATCGATCCATAGAGTGTATGTTTAATTACTATGCTTAAACTTTAGTAATAAATTTCAGAAAATAAAGTAAAGTAAAGTGCAATAAAAGTAAAATTGGGGGGGGGGGATTGTTCTAACAATTCCTAAATTTGGGTTCAATACCCGAATAGAGAATTTTAAACAATAAAAGTAAATGAATGAAAGAAAGATTGGTTTGTTTTCTAGTTTAGGAGATCTAGGGGCATTCGGTCTACAATCCCTTGCTAATTCTAACTATTCGGTATTTGTTTAAATTCATGTATGATTTGATGAGGTTTCTAACCTAAAGTGTTAAAAAGGGTCACGGTCGTGAATTAATAACGTGCCTAGATAATTTTGGACTTCACGATCATTCTTCACCCTAATTATCTAGGTCTATTGAGCTCTTGTTAGACTATATTGACTAATTATTGACACAAGTATTTTGGTAGGTTGGGTTAATGTTCCTCGAATTTTAGGTGCTGTCACCATCCTAAAGGGATATCTAACAATCACGTTTACACAAAATACGTATCAATACTTAATCAATCTTGGTGTCCTAAGTAGGGGTTTGACTTCACGGTCGTTCTTCACCAAACCCTAACACTTAATTTCTATAGTTCCGGTTATAGGTATCAAAGTACGGTCACTTCTAACCTAAAACCTAAGATATTCGTGTTCATAATTTGATACTCTCTTCTCATCCTACTTCTTTGGATCATTTGCATAACAAAGCGATTCTAAAGCGGTACTACCGCGATTTCAAGTACTAAACTATGTAATTAACACAAATGATAAACAACAGAAATTAACAATCAAATCCCATAAAACAATCATAATAAAAACAAATAACCGAATAAAATAGAATTAAACAAGTTCATGCATTGACCTAAACCCCTAGAGAGATATCTACTCCCTCATGGAGAGATCCATTATAAAAGTACGCAAAGATAAAAAGAAATGAAATAAGGAAATGATTACACCATTTATTGAATCAAGAACCTCAAACTTGTTGAAATCTTTCTTGGACATTCTTCTCCTTCCTAGAAAAACTTCAGGGTCTCCAGAAATTACCGCAAATTTATCGTTACAATTGATGGAAATGGACATGCACTAAGGGAGAGAGAGATGAGATTGAATGATCGATGATAGGAATGAACCTCCTCTCTTATAGCCAAGGGTTATGCCCAATTAAGAGGCTAGGAAGTGGAGTTAGTGGGTGCTATATTTGGATTGTTTCCCAAGATGCATTGTCTATGTTTGACTATAAAAACGTATCCATGATGCACCAAAAATAGAAACCGTGTTGAAAATGTGTAATTTTGGCTGTCTGCAAGTTTAGTACGTCCTACTGACTCCAAATTTCATTTTTTAGTTTCTCATGTTGTAGATCTTCTTGCTAGCTTTCCTAAAAGTGGTCGCAATCCTAAATTGGAGTTACGAGTCAAAAGTTATGGCCGTTTTAATTTTAGACTCTATTTTTGGATGACTGCTACAGTAGGGACCAGGCCACTCGCACTGGGCTCGGTTTTTTTCCTGTGCATCCAGATTTTGTCTGCATTGAAATCCATGCATTTGCACAGATTTTGGTGAATAGCTTATTATATGTTTTTAAAATTGGCGCGCATCCAGAAATCTATCTAAGTACTTATTATGGCCGTATCGTAAACTATGCGTCCGCATTGGACATTTTTCTCCGTTTTTCTTTATTTTTTCTTCATTTCCTACAAATTAAAGTCAAGCAAACGCAGTAACTTGATCCTAGGTGTATTCTATTCACTTTATATTCAAAATACAAGATATTTTGTGTTATTTCGTGATAAAAATCAGATTAAATGTGTATATAATTTAGGTCTATCATAAGTCCATTATATTAATACCCGATTCGATTTGAGATTTTCTAATTAGGGTTTGGCTTCACGGTTAGGTCCTTCACCAAGTTCCTAACCTTAATTTCTGTAGTTCCGGCTTATATTACAAATTGGTTAGATCCTAATTCAAACCTAGGGTATTTGCATTCATAATTTTGTACTATCCTATTGATCCTAGTCAATTTTAGTTCTTTCGAATCCAAAACGGGATATTTACAATTCAAGTTCTAATTATATAATTAACACAAATGATAAATCACAAAAATTAACATCAAATCACATAAAACAATAATAACAAAAACAAATATCCAAATAAAATACAATTAAACAAGTTCATGCATTGATCTAAACCCCTAGAGAGATATCTACTATCTCATGAAGAGATCCATTACAAAGATTGGCAAAAATAAGAAGAAATGAAATAAAGAAATGATTACACCATTTATTGGATCAAAACCCTCAATCTTGCTTAGGCATTCTTCTCCTTCTTAGAAAAGCTTCTGGAACTCCAAGAATTACCGCAGATTTATCGCTATATTTTATGGAAATGGACATGCACTTAGGAAGAGAGAGATGAGAATGGATGTTTTTGGATAGGAATGAACTTCTTATTTTATAGTCAAGGACCATGCCCAATTAAGATGTTAGGAAGTGAAGTTAGTGGGTGCTATATTTGGATTGTTTCTCAAGATTGCCTTGTTCACATTTGGCTGTCAAAACGCATTCTTGGTGCGCCAAAAATAGAAACTGTGTTGAAAACGTGTAATTTTGGTTGTCTGTGGGTCCAGTGCATTCGCACTAATTCCCAATTTATTTTTTTAGTTTCTCATGTTGTAGATCTTTTTGTTAGCTTTCCAAAAAGTAGTCGTATGCCCAAAAAGTATTTTAAGTTCAGGCTCCAGTTATACGTTCTACTACAGTGCGGCCAGGCGACCCGCACTGGGCTCGGTTTTTCCTATGCATCCAGATTTCAATGCGGCATCCGCACGGATTTTGATGAATAACTTATTATGCTTTTTTAAAATTGGCGTGCGTTCATAAATCCATCTAAGTACTTACTGCAGCCGTATCGCAAACCGTGCGTCCGCATTGAGCATTTTTCTTCAGTTTTCTTAATTTTTCTTAATTTTCTGCAAATTAAAACCAAACAAATACTGTAACTTGATCCTAGGTGTATTTTATTCACTTTATATTCAAAATACAAGATATTTGATATTATTTCATGATAAAAATTAGATCGAATGTGTATATAATTTAGGCCTATCAGTCCAAACCATTAGATGTGATCTCTACAATAAAATGTGCTTGGAAACCAAATTTTACATTTTTTGGAATTTTGTTACTATTTATTAAGATGGGTACAAAACTAGTCAAATTCAGACCATTGAATTTTGTATTCATCTTAATAAATAGTAAAAAAGTTTTAAAAAATATAAAATTTGATCTGGAAGCATATTTTATTGTGGAGATCATGTTGAACGGTTTGGATCGACGATTTGGACTTTGAAAATGTAGAAAATTGTTGTGGTAACTTGTTGTAACTCAAAAATTATTGTAACTTGATCCCTCTCTCTCTCTCTCTCTATATATATATATATAGAGTGTGACTAATATGCTTTCGGTAGCACTTCGACCGAAGTGCTACCGGTCCAAATTTCAAATTTCAAAATCCAAAAAGTCAATCTCAACCGTTAGATATGATCTTTATATTGAAATGTGCTTGGAGACCAAATTTTAAATTTTTTTGATTTTTTTTACTATTTATTAAGCCATTTTGAAAATTGCTGATCCAACAGTGGCTTAACAAAATAGTAAAATCATAAGCTACCGTTGAATCAGCGATTTTCAAAGTGGATTAATAAATAGTAAAAGAAATTCAAAAAAATGTAAAATTTGGTATCCAAGCACATTTCAATATAGAGATCACATCTAACGGTTCAGATCGACTTTTTGAATTTGAAATTTAAAATTTGTGCCGGTAGCACTTGGCCAAAGTGCTACCGAAAGCATATTAGTCACACTCTCTCTCTCTCTCTCTCTCTCTCTCTCTCTCTATATATAGAGTAAAGCTAGGGTGTGAAGTGCTCACCAAGAGGGTTTGGTGAGCACAACTTCAAAAGTATATCAAATCGACTTCAAACGCCGAATCCAAACCGTTGAAATTATTGTACTTCATGAGTGATGCATGTACATATAAAATTTTTAAAGTTTCGAGTTTATTTGCTACACGGTCAAGCGGTCAAAGAAATGATAAAAATTGAATATATAAAACAACTTATAAATTAAGTTATAAAAAGTTCATTTCTTTGACCGCTTGACCGTGTAGCAAATAAACTCAAAATTTTAAAAAATTTATATGTATATGCATCACTCATGAAATACAAGAATTTCAATGGTTTGGATTCGGCGTTTGAAGTCAATCCGATATACTTTTGGGGTTGTGCTCACCAAAACCTCTTGGTGAGCACATCACACCCTAGCTTACTATATATATATATATAGTAAGGCTACGCTACTTTGCGAATTAAACGGGTTATTTTAATTCGCGCTCATATCTCTAGTTTTGAAGTCCAAATAGTGGATCCAAACAGTTAGATGTTTAATCTATATTAAAATGTACTTGGAGACTAAATTTTATATTTTTTTGAAATTTTTTTACTATTTATTAAGATGGTTTGAAAATCGTCATTTTTAATGGTGCAGAATTTTAATAAAAATAACGATTTTCAAACCATCTTAATAAATAGTAAAAAAATCTCAAAATGTAAAATTTGGTCTCCAAGCACATTTTAATATGAAATAAACGTCTAAAGGTTTGGATCGATTATTTGAACTTCAAAACTAGAGATATGAACACGAATTAAAACAACTCGTTTAATTCACGAAGTATCGTAGCCTTACTATATATATCAAATCGATTGTTCCTGAGGTCCCGTGCAACTAAGTCATTTTTTAATTTTCAAAGTCCAAAAAGTCGATCCAAACCGTTAGATGTGATATCTATATTAAAATGTACTTGGAGACCAAATTTTATATTTTTCTGATTTTTTTTACTATTTATTAAACCACATTGAAAATCGCTAATCCAACAGTGACTTCTGGTTTTACTATTTTTGTTAAGCCATCATTGGATTAGCGATTTTCAAAGTGACTTAACAAATAGTAAAAAAAATTCAAAAAAATGTAAAATTTGGTGTCCAAGTACATTTTAATATAGATATCACATCTAACAGTTTGGATCGACCCTTTTGGACTTTGAAAATTAAAAAACAACTTAGTTGCACAGGACCTCAGAAACAACTGATTTGATATTAGCCAACCTATATATATATACACACACATAATAACATTGAAACTTGTAAAATCTTAACCTCCAAATAATGTCTAATGTATGTACATTTGAAAATTAAAAATGTAAATTCTCACTCATCGTAACTAGAGTCCTTGCAATTGCTCTTGTACTACGATAAACCTCGAGCCCATGCTTGAACAAACGGACCGTGCTAAAAATATTAATTTCTCTTGTACGTACCAAGCATCAAAGTTAGTACCATGTATCGTTGTACGTACCATCAGATTATATTTTCATAACTTGATCTCAACCATCTTGAGCTTTCTTCTTGAAAACACTGCATCTGTCAGGAGTGAAATTAACTCTATATCCAACCCCTCTTCATGACTATAACAAAACTGCAACCAATAACTAATTAATAACCAATAAAATCTTTACTTAATCATGCAATTAAAATGACTAGGGAAAAATCAATATCTTCTCCTCGCGAGCTATCTAAATTGGTAAATAATACTAAAATCAAACACTCGAGCGAAAAGTAATGCCCGGTTGAAATTTTTTCATCTCCAATCACCTTCTCGGTGAAGATACCACCTCTCTTGCCATACCCCTCACCCTAGCATCGCCTGTTTAGAAGACATGCCTTAGAGAAATAATGTATAGAGAACAGATGCTTTAGAAATGAGAGAAAAATCTTAAAAAATTTAGATAAATATGCATTATAAGAGGAAGGTATAGATTGATCCCATGAAAATTTTGAATTTCTTTCATCACACATGGATCATGCAATCAGACCGTGTGCAATTGTTGGAGCATCATATATTCGTGTCCGAAGATGTGCTACAATATTCATATACTGTTTTTAATGAAAAACCGTGTACAATTGGGTTCAACTGTGGTTCTTTAATAAAAAACAGTGTATGAATGTTGGAGCACATTTATACACGGTTATTTATTAAGAACTGTGTATGAATGTCGAAGCAAATTTTCGAAAGGGAGTTTTCTTCCTTTGGACACAAATTTAATGAAAATTTAAAGAAAACACATGTATGATGTATAATGTATGGTTGACGTTATTGTAGTAGTGTTTACCAATGGTCTCGACTAGCCGAAGTGAAAAAGAAACAAAGTCCTTTTGCCAGGTGCAGTGGGCTTTGACAGCGCAACAAGAATGAGACATTTTTTGTGAGGATAAAAAAATGACTTTTCACGACTGAGTACCGTAATTGTTTTGCTTTTTCTATTCACGGCGGTACTTTTCGTGATAGAGTACTATTATAAATGCGTTATTTTCCTCGCAAAAAGTGTCTACTATGTTGTTGAGCCTCCAAATTCCTCCTCCCGAAACGATACCTCTGTCTTTGGGACTGAAAGAATGAATTAAAAATTATTACTTGAAACTAAAAGCATATTCATTTATGAAGAATAACAACACATATCACTTAACAGATTAGAAGTATACTAAATTACTTACTAACAACCCCAATTTATTAATTACAATTACATTAAATTAAAGTCTCGAAGTTTGTATATTTCTTTTAGTCGTTGTGGTTGGTCACATGAAAACCCACTTAATTTATGCTAAATAACAACTTCTAGAAGTATGTATATTTTGTTTGGGTTGTTGAGGTTGGTCATATGAAAAATCAGTTAATTTATGATAAATAACTGAATAAATCACTTAATTTCTGAAATATAACAACAATTGGAAATATTCATTTTCATTCCTTTTTGTATGTAATTAGGTGAACTAAAATAGGACTTGAAAGTACCGTAGCTCTCTCTGCCACCTGCAATTGACATCAAGTATGTCCTCTTTTTTCTTATATGCCTCATCATTTAAACCTAAGGTCCAAATTAAGCATTCAATAATTAAAAGGCTTGAAAAAAGAGCCGTCTGGCTAATATATGACTAATCCATTAATTGTAAAGTTCGTCATCATAAAGTTTCTTCAAAGACGTAATGTTATGAAAATATTAGTGACTTCTTTTAGATAGAGAGGGAGGGAGACAGAATTAAAGGTTATGAATATGTTAGGAAATTCAGTGCTTCCAAAAAAAATATGTAGATGCAATTTCTTGAAGCTGGGGTTGTCGAAGATTTAATTGGTGCTACCCACAAGCCCTTGCTATAGTAAATTACCATTAGAGAGCTTTTATATTATAATTCTTTTAGAAGTGTAAGCGTGTTTGTTTTGAAAAACATAACGTTTTTTCAAGAGTAGTTGTCTTTGTCAAGCTGTGTTAAAGCAATCATATTTTGTATTAGTATATCTCTATAACTCTATTCTTATATTAAACACTTAGATATTCTGATCCGCTAATGACTTTGATTAAAATATGCAATTTCAAATTGAATATCAGTTCTCCGATCAAATTTTATGATTCTATACATCTTTTTTATGTTGTTTTACATGTAGTATAAATTTATTTAGACACATACTCACTATATGCAAATTGTATCATTTTTTGATTGGTTCTAATTTATTTTTATTTTTGAAATGTCATTTAAAGAATTTCTTAATTGATTGATAATGTCTTTATTTTTTTTTATCTTTTTTAATATCATTTAAGGAATGTTATTTGTTATTTAACATGTCATTTGGTATTATATTTTTTTATGAAAATATGTCAAAAAGATAAAAACATATTGTATATTATTTATATGTCATTTAAGGAATGTTATTTACATGTATATATCATTTAATATTTTATTTAAAAAATGTTATTTGTCATTTAGTCTAAATTGCTTTATAAAAATATGTCATTTTGTATGAGATTTTTTGTTATCTTATAATATGTTATGTTGCAATGCATGGTACGATACTAGTCTTTATCTATATCTATCTATCTCTGTGTATATAATTAGGCTACAGTGGTATGCATTTATAATGTCTTTCCATACTATGTAATTTTTTACTGTCAGATGTACTTTAAGATCTTTGCAAATATGGAGTCACTGGATGAGACTAATGGAGACAGAAAAACATTAAAACACTGTACCTACTCTCTAACTCTCTGACTCTCTGTTAGTGACACACCATCTCTTTTTGTACAATAGATTTTTATAGTGCAATATGATAGATTTTAGAGTTAAGTTTACAAAGAGACTTGATAAGTTTAGAAATATCCTAGAGCTACCTCTCTCTGCTGTGTGTGTGTGCGCGCGCGCACATGTGTGGAGTTGTATATATGTTTTGTTATAACGACTGTTTCACATGTGAAATTGTGAACTGACCATAATAATAACGATATATACAAGAGAGTTGATTATATTAGCGAGCAAAACTAGGTGTGATGTGCTCACCAATAGAATTTGGTGAGCACAACTTCAAAAGTATATTGAATCGACTTTGAACGTCGAATCCAAACCGTTGAAATCTATGTACTTCATTAGTGATGCATTTACATACAAAATTTTGGAAGTTTCGAGTTTATTTGCTACAAAGTCAAGAGGTCAAAGAAATGATTTTTTTATAAGTTAATTTATAAGTTGTTTTATATATTCAATTTTTATTATTTCTTTGACCGTTTGATCTTGTAGTAAATAAACTCAAAACTTTTAAAATTTTGCATGTACATACATCACTCATAAAGTACATAGCTTTCAATGATTTAGATTTAACATTTGAAGACAATCCAATATACTTTTAAAGTTATGCTCACCAAACCCTTTTAATAAGCACATCACACCTTAACTTTACTCTACATTAGCAACATTTGAACTTTATTGATTGAATAACAAATCAAATGCTATATATTCTAACTTAATCCCGGTAATTAAGAGACCGATTTGGCAAGAAAGAGATATACACGTAGCACTTTTCTATAAACAAAGGTGGTACTAGGGGTATCTATATATTGACACCCGTCTATCTGTTTAGCTAATAGTATAGTATTTAAAAAGACAGGTAAATGTAAGACTTTTTTTTTTTCATTAGCTTATCAATCGGATATATGTAAAAGTAAAAAATTGTTTTTATTATCATAACATTTAAGGATATGGATAAAGATAATTTTCTATCTGTTATCATATATGATAGTTTTTAAAAATAAAATTATATATATAGATATATATTTGTATGAATATGATACATGATACAGTAAAGTTTTATACTTTACTAAATTCTCATAATAAAAATTTATTATTTTTGTTATTATTTTTTTATTTTTTCTGTTTTGAAAATATTTTATTAAAAGCACAAATTAAAATGTCAATGACACCTCTTTATCTATTTTATATATCCTGCCCATATCATATTCGAAAGGTTGAGTAAAGGTTAGATGTGCTTTCATTAAGTTATCGGGTAATGGTAAAAATAAGATTTTTATTTTCATTATCATGACAATTACGAGTATAAAAATGCTTCCACTATCATACCGGTTGACATTCCACCTGATGATTATCATACCGGTTGACACCCCTAGGCATACCGAATCCGTTTGACTTTGTTACACACCTCTCTCCCTCTCTCATCCCCAGCCTCTCTCTATTTAAGCGTTTCATATGCAACCATTTTCTCCTGGAAAATACTTCGAGCATTTTGCCTAAATCTCTCAACACAAACTTATCCTGTGTTCTCACCTCATCTCAAGTTCTCTTCTTAATTTGGTTTACGTTAGTGTGAATATCATCATTTCAAGTAATGGGAAGATCACCGTGTTGCGAAAAGGATGGATTGAAGAAGGGACCGTGGACACCGGAAGAGGATCAGAAACTCGTCAAATATATCGAGAAACATGGCCAAGGCAACTGGCGTACTCTACCAAAAAATGCCGGTGAGTAGCGCATATTCATCAACAAATTAAATTGCAAATGAGAGAAAAACAAGAGTGTTATTTTATTTATTTATTTTTATTTTGTTTGCTAAAGTTGGTTTGTTAAATTTTAAAATATATGTAGATTTGGCAAGGTGCGGTAAGAGTTGCCGCCTCCGGTGGACGAACTATCTTCGGCCGGATATCAAAAGAGGAAGATTTTCATTTGAAGAGGAGCAAACCATTATCCAACTCCATAGTATCCTAGGAAACAAGTAAGAGAACTAAATACATAAAAAATAAATTTATTATATATTATTTTATCGGTTCATTATTGAGTTCTGAGTTCTGACTCCCACAATTTGGTTCTTGCTTAGGTGGTCGGCTATCGCTGCTCAGTTGCCAGGAAGAACAGATAACGAGATAAAGAACTACTGGAACACAAACATCAGAAAAAGGCTTCTAAGAATGGGAATAGATCCGGTTACTCATGAACTGCGCTTCGACCTCTTCAATCTATCATCTCTTCTAAACCCTACAAATTACAACTGTTACCAATCTCTGTTCAATCTTGACACGATAAAATCATTTGATGCGCTTGTCAATCCCGACATATTGCGGTTAGCCGTTCTCCTTTCAACAAAAAACGACCACAAAAACCCCTTGTTATTCCAATCTCCAGAAAACAGTATCCCTTCTAATTGCACAACTCAAAGTAGCCAATTCTTTGATGGAACCACACTGGTACAACCGAATGTGAGTCAGATACCGGACCAAATCCCTACCCTATTGAACCCATCGCTGCCTCAACCTAATTTGGTGTCGGGCAATTTTGTGCAACCCGATTTGCAAGGTCTCTGTGACAATTTTGACGTTGAACTCCTTCAAACTTTGTTGGAAACTACACCTGATATTAAGTGGATGAACAATCAGACGACTTGCTGCAACCCGAATTACAGAAATCAGACTTCGGGATTGTCGACACCGGGCTCAAATGTGGAGAGGATCAGGCACTCTAGCAACTTGTTGCAATTTGAAGCTCCAGAACTGGAAAATAAATCTGCTGTTATTCTTAAGGAATAACATTAACGTATTCCAATCCTAACCGTTGATATTTGTTGAGATTCGCCCTTAAAAATGTTGCTTTGTTGAGAATTGCGCACAGAATAATCTGAACGGTTGGGATTGGAATAACAGGTTCCTGTTATTCCCTGAGAATAACAGCTGATTTATTTCCCCTAACTGTGGGATGTTAGTGACTTCTTTTAGATGGAGAAAAAGGGAGAGACAGAAAGGTTATGAAAAGTTGCTTTTAGATGGACTGTATAGTTTGTTTACCTTTTTTTATGGTTTATACTTAGTGAAGTGGATCCTCTACAATCCCAGCTGCAGGGAGCTTCACTGCTTCAAAAAAATTATAATTTATCCAGATGCAAGTTCTTGAAGCGAATTCACATCTCCTCAGGTTACCTGACTGAGTACAATTTGAACGGTTCAGGATTCTTCTTTTAACTTGGCACGAATCTCAAAGCAAAAATAATACTGCCCATGCGCTATTCCAAATAGGCATCATATTTGAGAGTAAATCTGGGCCGTGCGTTTCAATTGTCTTAAGTCAGGTACCTGGGAAGATACGGATCCGTGTAGAGGATTTGGTCCTTCCTACAAGTCATGTTTATTACCGTGAGAGAGCTTTGTTTTTATATATTTAACAAGTTTTTAGGTAATGTAAGCACATGCATGTTTGGTTTCAAATATAGAAGCTTTTTGCACGAGTAGTCTTTGTCAAGCTGTGTTTAAGCTGTGTTTAGGGGTGTCAATGAAATCCGTTTACTTGTTAACTCTATATGTATTTTATTCGATAATATTAGTGTGGGTAAGATTTTTTTTTCTGTTAACTTATTGAGTATGAATATAGATATGGATAAGAAATTTTTTCGTTAGATAAACAAATATGGTTATGGATAAATGTTATTTCGTACCCGTTGGATAACGGATAATTATATAAAATAAATTATATCATAAGAAGAACATTATGCTAAACATTTTTTTTTTATTTGAATGTTTTATTATTTAGTTAAGGAATCGAATTTGTTAGAAGAGATATTTGAGATTTTGATTTTTTGTTTAATAAAAAACTATTATTTAGAATTAATTGCATATTTATATATTTTTTAATTTTATATTAGTAATTGTGATTGCATATGTATGACATAATAAATTTTAATGGTTTATTTGAAAAATTAATAATGTTATTATATTTGTATTATTCATTATTCGTCCACTACCGTTTCGTTACCCGCTAATCTTAACAGGTATGGATAGAATAGGATAAGAAAAATTCTTAACGAGTATGAATAGGATATGAAAATAGTTCCACCTATCCATATCATATCCATTGACACCTTTAGGTAAATTCTTAGTGAGTATGGGTGTGAAAATAGTTCCACCTACTGCACTTATAATTAAATTTCTTTACAAATCAAGAAAAATGATAGCAATGAAGTGTACAGCAGAAATAGATAAATATTGAAAGCATACCTTTTATACTATTGCCTGATGGTTGGCTTGCACATTTTTTTGCTTTTCTAAACTGATCTCAGTCTTCTGACTGTACATTTTTGTAATTAACTATTTCAGTAATAGAATGAGCTCATAGCCTCTTTTAAAAAAAAAATTGAAAGCATACCTTGAATTAATTAATCCAAGGTGTTAGAAATGTCAAAGATTCAAGCATATCTAACTACTATTGATAATCATATTTCAATTATGTAGTATAGCATATATTCTTGAAGCTAGGGATTATTTATATTAAGGTTTGTTCTTTGGATAGCCAGCCGCCGCCCCCGCAAACCCCAACTTCACCCCCCCCCCCCCCCCCCCCCCCCCCCTCCAATTTACACTCTATATATGTTAATTCTTTTCACTATTTTTAGATTTTATCTCTGGCGCATTATGTCATCCTCTCTCTTTTGCTCGGCTCTACTTCTTTGAGCGGAGAGGAGAATGAGACAGAGAGGAGGGAATCAAGCGGAGTCGATTGAAGTCGAGAGCGCAGTATCATCGGAGTTCGAAACGTAGAGTCCTCATGTTGATCGGAGTGCAATAGCAGTCAGAAGAGCTGAACCAGTCGTGGAGTGAGATGAAGATGAAGATATTAATTAGAGTAATTATGAGTATATATAAGTAGGATTATAAGAGTAGATCTAGCTAATAAGTAGATCTAAGAATTTAGAAAGTGATTAGAGTAATTTTGAGTAATTTAGAGGATTTCGTGAGAATAAGGAAGTAGAATTATAAATTAGAGTCGCTTGACTCGTTGTAAATACGTTTTTTTATCAATCGAATTGTTAGTAGGCATTAAAGCCGCCAACCTTAAAAAAATATATATATATTAAGGTTCTAAATTTCTTAGATATATGTATATCATGTTATTTATGTTCGCACATGGTTCAATTTATTTCTATTCCCTAATATATAATGATATGATATGCATCATATATCATTCTTATCTCTCAAAATATATATATATATATATATATATATATATATATATATGGGATGGGCTACGCTACTCCATGGAGTAAAACGTGTTTGTACTCCACATCGTATTTTCATTTTGAAACTCTAAACAACCGATCTGAACCATTAGCTGTGATCTCCATATTGAAATGTGCTTTAGAGACCAAATTTTATATTTTTTGGAATTTTTTTACTATTTATTAGGCATTTTTCAAATTTTCTGTTTTGCTGTGAACAATAAAAACAGTAAAATTTTCTGGACCATCGGATCAGCAATTTTCAAAAATGCTTAATAAATAGTAAAAAAATTCCAAAAAATGTAAAATTTGGCCTCCAAGCACATTTCAATATGGAGATCATATCTAACAGTTCAGATTGGTCGTTTAAATTTTCAAAATAAAAATATGGCGGCGTGGAACACCAACACATTTTACTCCGGACAGTAGCATAGCCCATCCCATATATATATATATATATATATATATATATGAGGAGGGATCCAATTACACCCTTTTTTGGTGTCCATTTTCAAAATTTACAAAGTCCAAACAATTGATCCAAACCGTTCAACTTGTTGAATATGTTAAAATGTGCTTGCAGATCAAATTTTATATTTTTTTGGGAATTTTTTACTATTTATTAAGTATTTAACAAAATTGTTATATTCAGACCATTCAATTTTTGTAACCATCTTAATAAGTAGTAAAAAAATTCAAAAAAATATAAAATTTGATCTCCAAGCACATTTTTAACATATCCAACAACTTGAATGATTTGGATCGACTGTTTGAACTTTGTAAATATAAGGTGTAATCCGGTGTCACCAAAAAAGGGTGTAATCAGAGCCCTCATCTATATATATAGAGAGATAGGCTAGTATGCTTTCGGTAGCATATGGGCCGAAATACACACGGTCCAAATTTAAAATTTCAAAATTCAAAAAGTCGATCTAAACCGTTCATCTTGTTCTCCATATTAATATGTGCTTGGAGACTAAATTTTATATTTTTCTGAATTTTTTTTACTATTTATTAAGTTACTTTGAAAATTGCTAATTCAACCGTAGCTTAACAAAACAATAAAATCGTTGAATCAATGATTTTCAAACTGACTTAATAAATAGTAAAAAAAATCAGAAAAATGTAAAATTTGGTCTCCAAGCACATATTAATATGGAGAACGATTCAAATAGACTTTTCGAATTTTGAAATTTCAAATTTTGACCGTGTGTATTTTGGCCCATATGCTACCGAAATCACATTATCCTATCTCCATATATATATATATAGGAACATGCTAGCATGCTATGCATAGCATAGAACCCCTCCGTGCAACGGCTCGGATTTCAAGTTTTCAAAATCCTAACGGTCGATCCAAACCGTTTATCTTGTTGTCCATATTAATGTGTTTGGAGACCAAATTTTACATTTTTTGGGAATTTTTTTACTATTTCTTTAGATTTATTGAAAATTGTTGTTTTTGTTATGGTTCAGATTTGCTGAAAACAGCGATTTTCAATAAACCAAAAAAAATAGTAAAAAAATTCTAAAAAATGTAAAATTTGGTTTCCAAACACATATTAATATGGACAACAAGATGAATGGTTCGGATCGACCGCTAGAATTTTGAAAAGTCGAATATTTAGCTGTTGCATGGAGGCCCTCTATGCTATGCATAGCATGCTAACATATTCATATATATATATATATATAGAGTAAGGTTGGAGTGCTATGGATAGCATAGTGGCCTCCCGTGCTACGGCTCAATATTCAAGTTTTCAAAATCCAAACGGTTGATCCGAACCGTTCATTGTTTAATCCATATTGAAATGTGCTTGGAGACCAAATTTTACATTTTTTAGAATTTTTTTACTATTTATTAAGTATTTTTGAAACCGCTGTTTTCCAGTGGTGCAGAATTTTAATAAAAACAGCGATTTTGAAACCATCTTAATAAATAGCAAAAAAATTCCAAAAAAAATATAAAATTTGGTCTCCAAGCACATTTCAATATGGATTAAACAATGAATGGTTCGGATCGACCGTTTGGATTTTGAAAACTTGAATATTGAGCCGTAGCACGGGAGGCCACTATGCTATCCATAGCACCCCAGCCTAACTCTATATATATATATATATATATATATATATATATATATATATATATATATTAGCAGTGGCTAATTTGCTGCCAACAGCATTTCTACCGGCCTTTTTTTATTTTGTGATGTCCAAACAACAAATCCAAACCGTTAGATGTTTAATCTATACTATAATCTACTTGGAGACCAAATTTTATATTTTTTGGAATTCTTTTACTATTTATTAAGCTGGTTTGAAAACTGTTGATTTCAATGCTGCAGAAATTTACTGAAATCAGCGGCTTTCAAACCAACTTAATAAATAGTAAAAAAAGTCCAAAATATGTGAAATTTGGTCTCCAAGTAGATTATAATACTAATTAAACATCTAACAGTGTGGATTTGTTGTTTGGATATCACAAAATAATAAAAAACCCGACAGCACCTCCGGCTAAAATGCTGCTGGCAGCAAATTAGTTGGACCCTATATATATATATATATATATATATATATATATATAGACTACCATATTTTGCAAATTGAAGTAGGTGCTTTAATTTGTACTCATTCTCTAGTTTTAAAGTTCAAATAGTCAATCTAAACTTCTCAACATCTTTTTCATATTGAAATGTGCTTGGAGATCAAATTTTACATTTTTTTTGAAAAATAAAATTTACTATTTTTTTAGAAATTTGAAGACCACTAATTCTAATGAAAAACACTGATTCGGAAAAATTCTAAAAAAATAGTAAAAATTTTCCAAAAAATATAAAATTTGTCTCCAAGCATACAAAGCAGATAATGGTAAAATCATATCCATATATATATATATATATATATATATATATATAGGAATATGCTAGCATGCTATGCATAGCATAGAGCCTCTCCATGCAACGCCTTGCATAGCATAGAACCGTTCATCTTGTTCTCCATATTAATATGTGTTTGGGAACCAAATTTTACATTTTTTGGAATTTATTTTACTATTTCTTTAGATTTATTGAAAATTGCTGTTTTTTTATGGTCCAAATTTGCTGAAAATAACGATTTTCAATCAATCTAAAGAAATAGTAAAGAAATTCAAAAAATGTAAAATTTGGTCCCCAAACACATATTAATATGGAGAACAAGATGAACGGTTCGGATCGACCGTTAGGATTTTGAAAAGTCAAAATCCAGGCATTGCATGGAGGGGCTCTATGCTATGCATAGCATGCTAGCATATTCCTATATATATATAAAGAGGAGGGATCGAGTTACAACACTTTTGAGTTACAACATAGTTACAATATCTATTTTTTTATTTTCAAAGTCTAAATCGTCTATCCAACTCGTTAGATATTCAATCTATATTAAAATGTGTCTGGAGACCAAATTTTATATTTTTTGAAATTTTTTTGCTATTTATTAAGATGGGTACAAAATCATTGTTTCTATTAAAATTATGCACCATTAAAAAACAGCGATTTTGTACCCATCTTAATAAATAGCAAAACAATTCCAAAAAAATGTAAAATTTGGTCTCCAAGCACATTTTAATATAGATTGAATATCTAACGGTTTGGATCGACGATTTGGACTTTGAAAATGAAAAAAATAGATGTTGTAACTTTGTTGTAACTCAAAAGTGTTGTAACTCGATCCCCATAGATGTTGGCTAAGATCAAAGTAGTAGTTCCTGAGTTTTGGTGCTACCAATTCGTTTTTCAATTTTCAAAACGTCGATCCAAACCATTCAAGTTGATCTCTATACTAAAATGTGCTTGGAGACCAAATTTTATATTTTTATGAATTATTTTACTATTTATTAAACCAGTTTGAAAATTGCTGATCCAACGGGACTTCTAATTTTACTGTTTTGTTAAGCCATCGTTGGATCAGCGATTTTTAAAGTGGCTTAATAAATAGTAAAAAAATTCAGAAAAATGTAAAATTTGGCCTCCAAGAATATTTTAATATAGATATCAACTTAAACAGTTCGAATCAATATTTTAAACTTTGAAAATTAAAAAATAAATTGATAGTACTAAAGTTTAAAAACTACCACTTTGATCTTAACCAACCTCTCTCTCTCTCTCTCTCTCTCTCTCTATATATATATATATATATATATATAGAGATGGACTTGGGTGAGACGCGGAGTATACGCGTTTGGTGCTCCACGGTACGGTTTAGCCATTTTGAAAATTCAAACAACCGATCCGAACCGTTCATCTTGTTCTCCATATTGAAATGTGCTTGGAGACCAAATTTTACATTTTTTTGGAATTTTTTTACTATTTATTAATCAATTTTGAATGCCGCTGATCTGATGGTTCAGAAAATTTTACTGTTTTTTACTGTTCACAGCAAAACAGCAACTTTCAAAAATGCTTAATAAATAGTAAAAAATTTCCAAAAAATGTAAAAATTAGTCTCCAAGCACATTTCATTATGGGTTAAACATCTAACGGTTTGGATCGGTCGTTTGGACTTTCAAAATGAAAATACGACGTGAAGTACAAACGGCGTATACACCGCGTCTCACCCAAGTCCATCTCTATATATATATATATATATATGGATTTAATTTTACCATTATCCGCTTCGTATCTGCTCCGTTTTCACCCCGTTGACACGATGCAATAAACTTCGATATTTTGCCCCGAAAGATATTTCTAACTCGTCCCAGGGCTAGAAATAAAGGCCACGAAACCATTTATCATTATAAACTTAATGGGCCTCATCGAAACAGACAACTAGCCCAGAAAAGCCGATATAACAGGATTAATCACATCTCCTGCTTATTTAAGTATACAATACTTGAATTCGTATCATCTAATTAGTTAACATAATATTTGAGTTTCGATACGGACCATCCAATCTACTTTAGAACGAATATTAAAGATACCCCGTGCATTATATCTTAGATCAAATTGGTCCGAATTCTAATCAGATGGTCAAGATTTAAACTCAAATATTTTCTTACCTCAAAGGATATGGATTCACAAGACTTGGAAGAGAACACTTAATCTTGGTATTTAGCATGCGTGGTGGAAGCATGCACACGATTAATTGACATGAGCACAGAATGCCAACACAATTTGTGTTCCTTGCAAAATTTTCAACTAAGGTGGCGACAAAATTAGCCTTTTTCTTTGAAGGTTACTTTGGATTTTTGATTTTTTTTTTTTCTATCTGGTCGGCTGGAATGTGACAACTGACAAGCCCAAATTATGTGCTGGTCAGAAAAGTTACACAGTCCACACGTGTCAGCTGGTTCAGCGTATATGTGGTATACAATGAAACAAATGAAATGGTTTTCATGTCTATATGCGTGTGAGAGTATGTTCTCTAGTGTAATTTCTTTTTTCTTGTAACAATTCATGTTTTTTTCTTTCAACTTTGAATAACAACGAATTGACGCGCTAATTATCATCATCGTAACTATTATTATTATTATTATTATTATTATTATTGTTGTTGTTGTCGTCGTCGTCGTCTAGTGTTAGAGATACTGTTGCATGAGATATTATTTACAATAATATTAGTGGCTTAAATTATGGATAAGCACAAACATTTGATGTGAAAATTGCAATTCACTGATCAGTTCTTGATCACAATTCAGTAAAAAGCTAATTATCCTTAATTATAAATAAATTATATATGTGTGTGTATGGTGACATGAGCACTTGCATTTACTGAGAACACGCATGTCTCACTGAGCAAAATCCTTTTATTCTGTTACTTATCTGGCATGCATATATGCCCTTGTCAATTTCTCCGCATGAAAGTTACCTTTTGTCTATTTTTATGACTACACATGGGAAACCAGGATTGGATAACAGTGTATATAACACGTGATAGAATATGAGAGAAGCTAACTCCTGTGACCGGCCATTTTTCTAATACCCAAAAAAAATATATAATTTTAAAAATGACTCAGTATTCTATTTTTTTTCAAAATTATCCCAATTGCCAGGTCCACGGGCGGCTCAGAAAAATAGTGGACCACCTGAAACAGAGACGGGTCACTCCCCAAGCAGACTGCCTCCCCCGGGCGGTTCTTTTTTTTTTCTTTTTTTTTTTTAGATTTTAGTATTTTGATTTAAATAATTTTGTGAAGAAAATGTTTTCTTGTTTAAAGTGTATGTCAAAAGATAAGACATTTGATATATTTTTTCGCAGACCGCCTGGAACCCCGGGCATCATCATATTCGAAGCATCAGAATTTAAAAAAAACGTCGTTTAATGCCTCAAAAATTCAGTTTAAATTTTCGTTCAACGATAGACATTAAAAACAGCAATTTTCAAACCATCTTAATAAATAGTAAAAAAATTCAAAAAAAATATAAAATTTGGTCTCTAAGCACATTTTAATATAGATTAAACATCTAACAGTTTGGATCAGCTATTTGGACTTCAAAGCTAGAGATATGAGCGTGAATTAAAACACCCCGTTTAATTCGGGTAGTGTAGCCTTACTCTACATGTATATATATGTATATATAATATAATACATGTATATATATGTATATTATATATATAATACAATATGAGGAGGGATTGGATGACACCGTTTTTTGGTGACATCGGAAGACACCGTACATTTTTAAAGTTCAAATAGTCAATCTAAACCGTTCAACTTGATGGATATGTTAAAATGTGCTTGCAGATCAAATTTTACATTTTTCTGAATTTTTTTACTATTTATTAAGATGGGTACAAAAATTCAACGGTCTGAATATTGCGATTTTGTTAAATACTTAATAAATAGTAAAAAAAATTCAAAAAATGTAAAATTTGATCTGCAAGCACATTTTAACATATCCATTATGTTGAACGGTTTGGATCGACTGTTTGGACTTTGAAAACTTTGAAAATACACGATGTCATCCAATGTTACCAAAATAGAGTGTCATCCGATCCCTCCTCATACAATATATGTATATGTATATGTATATGTATATTTGTATATTTGTATGTATGTATATGTATATAGGGTCCGACTAATTTGCTGCCGGCAACATTTTAGCCGGAGGTGCTCCCGCCCCTTTTTTTTATTTTGTGATATCCAAATAACAAATCCAAACTGTTAGATGTTTAATCTATATTATAATCTACTTGGAGACCAAATTTTACATTTTTTTTTTATTTTTTTACTATTTATTAAGCTAGTTTGAAAACTGCTATTTTCAGTAAATTTTTGCAATTTTCAAACTAGCTTAATAAATAGTAAAAAAATTCAAAAAAATATAAAATTTGGTCTCCAAGTAGATTATAATATAGATTAAACATCTAACGGTTTGGATTTGTTATTTGGACATCACAAAATAAAAAAAGAGGCGGCAGCAAATTAGCCGGATCCTATGTATATATGTATATATGTATATGTATATGTATATATTATACATATATTATATAAAAACTAGAAAAAGAGAATAATATCAACAAGCTATCAAAACTTAAAAAGTTTTGAATAAAATCAAGTCCTTAATTAATGTTATATTTAAACTTATAATATTTAACTGACAAATAAAATCAAAGTTCAAAAAAAAAAAAAAATAGAATGCAGAATTATTTTTAAAATTATATATATTTTTTTGGGTATTAAAAAAAATGACCGTCCTGTGACTTGGCATCAACATATACCAATCGTACCTTTCCTTATCTGCTGTACTGCCTTCTCATACGACGAGTAATACACTCAATCATTTATTAACTTTGACCTTCTTTAAATAAATAAATAAACTTTGACCTTTCTTAGTGGCTATATATATTGACCATATATCTTTTGGGCTCGATTTAGGAATTAAAGGACTGCATGTCAAGCACGGAATACTCTTGTACCCTTCGTGGGACAGACTTGGGGGTGGTTTTTTGTTCTTTTTCCAAAAGGCTTTGAACAAAGGATGTAAAGAAGTTATATTGTGATCCAGTGATCGGATAACGACGTTATGGTACATACTGTTTTACCACGAAACAGTACAGTATGTGGCAGAGATCAAGTCAAACTTTTTAATTACGAGGATCAAATGTAAATAAAAATTAATTACATAAAAAAATGCAAATAAAAATTATTTTACACAGCTCTTAACATTTAACTATAAATTATATAAAAAAAAACAATTAAGATCCAAATAAAAAAAAAATTAAAAATGAAACTCAATTGACTCCATTTATACACTATGGCTCCGTCTCTGATATGTGTGCCAATCACGTGTTATACGAGACTAGCATGTTCCATATTGTAACTATTTGTGTGATATCAAAAGTAAACTTAAGAACAAATAATGAAAGTCAATTGATCGACCTCATTTTTTTTTTTAAAAAATATAATTATAATTCACATCCTATACAATTTAGAATAAAACTTTATAATACTGCAAAATTGATCTTTGTTCTTTGTACACAAATTTTATATGAATCATCTCCAATATGTGTTTGACCTCTATAGTTTAGACGTTTGGCTCCGTGTTACATGACATAACCATTTTTTAGACAATTGGTACGGTACAACATGTGAAATATTATAATCATAATACAACTCGGCAAGTGGTCAAGTGGGTTACTCGTGATCATGACAGATCGATATTGATCGATTGATGAATCTTAAAAAAACTAATTTAAATTACGAAAAAAAATAATTAAATGTTATAAAACTTAATAGTGACGGTGTGACTAACATGTTGTGATTGTCTTTCCAAATTTAATCATAACATGACACAACTTGGAATGTAAAAATAGGACTTTGTCATAATACGACATGACACTTAAGTCACATCGTAACTAGTTATGACACAACACATTAATTACGTATTTACATTCTTATTTGGGACAATGTTTTATTCAAAATCGGACGTAAACCGTTGGATAAGTGTCAAAGTTCATGCGGACGGTTTTGATTCAGAAGACCGTTTAGTTTAATTATTAATTAATTTCTAAATAGTTGGAAGAAGTCTCGACGTCGACGATTTAAATCTGGCTTTAATTAGGAAGTGCGCATTAATTATCATTATAAGGTTCAGGAAGTCCGCACTGTCATTATAATTAAGGAATTGAATTCATTGGCAGATGTTGTGATATTTGTTTTAAACTATGTTTTTTTAATTAACAAAAACATTAAAATAGACTACTACGTACGGCTTAATTATTGTCTTAAAAAACAAAAACTAATTAAAGTATGTTATCAATTTTTGTATCTATATATGATGCATGGCAAAAATAATTGATATATATTAGACCGTTGGTTAATTGATCAACTTTAATTCCAACTTTAGTTTGAAAACAAAATGTAAAAACATTTTATGATTGTATATTAATTTGCTTATAAAAATTCATATGCACCCCCCATACCTTGTTTCATATATCCCTATCTTAAAACAATTATGATATTAGCATAATCACATGACACTATTAATTGGTTGTTACTTAGGCGAGACTTTATGGTCGGTATAAGGAAACTATGTTCTATTAAGGCAAAATAATAGTCTTTGAGTAATGAGCCTTTTTTTCCTTAAATGTAGACTTGTGCATATTTTGTTTAACCACCAAAACTATATATATAGTGTTAGTCAAAGTAACCTTGCCCAAGCCAACATATAACCGACAGCTGCGATATAATTTCAATTTTTTTTTATTTTGTTCTGGACATGAAGTGTGGATTTGAAATTAGACCTAGCTAGTCAAATTCATTTAAAAATTCAAGTTGCCTTTTTGTGTTCTAATTATTAACTGCAATTTTATCTATAACTAGAGTTATTCTTCGTACTTCACATCCACAAAAGAAGTATCTATTGAAAAAATAGTTAAATTTTTACATAAGAAAAAAATAAATATATTTATATTTAGCAAATTTTGTGCAAAAATAAATGTCTGAATGCAAATTAAAGTCGTGCATAATGATAAGCAACACGATTAATTATCCACATAGTAACTTATGCATAAGAATACAAAATAATGGTATTGCTCTAATAAGACTTACATTGCATTTAATTAAGTACATCAAATATAGAGTGAAGTTAGCTATGTTCACTAAGACAATTTGATGAGCTTAACTTCAAAATCTATCGAATTAGTTTCAAATGAGGAATCTAAACAATTGAAATTGATTTACTTCACAAATAATATGTTTACATGCATAATTTAAAAATAAAACTGAATTCATTTAATACAAAATCAAGTGGTCAATAAATATTGAAAAATGAATGCATTAAAAATAACTTATACAATTTCATTTTTTTTTTACCATTTGACTTTGTGTTAAATGAATTTAAAAATTCAAAATTTGCATATTTGGTTTTAACAATTTGAATTAGTTATTTCAAACCAATCCGATAAATTTTAGAGTTAATATCCGCAAAGCACATGCACTTGGTTAGTGCCTTGCGTGCTCAAACACACACATATATATAATTGAGAAATAACTGCGTGAGTCATATTTTATCAGTATAAATTAGGTAATAGAAATAATATTGGACGTGAGAACATAAACAATATGGCATACGTACATATCTAAGAAATTTAGAACCTTAAATAATAACTTTTATATAATATAGACAAACTTCTTCAATACTACTACATAATTGAAATGTACTTATCATAGTAGTTATGTAAGCTTATATCTTTGTCCTTTCTAGCACCTTGATGATTAATTAATTATCAATTAATTCAAGGCATGCTTTCAATATATATTTATATGTTCATGTACCCTTCATGACTATCGTTTTTCTTGTCTTATGAAGAAATTTGGTTAACACAGCTTGACACAGACAACCACTATTGCAAAAAGCTTCTATTTTTGAAAACAAATTAAACATGATTACACTATTTAAAAACTTGTAATATAAAAAACAAACAAAGTTCTGACGGTAATTTACTATAACAGGACTTGTAGGAAGCACCAAATCCTCTACAACCCCAGCTCCAAGAATTTACATGTAGATAAATTATAAATTCTTGGAAGCAGTACTGGATTACCCAGCAGCTGGGATTGTAGAGGATCCACTTCTCTTAGTATAAACCAAAAAAAAAAAAAAATTAAACAATTTATACAGTCCCTAACATTTTCATAACCTTTCTGTCTCTCTCTCTCTCTCTCTCTAAAAGAAGTCACTAACATCCAACAGCTCAGGAGCTTCAAGTTGCAACAGGTTGCTTGAGTGGCTGCTACTCTCTATATCAGAACCCGGTGTCGATAATCCCGAAGTCTGATTGCTGTAATTCGGGTTACTGCAAGTTGTCTGATTGTTCATCCACTGAATATCAGGTGTAGTTTCCAACAAACTTTGAAGGAGTTCAGCGTCAAAAGTGTCACAGAGACCTTGCAAATTAGGTTGCACAGAATTATCTGACACCAAATTGGGTTGCGGCTGTGATGGGTTCAATAGAGCCGGGATTTGGTCAGGTATTTGACTCACATTTTGTTGTACCAGTGTGGTTCCATCAAAGAATTGGCCACTTTGAGTTGTGCAATTAGAAGGGATACTGTTTTCTGGTGATTGGAATAACATGGGGTTTTTGTAGTTATTTTGTGTTAAAAGGAGAGCAGCTAACCGCAATATGTCGGGATTGACAAGCGCATCGAATGATTTTATTGTGTCAAGATTGAACAGAGATTGGTAACAGTTGTAGTTTGTAGGGTTTAGAAGAGATGATAGATTGAAGAGGTCGAAGCGCGGTTCATGAGTAACTGGATCTATTCCCATTCTTAGAAGCCTTTTTCTGATGTGTGTGTTCCAGTAGTTCTTTATCTCGTTATCTGTTCTACCGGGCAACCGAGCAGCGATAGCCGACCATCTAACCAAAAACCAAATTGTAGGGGTCAGACTTTAATAATGAAACAATTAATAATATAATATTTAGTAAAAAAATATTTTTATGTATTTAGTTCGTTCTCTTACTTGTTTCCTAGAATACTATGGAGCTGGATAATAGTTTGCTCCTCTTCAAAAGAAAACCGTCCTCTCTTGATATCCGGCCGGAGATAGTTCGTCCACCGGAGGCGGCAACTCTTACCACACCTTGCCAAACCTACATATATTTTAAAATTTAACAAACTTTAGCAAACAAAATAAAATAACACTCTTGTTTTTCTCTCGTTTGCAATTTAATTTGTTGATGAATATGCGCTACTCACCGGCATTTTTTGGCAGAGTACGCCAGTTGCCTTGGCCGTGTTTCTCGATATATTTCACGAGTTTCTGATCCTCTTCCGGTGTCCACGGCCCCTTCTTCAATCCATCCTTTTCGCAACACGGTGATCTTCCCATTACTTGAAATGATGATATCCACACTAAATCAAGCCAAATTAATTAAGAAGAGAACTTGAGATGAGTTTCCTGATCAAGTGAGAACACAGGATAAGTTTGTGTTGAGAGATTGAGGCAAAATGCTCCAAGTGTTTGTTGGGTCCCAAGAGAAAAAGGTTGTATAGGAAACGCTTAAATAGAGAGAGACTGGGGTTGAGAGAGAGAGGTGTAACAAAGTCAAACGGATTCGGTACCGCCTTTGTTTATAGAAAAGTGCTACGTGTATATATGTCTCTTGCCAAATCGGTCTCTTAATTACCGGGGTTTAAGTTAAAATAACATTTGATTTTGTTATTCGAAAAAGTTCAAATGTTGTTAATCAACTCTCTCTCTCTCGGATCGTTATTATTACGGCCGGTTCGCAAATCACAATTTCACATGTGAAGCAATCGTTATAACGAAACGTGTATATAAAACTTCCCGTACTGTACAACTGAGAATAAGTCATCAAAGTTTCATACTACATATATTACTAATAATACATGCACACTATATACTTGTCAGTATAAGGAATTATATGTTTTCAAGTTTCAAATAAATCGAAAAATTGATAAGTCTTTCTAAAAAATAGCATAGAAAAATCTTTTTGAAAAAAAAAAGTATCAAAAATTCTTATTAAACTGTCTTGCTTTTGCTCTCGAAAATGATTGGATTTGACCGATGGAAATACTCCTAGAGTTGCTTTTTTTTCTTTTTTTTTTCTTTTCTTAAGTGTTTATATGTTTATCCAAGATGCAATACATGCACACTATATACTTTGGCAAAATAATTTTTGAAGGTAGATTTATGAGAAATTAAGCGCTCAACTTCTTTACCATTTCACTTTAGTTTTTCCGATTTATTTTAGAAAAAACTTAATTTTCATTCAATTTGAGTCAGTCTCGATTTTAAATTCAGACTAGATATAAATATAAACAACTAATGTTTACATAATTACCTTCTGAATTTCCACTTAATTACAAAACCTGAGAAGTGACATGAATAATCTCATATTTTTCTTGAAATTATATCGTATAATTACAAAACCTGAGAAGTGACACGAATAATCTCACATAATTACCAAATATAATTAATGTGGTATATTGTACTTAATTTTATTCTCTATACATTTTTAAATGTTATGATTAAAATGGAATAAATCAAAATTAAATTGATAAAAAATGTATACAGAATAAAACTAAGTGACCTTCCGTAAATAACTTGATATATGTACAGTTTTGGATAGCAAAAATCATTTTTTTGTTCTTATATAAAGTAATAAAGACATTTATTTTCATAAAACAGGAAAAAAAATATACGTGTGTCTTTATTACTACCCGTGCATGAGTGATCAAAATTACTTATTACTCTAAAATGCTAAAAGTCAAAAATATAATTAATTAAACTAATAACAACCCTTATTAACTACTTCGTAGCTTCTGCATGCGGAGCTTTCAAAAAAGAAATAAAACCCTAAATTAAATTTATAGGGGTGAAATGTACGTAACTTGTTTCAATTATTACACCTTTTTGAGGTGAAGTTTGCTCAAAGTAAAATGAAATTGAATGGTGAAAGACGTGTTGAAAAAGGTAAAATTAAATCTTATCTTATACACCTATGGGTTTTCATCCAAATATATATATATATATATATATATATATATATATATATATATATATTATCTTAAATCCTACAGCGCTATCTTTTCTTGCCATGATATGAAGTTGCCCAAACGAGAGACACCTGGCATGCTGTGACGCTATGAGAAAGAATATGTGGGGCCCACTCTGACAATATTATGATATGCATTAGGCGCTAGGCTCTACATGTCCACAGATTGTATTTCCTTAGCACATTGTATGCGTATGAGAGATTTTATTACGTGTCAAGTTTACATTTGTCTGATATGAATATATAACATATTTGGTTTTTATATGATGCATGCATGCAATAATACTTCATGTTCTAACTAGGAAAAATTGAAGAAGCAAATTATAAAACATTTTTTGTACAACCTATATCTTAACAATTAGCAGTACTATATTTATATGTACTTTGCTTCTTTTAAATTTCTCTTACATTAATTAATTGTTACATGTTATTTGAATTAAGTGTGCATGGATTTATTGTATATAATATGTCTGTGTTTTATTATAACAATATATAGGTTCAGAAGTTACACCTTGCAAAAAGAAATGATGCATTTAAAAGTATTAATTTACAATTGCTGCTTTCAATATCTTGTTCTTTTGTGCTGAAAGTAACTGTAATTAAGTGTTTATTTCAAGACAAAGACGCTTAGCAGTTGGCACAATTAATCAATATATATAAGTTTGTCTAAGCATATTATAACCATATTTTCTTATTCCATTCAATATTAATTTACTTTAAAATTTCCAGTGCAGATATTCCTCTTAATTTTCAGTATAAAAATATAAATAAATTAAATCAGCACAATTTTACGATCAATATATTCTACTACAATAGTACATGGCACTTTTAAATTAACAGTATTACTGTAAGACAATATATGGTTCTTTATTCTTTGTCATTGTCTGCCAAAAATTACCTAGTAATTAATTTTTATCTGATACAACTTTAATTTAAGAAAATCACAAAAGGAATAACATTAAACTTTTGGGGATTGCTATAGCACTTCCAATTAACTTGATAAATATATATATATATATAGAGTTAGGCTGGGGTGCTATGGATAGCATAGTGGCCCCTATGCTACGGCTCCATATTCGAGTTTTTAAAATCCAAACAGTCGATCCGAACCGTTCATCTTATTCTCCATATTAATATCTGCTTGGAGACCAAATTTTACATTTTTCTGAATTTTTTTACTATTTATTAAGTATTTTACAAAATTGTTGATCCAACGGTGGCTGCACAAAACAGTAAAACCGTTGGATTAGCGATTTTCAAAGTGGCTTAATAAATAGTAAAAAAATTCATAAAATTATAAAATTTGGTCTCCAAGCAGATATTAATATGGAGAATAAGATGAACGGTTCGGATCGACCGTTTGGATTTTAAAAACTCGAATATGGAGCCGTAGCATAGGGGCCACTATGCTATCCATAGCACCCCAGCCTAACTCTATATATATATATATATATATATATATATATATATATATATAAATTAGTTGATTATCTATATAATAAAACATTTTAACTTAGAATATTTTTAGCAACATATATAATCACCTTATATTCTAGCAAAAAAAAAACGAATCACCTTATTTATTTGTTTATACATTCAGCACGATCATTACTATATATATGTTTGATTAAGCCATCAGTCAAATATTATCTTATAAATGACTAGAAGCTTCTCTCATGACTTAACACACACATCATTAATTAATATATTAACCCATAGCATTTATGAAAAGAGAATGGTTAGCTGGTATCTTAGTTTAGAAATTTGGAGTTCTTAACGGTGTACTAATCTAAAACGGTTATATATTGTTATGGGTACCCAGAAATTACCCTGGGATGGCGCTCATTGGCCATTGCATGCCTTGCTCTTTTTAATTGAGAATATATTGGAGCGTGTCTCGCGCCTTGTAGGCAAAAATCTTATACAATAATTGAGCTTCATTCTAAGATCACCACTCAATTGAGAGAAGATTAAAAGAGGCATTATTTCATGGCAGATATACGTAATCCTCGAAAATGATATATACTTTGTTCTTTTGTGGCACAAGGCCGTGGAGCATTCTGCGTATATGTAGAATTCAAAGAAGAAATTGATTTGCACTTTAATTATCAGTATCGCGTTTACTTGAAATATTTGAAGAAGTTTATAAATTGTAATGGCGCATAAATTATGCATGTTAAAATTCTGCTTGAAGAACCAAAAACCAGCACTTGATCTACTACCTAAAGGTCACATGTTCAAAGTCCATATGAATAATTTAAAAATGAGAAGCTTAATTATCTCTCATCTTTATGTTAAAATAATTTGGTGACTATGCACAAATCTATATACATAATTATGATAATTAAAACAAGAAATTAATACTACTTTTTAAAGTGCCTCTACTACGATACTACATATATATATATATATATATATATATATATGATTAGTTCACCATGTGAAACTGCCACAGAAGATCCAGAGTACATAATCTATAGCAGTTTAGCTTACATCCTCAAGTTGACTCTAAAGTAATGGTAAGAAGCAACCAACCAGGGATGCATGCATTATGTGATGATGAGGTGTCCCTCTTTCACAATATTTATCTTTAAAGTAAAGATTTTATTATATTTAGTACTGTGTAGAAGCTTGTCCCAATTTGTACAAATAATATTATACACTACGTATGTCCCCTTATTATGCAAAGAAGTATGAAATAAATATAATGAGTTGGTGATACGAAGATCTAATGACCTCATTGGTCTTGCCAACACTATCCAAATTATTTGACTGACAACTATATATGCAATAATTAATTATATAGTTGTTTTGTATTGACCAATACACCCCTCTAATTTGTGAACACTTGCACAAATAGAAACTCTGCTATAGTTTTTACAGTTTTACTGGCTCCCCTCTTGGGCTCTTTGTATGAGCATTTTAAATTTATTTGCCTATAGATCCCATATTTTGAAAGATTACACTAACACTCAGTGCCTTAATTAAGCATTTGACATCATTTTTAAATTATTTGTCTAAACGTATACTTTTTTTAAGGCATAATTTTTAAAGATGCATATATATGCATTCAGGATGAACTACAAATTAAAACACGGTACTTTGCATCCATAAGTTCGCCGTAAATACAATATAATGGTCAAACAATTCTTGATGTATACATTTAGATTTGAAAATGTGTTATAGAAATTTTTTTTACTTTTTTAAAATCGTGTGATAGAAAATAAAAAATTTCAAAATTAAATACAATTAATTAATGAATTTTATACTACTACTTTTATTTTTAGTAAGTTCCTCTATTTAGTATGAATTAATTTCCTATATATCTTGCTTATTCAAGAAAGATTAATTGTAATACCGACATTGTAAGATATAGATAGTGGCGTATCAAGTCACTGATTGATTATCCTTAAAATTTGTTAGGAGCATTAATGGCAATTGCCAAATCGTTACATTGGTATTACCAAATAATTAATCAAGCCTAAAAGCGCATAATTTGAGTTCAAACAAAGTAATGCGCTTCCAGGTTTAGAAGCCATGCAAGATGCCATGCATGAATTAAAAAATAAATGAAAATTCTGACTTTGGCTCTTACTAACCATGAACAAATTCTTACCGATTTATATTTGTTCAGATTGTTTCAAGTGAGATCAGGTCTTAGGTGGTACAATATTATATATATACATATATTTGAAATGTTGTAGGCCACAAAACTCCAACTGCACAAACTTTTTATCATGCTGTCCTTTTTTGACTTATACATACTTTTAATGATTATTAATTTCTCAAAGTCACTAAAGTTTTGCTTATAAGTATTTTTCTTTTAACTTGCTTGTATACTATTGTGTACATTTCAAATGCTTTTTCTATGTAGTGTATTTAAATTTCTATAGTTTAATTTGCCCATTATGTTATATAATTTTAAGGGTTTATTATTACCAACTCTCATGCATAAAGTATCAATGTCCTTGTCTTAATTTGTCCATGGTGTCATGAAGTGATATCATGCATTTTTTTTTTTGTTTATTGCATACTTATCCTCTCAAAAAATCTACATATTATTTGCCACAAAAATATTATATATATGGTATTAATTTTACTACGACCATTATTTCACAAGTAATAAGAAACTCCACTTATGAAAATAAGAAACTACTCCAAATCTTAATATGGTTCATGAAAGGCACTCCTAATAGAAGTAATGATTTCAATAAAGTGAAAGGGTATAGTTAAAATAACCCTTTTACCTTGTAAATACCAAGAAGAATATTTAGGTTTTACACAACACATTTAAATTATTTGAGTCCATGCAGAAATTCCTCTCTAAGGCTTGGAATAACCTGTTTCCCTGGTTTTGGTCTAATCCAACAAACTCTTTCTTGTAATAGTTAGTGCAAATAGTGTATTTTAAGGTCAAATGCTAAATGAGGTGTCCCAATTTGGTGCCAACAAACTTGGAACATGGTGCACAATACACGCATACGTGTGCTTAAACACCTCATTAAGTTATTATATAATACAACAGCATATCTTTTTTATTCCAATATATATACGGGGTATGTGGTTGTGACTTCATTTTTTTTTTTTTACCTTTAAACATTTTGCATATTTAACCTTAGTAACTTCCAATTTCTCAATGTATGATATCGTTGCTACAGTTGACATTTGACGTGTGATTTTCCAATACATTAAAATACTGCACTGTAAACAAGCAAACAAAGGCAATAATACTTTTCCATTTGTTATTTATTTAGTGTTAAAACATTTTTTGACATTTTTATAATTTATTATTAGAAATGTGAAAAAGAAAACGCGTGTCAATAAATACCATTCCTCAGAGTCAACAAAACAATCCCAGAAGTGAAAGCGAAATCTTACACCATTCAAAGATGAATATTATTTTTTTTTTTAAACCAGGAAAATTGGAGTTATTATCAATCATGACATAAATCTTGTTCAACATAAACATTTCTACAGTAAGTACATTTATAAGAGAGGAAATTGAAAAATTACATACAAAAATTCAAGAATGAATGGAAACTAAATAACAATCAAGATACTGAAGTATATGAAGAAATGATATCTATAATCTCACCATGTAATGTACCATTTGACACAATTACCCCTCCTGAAGGGAATATAATTCTTCGTTCTTCTATATCGGCAACAAGGTTCAATTGGTTACCGTCCCAATCACTGACCTAATTATTCACATCATTTGTAAAAGCATGATCAAATGTAATATCTAATTATTCCACTAATTTATAATTACAAAAGTATATATAAAAAAATGACCAAGTAACTCAAATTATTCCACTAATTTATTATTCTTTCTGGGTTATTTCGGCTTGGTTGAGTCCCGAGTCCGGATCCTCTGAACTCTGAAGTTAATAAAATTTTGAGTTTAGATCAAAATCGTCCGATCTGAATCCGGACCAATCCAGCCCAAGGTGGAATGCACAGGGTCCCTTTTATATTCGTGCCAAAGCAGATTGGATGGTCCATATCTAAACTCAAAATTCGAGTTAACTCAGGTGATATCACTTCTATTAGGTACTATTAGGTTTTGGAGGAGTTTTATCTTTTCTGATCAGAAGGGCGTGAATTTGGAGTTGAGTTCAGTATTTCATATCTGATGAGAGTTCTAAAAGTGTTAAAATTTACACAAATTAATATCAATGTGAAGAGGAATTACCTGACCACCTGCTTCGTGCACACAAATTACTCCAACTGCGTGATCCCATGCCTGAAAAATAGATTTGAGTAAACTAATCAATACTTGACTATCACTTATTATATTATAGAGTGAGGCTATGGTACTACGCATAGCGCATATCTGTCCGTACTATGGATGCATATATTCATCTTCAAATTCCAAACGGTCGATCCAAACCGCTCAACATGATCTCCGTATGAAAACGTACTCGGAGGTCAAATTTTATATTTTTTAGATTTTTTTTACTATCTTTTCAGATAAGTAAATAATCACTACTCTAGGATAGTCTAGAATCTTTAGATATTGTGTACCTGTTTAAAAAAATAGTAAAAAAAAATTGGTATCCAAGTAAATTTTCATATGGAAATCATGTTTGAGTGGTTCGGATCAACAGTTTGGACTTTAAAAATAGAGATATGTATTCATAGTATGAACCAATGTGCGCTATGTATAGCACCGTAGCCTCGGTATAATTAAAATTTCCTACCATTTGGAAATGAAGAAATAAATCCAAAATATTACTTTGATTATAGTCTTCGTTCTTGCTCGAAGAATGAACACGGAAGCTCTACCAGATGCTACCATCAGATATTTGCACAGGCTACCAAAAACAAACAATGATCCATTGAAAAATTAAATATATATACTTCTCTCAAGGTACAACCAGTATGTAACAGTACGGTATTATAACACAACTTTCGAACACAATCAGAAAGTAGAATTACGGTTTGCGGCCGGAAAAAAGAATAAAAACAAACATTCAATAAATTTTGGTCATGACTGGTACAGTTCCTATGTATTTGAGACCCTTATTATTACAAAAAATTAGGTCACGACTAATACAGTCTTATAACACAACTTTTGACAAAAATAGCATAGCAGAATTACTGTTGTGCTGCCTATAAAGGAACAAAAACAAAAATTGAATAAATTTTGGTCATGACTGGTACAGTGTCTTTGTATTTGAGACCCTTATTATTAGTAGTAAATGCCAAAATGATTCCGCACCTGCCACAACATGCTCGTAAGAGAAGTATACTTTTTCCATCGTTAGTTGGATCAAGGTTATCAGTAGTATATCCAAATTCATTAGACAAAGGTATCAAATCCCAAGTCTGGCTCTCGGGAATACAAAATCGTGCTTTTTGCAAAACTGAGCAGCTATCCACAAAACATCTTTTCCAAATGTTGTCAAAAGAATTGACCAAATTGCCCCTGTCCAAGGATATCGACTTTGCCCATGTGCCACAGCCTAGGTGCGCTACCATTATGACTCCAGGTTGGACATTGTTGTAATTTGTGCTGGTTAGGAGGTCGTTTTGCCAATTTGGACACCCCATCACGCCTAATACTATCTCTCCTTCAACTACAAGTGCTAGGCCGACCTAGAAGGAACAAAATCAAATATTATTGAATTCCAATGTGTTTCCAGAACTTTGCATTTGGGTTCCAGAAATACCTAAATTTTACAACACGGTCCCTACCAGATTGAATAATTGGCTTGTTTGATATGTTGGAAAATGAGCAAAAGCATGAAAGAATGAAACAAACAACTTTCTTCAAATTGTTTGATTGACAAATTTTATAAAAAAACAAATCTGTTCCCCTAACTTACCTTGAGTCTGAATCCTATGAGGTAACTCAAATTTTGAGTTTAGATCCAAACCATCCGGTCAGAATCCAGGCCAATCAGGTCCAAGGTGGAATGCATGGGCACCATTAATATTTTGTGCCAAAGCAGGTTGGATGGTTCGGATCCAAACTCAAAATTTGAGTTACCTTAGGTGATATGAATTCACTTTCCTTCACCATGTTTTCCCAACTTTTTGTGAAGAAAACAATATTCCACATATTATACTATGATAAAAACAATTATAATGTTAATATAATTATTATTATTATTGCTACTAACTATTATTATTATTATCATCATATTATTATAAATTCTATATCATAGTAATTTGTCTCTATTTGTTTCAATCTCCATCATTATCATTATTATTATAATTATATCAATAATAATATTATTATGATTATTAGTATTAGTATTAAAGTTATTATTATTAGTACTTTTCTATTACCATTATTCTTATTATTCAAACAATTAAAAGAGTTTCCTGGATTGTCATCTAGAAAGTAAAATGACAAGAAACTTTATTCCTAGATAGTCTTTTCTTAGATTTTTCAACAATCCCTAATTTTCTCACATATCAAATGGGACCAATATGGTCCCTGAAATACAGTTGTACTAATAAAACAACAACAAAAGAAAAAGAAAAAAAGACATACCACATAGAGGGCATCACTTCCTTTCAAGAACCCTTTAGTTCCATCAATCGGGTCAAGGACCTAAATTTATTTAAACAAAATAAATTATAGTTCTTTTCTATAGTGAAGCCGATTTAAAAATATACCAGTATCATTATTTTTGTTTCTCTCCTCCTGCTCGGGTGATATTCTCCTTCATTATTCAGATTTTGTGCTTGGTAATATATAGTACTGGTACAAAGTACTGATCAAGCATGACAAATTTAAGAAATTACTGATATACCCAATATGTTGCCGGCTGTTCGCTAAAGGAGCTGGCATCCTTGCCTCCTCTATCAATTGCTCTTAGCACATCATCAGTGTTGAAATTCTCGTCTCGACCGTCGATCTTATCAGAAACAGCATCAAATATTGCATTTACAACAACATTGTTACCATCATAACCCCTTTTACTATCAGATTTGGACCTTAGAAATGCTGAGTCTTCTTCTGCTACCAGGGGTATAGCTGGAAATTCCCTCTCCAATTCTATGAAATACAAAATGAAAAAGTTACTCACTTATATCATGAGGACAAATTAAACTATAGTGCAAAACAATTGGCCTTTCTGTATATTGATTCCTAAAATATCTGTTATTCACTTATTTGCAATGTAGTAGCATGACTATGTCGTATGCATTGTTATAACCATTTTTTTTTTGAAAAAAAAGAAACATCATCCATTGCCAACCATTAATGCTCTACATTTAATTAATGTTGCCAAATTGCAGAAAGACTAATTAATAAGGACTAAATGGTAAAATAAAGAACTTACCCAAGCTAATAAGAGCCTGAACACCAAAATCTGCGACTGTTACAGGTGTTTGATCAGTCTTTTCCAGTATCCGACGGTCATTAGAGAGCAATGATTTCTTTACCTGATATAGGTCCCTCCCCATAAAAGAAAAAGAAGGGGAAAAAAAATAAACACTAAATGAAAGAATGTTTAAAAGGTACTTGAATGAATTTATCAATAAAATAATCAATATATATGTACATTACAGGAAAATGCACATATATACATACTATGTTTGTAGCATTAATCTAAAATCTAAGAAAATACAGCTATTAATAGGAAGTGCATATGTGCAAATTAGGAAAAACTAAAGGGACAAGAACAAAAAAAATTACATCTACACATAAGCAACAGGCACGCTGAACCGCTTCAATGGCGACTGACAGCTGGCGGTGATACTTTGCTTTCTCCACTGGGAAAGGAAGTAAACATGACCTAAGCAAACATAACTGATTAAAAACCAGAATACATGAAATCTCAGGATTACCAAATCTATCAAAAAATTAACAGAAACCATAAATTAATTTATTCTTGTACAATGCATGAACTGGCCCGAAACCCAATACCCCAACCTAACAATCAAAAAATCTAAAACTGTATTTACAATAAATTAGATTTGTACCTGTCAGTCAGATACCTCTAATTAAACTAGCATGGCAACAGTTAAATGGAGCAAACAGAGATCTGATAAGTGGTGAGAGACACCTGATGGAGTTGTAGCGTTGACGAGAGCCGTTGGATCGAGGGAGGTTAGAGCACCAACAGTTGAGCACAGCCATGGCGGGAAAGGATTTGCTTGACCTTCTCAGTACTTTTTTTCTCTTGTTTTATTTGTGAAGGAGAGGTGACCTCTCTGTTTTTCTCTCCACCAGCCAATTACCAATTTGGGTCAAAATCGAGACTGGTTTGGGCCTAAATGAAAGCCCATATAAGCTGCTATATTAGTTCAAAGCCCAAGTGAAAGTTATTTTGTGCTCAGCTGTGTGAATTCACATCCTGATATCTCAAACTTTGAGTGAATCTGTGCAACATCGGGACCATCCAAATACGTTCTGCACGAATCTCAAAGCATGTTTAGCTTGCCCCCTCGATTTCAAATATGCACCGAATAGAAATTAACACCGGCTTTGGATCCGCTCAAAGTTTGAGATATTTCAGAGGATACGGACTCGTTGAGTGTGCATTGTGCAATGTGCTTATGGAGTGAGGCTATGGTTATGGACTTAATGGTATTATGCATAGCGCACATCAATCCGTCTATATCAAGATTCTAAATAGTTATTTATAGTTGCATTATATTTTTTTTGAATTATAAAAATTAAGTTATGAAATAAAAGTGCATTAATTTAACTATAATCGCTATAGTTGTAATAGCAACCATTACTACCGTTGCTCACTATTGTGCCCTGCTATACTACATGGGATTTTTGTTTTACAATTTATATGGGCTTTTATGTTTTTGTTCATATTTTGTGATGCTACATGATTCGCATTTGTTATTTGTCTAGTATTAATTAATGATTCGATTTAGCTAGATATGCTAAACCGAACTTTGTGCTTTTGTTCCTATTTGTGATGTAATATCTCCTTCTATATTAGAAAATATTCAAAATATTAATTATTCTTTTTGCTTGCACTTCGTCTAGTATTCACTTGTAAAATTATTGCACTTCGTTTCAATTAAAAGCTGATTTTAATTATTATAATATGTAAAAATGATCAAATAAGTACTGATTTTGATTCACTTGTAAAATATATTGGCATTTGTCTATTATAATATGTAATACTATGAAGTATGAACTACCTTGTAGATCATTTTTTTTTTATTTGCATGATTAAAAAATGTATAGATTTAGATTAATTGTCATTTGGTTGTTATTCTTATTTTCTAATGTTAATAATATTGATAATTAGCAGAAATATAAAATATAATTTTTGAAAAAAAAAACACAATGTACAATAGTTTTCGCTATAGCTATGTTATTTGTAATAGTTTCTTTTAACCTTTTTGCATTCGATAATAGTTATTTAGAACTTTGATCCGTACTATTATTTTATATTTCTGTTTTTAAAGTCCAAACAGCTCATTTGATTTGCTCAATACGAGATCTATATGAAATTGTATTTGGAGACCAATTTTACTCTCTTTTTTCATATTTTTTTACTATTTAAAATTGTATTTGGATCAAGTAAATTTTAAGCAAAACATTGCAGAAAGACCCCAAAAATGCATCCAAGGTTGCAGTATCTTGGCGATTCAATTTAATTTAATAATTACAAGATGGTGTGATCAACAAAGTTACTAAACCAACCTCATGCCCTCACAAAATTACATCAAAGGATAGCTGATCAAATTACACAAGGGAGGAGCAATTCAACCAAAATACACATCATTGCTTTCCTTTGCAACAACACCAAGCTTAAGTCTTAAGAGGAGAATGTGTCAATGATGGTGGTGTGCAGCGGGTCACTTAGGTGGGTAGCCCAGTTGTTCAGCGGGCCCTTGCCGGTCGCAGGCGGCCTGAACAGCGAACCCTAGAAAACCAACCATTGCGAGGCGTGCGTGTTTTATCTCGGCCAGTTGAAGTGTGGCAAACTTCTCTGGGTCGGCTGCAAGACCCAACGGGTCGAAGGGCCCACCTGGGTAGAGCCTCTTTTCTGAGTCCAGCTCAGCATTGCGCTGGAATTCGATGTAGCCGATGACCAACACCTCGATCCAGATCAGTGTGGTAATCGAGAAAGGCAACGGTTGGCCGAGGTATGAGGAGCCGTCGATCAACTCGACCTGGTAACGAATAATAAATTCTTACTTCAATATATATACACTTAATTAAAATAGACCTACATTAAACAATGAAGAAAACAAGCATATACCTTGCCGGCGTCTTGCCATGTGACACCGGTAAGCCACTCGACTGTTAGAGCACCAAGTGTCGCCAACATGGCCCACCTGCCGTGAATCAGTTCGCACTCTCTGAACCTCTGGAGACCAAACACCTCAGTGTAAGGCTGGAACGGAGTGGACTTCACCTCACCGACTTCAAACCGGGTGCCCACGAGCCCTCCCACTTCATTCTTTGCCAGATTCTGATCCAAGGAGTCGATGTCATACTGCAAGTACTCAGCGGGTTTGCCGAGACCAAACGGGTCAAACCCGTAATCGCCAACCAAAGACCCGTCTAGCCATTCGGGTGCCTGTGCACCGGGATACCACAATGGCCTGTCTGTGGAAGGTGCTTTAGTTTTCTTTGGAGCAGCCTTTTTCTTACCAAAACCGAACCTAGCCTGAACCCGACCAACCCGGCCAACCCGGCCCGAACGGGTGGCAATAAATGTACTAGCTCCAGCAGCAAGTGTAGACGCCATGATTTAAAAAAATTATTTTGTTCTGATACTGGTGTGAAAATTAGCGTCTTTCAGAGATTAAACAGAGGGTTATATCTTATAGAATTAGTTTGGTCGGGCGTTTTATCTACGAGGTGGGTCATCCGACGATGGATATGGATTTGATATCTATTTAATGGTTATGATTATGAAGGCCTTATCCTGCCTTATCTAGAGAAGCTTGGATGGAGATTTCTATTGGTGCCACGCGGTCCGTTTGCATTGGTCGATGAGCAAAAATCTCGTTTGTGGTCATCGTTTGTTGTCGTACTAGTCTGTTGTTTCTCTCTGGGTCCTTGGGCAGTATGCGTGTGAAATAATCTGGCACATTTTTTTGTTCGCCCCCTGTTCTCTGTACAAATTATTTTCAGATATAGTTGCCAGTTCAATTTTTTTTTTTCCCCGCAAACTGTCTGTATAATTACTCTTTAGAAAAACAAGTAAAGATTTTTCTTTTTCTTTTTTAGATTGAGCACATATTGTTGATCTACACCTACTACTCGCATTGTCTGGTACCAGACTGGTACAGGCTCTAATATCAATTTGTAAGTCTAAACTGGAAAAATAGAAATACATGTGCACTACTAAATTAGAGAGTAAATATGGGGAATAAATAATATACAACATCAAGTGAAAACATTGTTGCAATAAGTTGAGAACTGGATTTATATGCCACTTTCTCTCAATACATGGGATGAAAATAATTAGTTAATGAGAAAATAACTCACAATTGACAGTGCCAGCTCAACAGAAGAGAAAACTTTAAATATGTTATACTCCAAATTAGTAAATACAAATTGGCGGTAAACATCGCTCTCTATTATGAACTGGTAGTGGTAGTGATGTTTTACAGTAAAATAAAAAATAAAACAAAAGAACCGAAAAATTTCTACAGCATTGTCAAATGGACATCTCCAGTGCATTTAGTTATGGCTTCATTCGCCTTCGGAGGCTGAGATTCCGCCATCCTTTCTTCCCTCTTTTTCTTCTCACTGTCACCATAAATTAAAATTAATAAATAGCAAAAAGAAAAAAAATATGAAATTGATAAATAATTACGGGTTAACAATCTTCCAGAGGTACTTAAAAACATATTGACACAAATTTAAATTCTTACAATGATACCGTATTTACATCCTGTAATTCTAAGAAAAAAATCAAAATATTTGATACTGATACTGTATTTACATCCTGGTCCTGGTCTACGCATCAATGCTTATAAGAAGAAATTATTTCATCAAAGTCAAATAGCCTCAGAGGAACTTCTACTATTATAACTTAATTTAAGAAAACTTTCTGTATGTACAAAACATAGGGCTTTTTAGAATGAGCAAATAGCTTATATTGCACGTGACACTAATAGTGTATACCAATGCAAAGATGGTTTATATGTCAAAATTTAAAAATTGAGTTTTATTTGATGACATCCCTTGTTAAAAATGAACAGAATAACAAATTGAAGAAAATAAAAGTACCGTTCAACATATTCCTTGAGAAGCTCCTTGGCTTGTACCAGTTTGGTAAGGAGATTGCGGTACACATCCAGATCTCTATCCACACTTCTCTTGTTTATATTCAATGCAGTACAAAGCTGCACGAAAGTCGGAACCAAGTATAACACAAGGATATAATGAAATAAAATGACCTCATACAAGCGTTAGCTTTTTATGGAAAAGAAAAAACAACTACATGACCTTATTTGTTTAAAGTGACCATAATTTTAAATTTTATATTTACTTATTTTTGCACAAACCATTGTAGAATTAAATTTTTTCTCATCAAGCCATGGTAATTAGTTGTTAGCAAAATGAGACAAAAGTACAGATGGAATTTTGGTTGATAAGGAAATCACATTGTTGATCTCAATATGTGGCCTAGATTAGTTAAAAAGGATAATGGGTTATGAAATTAACGGTAATTTGTACAATTTTTTTCACTAAAATGCACTGAATCCTGATGTTAGGTGAGGATGCTTAATTGTGAGTAAAGCTAGCGTGAAATCTATCAGATTTGCTTCAAACAATGAAACTGATCTACTTTAAGAGCAATGCTTGTACATGACAAATGTTGAATTATTTTAATAATTTAGAATAAAGTTAAGCGGTAAAAAATAATAAAGTTTTATAAGTTATTTTAATGCATTCATTTTTCATCATTTTTTACCACTTGACTTTGAATTTCAAATTTTCAAAATTTTGCATATACACACATCACTCGTAAAGTAGATTGGCAACGGTTTGGATTCATTGTTTGAAGCCAATCCGATAAAGTTTGGAGTTCTGCTCACCAAGCCCCCTCTTGGTGAGCATAGCACACCCTAGCTTTGCTCCTTAATTGCATACACTCATAAAGGATGTGTGTTAACTAGCTTTCCCTATTAAAAAAAGAATAGGATAATGGATAAATCAGCTCTAGGACCAATACATTTGGCACCAAAACTTAATTCTATATTTCCAATTTGTCAGTAAGAGTTAATAAGTAAATTATACGAGCAATTTAGTATCTACCCTTGCCTTGCAATAATACTAAAATATCAGGTGCACCCCCTCCCCCCTGGCACATTAAGAAGTATCATCCATACCTATAGAACATTGGATATGTCGCATGTACAAAATATTATTTCAAAAGATTCAGGGATGACCCCTCAATTGCCTGTAATCCTTATCAAAGAAGGGGATGCATATTTTAATGCATTGCAAAGGTATTTGAGAGATGTCACATTATACAAGAGTACACACACATGATATTCCAATTTTTCGAGGTACACACATGAAATTATATAAAAATGAAAAGGAATAGTACCTTTTCTAGAACAGATGGTTCGGGTGCATTTGCAAGTTCAAGAAGCCGAAACAAACCAACAGCAAAAAACCGGCTGTAGTTAAAATTGTCTTTACCCCCTGCCCTTTCAGATATATCTTTGAATACTGCCTCTACCTCTCCCTCTTTTGTCGAGAACTCCACCAATGAACTCGCATTCTGAGATCGGGCCCACTCCTCCAATTTTTTCGCATCAGCCCTATTACGACATATTACAGAAATAGCCAAGACTTTTTTCAGAACAATCTGAAAACTCAATTTAGCCATTATTTTCTAACTAGAACTTTTTTTTGGCTTAAATGTCCTTTGAGAAGGAGAATCTTGACATTATAAATTTGTTTTCACCAAAAGATTGACCTTATGCAAGTCACCCCAGAGTTTTATTGCATTTGCAAAAGGATATACAACACTTAACTTATATATTAAAAAAAAAGTAATCTATCAAATCAATTTAAAGGAAAATTTTATTTTGTAAATTTTTTTAATAAACTTGCCACTACTCCGAATGAGCAAGCTTTTCTAAGCTCAAGTAACCCAGAAAGATATTCAGTTCCAAACCAAACATAATTAATCACTGTAATTAATACCAGAACATGTGACAAGTAATTCAGCCATTCTATTATTCATGTAAAGTTGAGCTGTAAGCACTGAGTGTTATTTGTAAATTGACTCAATAATTTTTTTTGGTCAGTTTGAAAAGGAAGTAGTGAATCAGTTGCAAACAACATAAAAAAATTGTTTTATATGGAATAAACCAAGGAACCACCCTACAGTTCTGCCCCTGCGTCGGGTGAGTTTCCTACTTCGATGCATAATTGCAAGTAAAATCAGACCAATTTAGATACTGGTTCCAGACATCTAATTAGTATGAATCAATAATACAGAAATATAAACCATCAGGCATAGCATAGTCATCTTTTGTACCTCATATTACTAGTATAAGTGTTAGATGCAAATTGTAATTATGAGGTATTTGAGTACTATCAGCAAAGTCAACAAGAAATACAGTAATGGAGTGAGAATATGCTACTTTGCAAAGCGCAGATCGGCCCATACTATGGATCCATATCTATGTTTTTGAAGTTCAAACAATAGATCAGAACCGATCAACATGATCTTTATATGAAAATGTAGTTGGAAACCAGATTTTACTTTTTGCTTACATTTTTTTACTATATTTTTCATAGGTTGAAAGTCACTAATTATGGATGGTCCAGAATTTTTAAATTAGGTGATTTTCTAATTATTTAAAAAAAAAAGTAAAAAAAAAATTTAATAATGTAAAATTTGATCTCCAAGTACATTTTCATATGAAAATTATGTTGAACGGTTTGGATCGACTGTTTGGACTTTGAAAACAAATATATAGATCCATAGTACAGATTGATGTGCGCTTTGCAGGAATTAAATTGGAACCTGGATAAGAAAAACAAAAGTATTAGAAGTTGCTTACCTGTATTGTTCAGGATCTTCATTTAAGGCATTAATATAAGACCTAAATATTTGCTCTTTGTCTTCATCACTGGGGTACCCCTCCATCAGTTGTTCGTACACCGTGACAAACCCTAGTGCAAATACTGGGTCATACTGGTACGTTCTCTTGTACCGCATCAAATGCTGTTGCACAAGTAGTTCCTGTAATAAAGTGTTGTATATGCTCGGTATTGGCTTTTTGTATGATTTGAGGAAGTTCATCTTTGTGTCTGCCACAGTGGGTGGAATATCTACATTTAACAATCAATGAAAGAAAATACTTACTTTATAAATGAAATAATTATGTATGTTTTGTTCTATTTATTGCAAGCAAAACCTATGCTTAAATTGAAGAACTTTCATTATACTGTCAATAAATTACCAATAAAGTAGGGAACATTGCCTCCAGAGCCCCAACAAAAAGTAGAACGAATTAAATGAGCTCTTTATCCACAAAAATTGAAAATTTTAATAAATATGTTCTAAGTATCCAAAATTACACAAGGTGATGAATTTCAGTACTTAACGTAGCCATTCTCCAAATAAAACTAGAGCAAAATTTAGTCACCACGTTTCAAAAAATTCAAAAATAGCGCTAATTAAGTTACGATTAAACCCCTAAGTACTAACAAAAGTAGTAAATTACCAACAAAGCTCACCACTTTGCGCAGCCACACAACGCACCACCAATCTCGAGCTAATTTTGTTACATCTGACACCCAATACAAGCTTCACACTGCTAGAACTCACGACTGAGCTTGAAAGAGACATCCCCGATCGCCGCTCTGACGATACGTGTCGTACCACCGCAGCGAACGGCAGAGATGCAATGGCCGCCATTACTTGTTAGATTGTGAGTGAGATTGACTCACAACAAATTTGTTTTTAAGTTGCGTCGCTTCGTCGGCACCGGGAAAACTATATCCACTAAGATCTCTACACGTGGCAATAGCTACGAGATTCCGAAGAAAGGAAGCAAAGAAAGAGAGAGAGAGGTCGGGAGGAGATCGGGCCTTATCCGGTATTTACCTGGGTTCAAGATAGTGGCCACGGATCCCTTTGAATTCAAATCACCTAAGGTAACAGAATATTTATGTTTACATCCAGACCGTCCAATCAGAATCCTCAGGAATATTAAATGGCCCTGGACATTCCACGATTTCCACCTCTGGTCGGGTTGGCACGGAAAGTGATCGGACAGTCTGTATTTAAACAGAAATATTATGTTACCTTAGATAATTGACTCAAGATCTCTACCTGTGGCGATTTGAGTTGCGTCTTCTAACGCAGTGATAGCTACTGTACCGACAGCTCAAGAGTTTCTTTCGGATCGATTACGCAAGAATCTGAACGCGACGCCGTTCAAGCAGATTCGTGCACACTTGATCCGAACGAATCTATAAGCTGTCTGCACGAATCTTAATGTATACAGAACGACTGCGCTTACAGAGTACCACTCATCATAACATTATTGGGCTGTAATTGAAGCCCATAATTTTATATAGGCTCCATTGTATAACCAATATTAAATTTCAAAAATGCCCAATACTAAAATTTGTTTACCTTTTAAATTGGCGTGTTTGGGTTGAACAATGATTTGAGGCCAGAACAAAAACTGGTACTCTAATATTGGGCTGCACAAAATTATTGTTTCAAGTTCCAACTGCCAAAACAAACAGGACAACAAAAAACGCCAAAGGTGATATTACACGTGGCACCATTCTATGGGTAAATTTTGCACCATTCTCTTCGACACAATACAGCTGATCTGTGATCAAGATATTTTCGATCCTAATCCTACGTGGATTCAATATCCGGTATTGTGAGTGCCGAGCACTGAAGTAACTTAAATTTTATGGTTAGGCAAACACCGTCCGATCAGAATCCGGGTCAATCCGACCCGAGATGGAATGCAAAGGTTCCCTTAAATATTCGTGCTGAAACAGAGCTGATGGTCTAGATCTAAAATCAAAATTTGAGTTACTTTAGGTGATATGAATACGTTTCTAGAGTCTTCGGTCTTCTTATCTCTCCGCCTATAAATTTCTTTCTTCTCCAATGCGTTAGGTTTTTTTCCATAGTGTTGCTGACAAATTAGGTACCTTAACATGCGATTTGCGGTACAGTTCAAGGATCAGGCGCTCAAGACCATAAAAGACGCCTTACCGGGCGGATCTAGTACAAAGAGAATCAGAAATCTTTCCGGTGAGAGAGCGAATCAGCGAGGTGAGATCACCACTGGTGAGACTGAGAATAAACAGATCAAATCTGAGGATGAGGCACTCCGTACTGTCATGTATCTCAGTCTCTGGGGAGTAGGAACCTGATAAACTAATTAAACATACTGTGAATTTTCCGTACTTAAAAAATGTTTTAGCTAGGTTCTGTTTTGTTGCTTAAGTAGTTAAGTGTGTGAGTTAGTAAGTGAGCAAGTGTGTGTGTGTGTGTGTTTGTGTTTCATTGTTCGTTTTATGTACCATGGTTAAATGGATCTGTAAAATAGTAGCATTTTCTGAATCATCCATCTTCTTGCTTGATCTATCGGTTGATTTCAAGTTGTAATTTTGATGGTCCTCTGTTTAGATTCTCAAATCTCAACCAAGCTGAATGACGTAAAACAAACAGTATATGTTGGAATTTATGTCCTATTAAAGATGGTTAAATTGAAGCTTATGGAAAAAAACAATCTTAATTGGTGACCTACATCACTTCAGTATGTGTGCAGTCTTAAACAAGCCTTCTGATTTTTGGCGAAACATGTGACAATTACAATACTAAATTTTGTAAAAAGCCATATACGTCTATTGACAAAATTTTACCAAATTGGCAGAGAAATATTTGGTTCACAATGTTTGGAAGTTTCTGTTTGTATCGCTTTGAAATTGTGATCAGGCTTCATTATTGTTTACGGAGCATAAGTGCACAACTATGGATGACAGTGTAACTCTGGATCCGGCCTTATTTAATTTGACAGTGGTTTGTTTTTTTCTCGGTGTTTGAATGATTGAATGATCCGTTTCCTCATCGGGCTTGTTAACGAGTGGATCGGGTCCTTAAAAAAAAATATTTGTAATTATTACAATATAATTATTTAGAAATATTCAATTTGATACTTACACAGTGCATTGCATGAAATAGTATAATTCTTATAAGAAATCTTCTTTTCACACGAAAATAGTCAGTTCTTTTATTACTTTTACAAGTTCATAAGATGATATCTTTAACATTATAATTAGATTTCAAATGTGTTAACAAATAAATAAGTGCGTACGATGAAACTGTAAGAGAAAATAACGAATCTACCTCGAGCTCAACTTGTTTGATTAAGAAAAAATTTTAATCTCAACACCTCAACCTCGAATTTTGGGATTCATTTTTTGCCAGCTCGAGCTCGACTCGAAATAACTTGATATTTTAAATTATATTATTCAATTTGGATTATTTGGTCCTCAATGATATGCTCAATTTTTTATGTATAGTTGTAATTTATTTTCAAATATTGTAATATTCAAAAATAAGAGATAAAATAATTAGAAAACAATGAACATTAATTATTAGATAATAATAATAATAATAATAATAATAATATGAGAATAAATAAATAAATAATCTTAATAATTGAGCTCGCCTTAAGCTGGAACTTGATATTACTTGCCTAACCTCGAGCTCAACTCATTTATATTCTTGCCTAGAAATTTATCATTTTGAGTCTACTTGTGCAAGACAATAATTGCCAATGATAGAATAAGAAAATAATTTATGAGTTTCTAAATTAATTTCTGACTAGAATTCAAAATATAATTCATTATTCGTCATTTTTTTTTCGATCAAAGGCAAAGGCTCGGCGAAAAAGGAAGAAAAAAATCGACGCAATTGACAAACAAAGAGGCACCCACAAATCACAAGAAAAAATAGAGATTTAGCGAGAATCGATTTCAACAAAATAAAAATAAGGTATTATCCTTTTTCTTTATTTTCCGTTGTTATTTTCTTTTAAAAAGAAGTGGAAATTTTCACTGATTCTCCATTAATCTTTTCCATTGTTATTGAGAAAGTAGCTTGTGCAATGCTCTAATAAAACCGAATCAATTTAAAAATGGTAGCAATTTATTTCTCCTATTGTATCTTTTGGGGAAATTAATTATTCTCGCTTCTCTATACCTTCTCAAACCCTAGATAAGGTTTTAGTACAAAGTACTCTCAATTAGGATCATAGTTTGAAAATTTAGCAATATGTTATGAATAAATTCTTGTTGGTTACTAATGTTTTTCTTATTATTAAATTTCAATTCAAAAATTATAATTCCTATTCTAGTCCTTTGGATTACATTTCTATGTACTTTTCAATTGGATTGAAGAATATATTATCCTGATATAGTTAATGAGGAAAATAATTAAATTTGAACTACAAATTCAGAGTTAGCACCAAAAGAAAATGTATGTTATTCATTTTAAAAGTTATCACAGAAAGAAATTTTATGTTATTTATCTAAATTCTTATTCTTTTTTTTTTCTGAAGTCCAGAGAATAGTAAAAGATCAAAAGTTTAATAGAAAATGAATTTATAGTGGTGAATAGTTTTATAACAAAAGTGGATACTCATGAGTACTGTTTTTGTTAAAAGAAAAAAAGTTTGTACATTCAACAAAACCAAACAAAAATGAAAAAAACAAGAATTTATATGACAACCAAATTGTTGCAAAATTATGACGGTCAACTCGACATCTATCAAAATAAAAAAAATAAAAAAAAATTGTTCTTCTTGTATATATAGGTATAGTGTATCAAATTTGAAAATCTGAAAAATAATTGATCGTCCATTGAGAGATAAAAAAAAAAAAAAAAAATTAACCATGAGTTTTATTGGCACTAACGTTCAAATAAATTTTAAAATATACCAACATAAATACACGGTCTATCTAAAATCGTAGAGACCATATTTTTAGTTCTAACTTTTTTTATTTTCACGATTATCAAAAATACAATTGGTTGTTATTTTATTTTATTAAAAAAAACATAATTACACTTGAGTGTGAAATATAATAACTATCTTATACCAAACCACAAAGGAAGCCAAAGTAGACAGAAAATTGTGTTTCTCTTTGTATATAAAGCACTTTAAGTTTTTATCTATGAAGAAGATAGTAGGTTTTAATAAAGTAATTGAATTTTTTTCTTGTATTAAAGTAAACATCTTATGATGTTATCTTGGGCTTTTTAGGGCACATCTTGAAATTCTTAAAAAAATTGATAACACCGTTGCGTTTATCATCTTGAAACACTATGACAACACTGACTAGAGGTGGCAACGAGTTGTTACAAAGCGAGCTAGGCCACACTCATACTCGATTTGTTGGTGTATCAAGCTGAGCGAGCGAGTTTGGATTTTAGGTCCCGAGCTAAAACTATTGCTCAAGACCGACTCGCGACTTGTCCGAGCGAGCCGAGCTAGCTCGTTACTAGCTTGACATATTTATAAATTTGTATATTTTCTTTCCTGCTATATCTTAAATTTTTCTAACATATCTTATCAATTATGGCTAAAACAAAATAATATTTATATGACTAATTACTAAGGATTACTTCTAATTCAACTGTAATTAAGCAAATCAACTACTATAAATTAAATTTACAGCTAAATTCATATAAACATATTTACTAAATTAATTAATGTATATCAAATCAAACAAATTCATACAAATTAACTTAGTTGCTTGTAATTAATTCACACGTATTTCATACAACATTACCAATCAACTTAAACACAGTCCAAAATACAATTGCCACAACACTGGCTACAACATCCATAGACCATAATATTCTCAATATGAAGTGAACGGATCCAATTAAACTATTAAACTATATATATTAAATAGCTCGTTAACGACCGAGCTGGCTCGTGCCGAGCCAGGCCAAACTCAAACTCATTAATTATGGCTCGAGTATGTAGCAAGCGAGCTAGTTTTAACTCGATCCACTAACGAACGAGTTGTTACTGATTGAGTCACGAGCGAATACCAAGCGGGCCACGAAGCACAAGCTTTTTTGCCAGCCCTAACACTAACAGGTCACTCTGACTACAATTTCAATTTTTGGTCAGAACTGGATTTTTTTTTTTTTTATATTACTATGTTTGATTGGAGGGTAAGAAATGAGAGTAAAGACAAGTAGAAGTAGGGTGTTTTTAAGTTGACTAAATTTTTTGTGAACTCAATTTTAAAATTTATTGAATTGACTTCAAATGACAAATTTAAACTGTTGAAATCCTTCTATTTTACGAGTGATGTGTCTACATACAAAAATTTTAAAATTTTAAATTAATTTTGTACAGAGTCAAGTGGTTAAAATTAAAAGGTTTACAAAATTATTTTAAAATTTTAAAATTTTCGCATGTAGACGCATCACTCGTAAGATAAAAGAATTTCAATGGTTTGAATTTGTCGTTTAAAACAAATTTAATAGATTTAGAATTGAGTTCATAAAGAGACTTGATGAACTTAAGAACACTCTAGTTCTACTCAATAAAGATAACTCTTGACACCGATCTCACAAAACTAAATTTAAAAAAATAAAATAAGAGAGGGATGATAGTTGTTATCGCTCTTATTACTTTCAAATATGCAAAAAAAAAAAAAAAATGCTTGGTTGGGAGTTAAAATTCAGAGATAAAGAGTTATATCTCATGATCAAGCATACTAGGGACAAGAGTTATCTTCTTATTTTGTTTTATTTTATCGATTGGAAAAATTGGGAATAACTTATAATTGAGAGATAAGGCGTATAGCTATTTTCACAGAAAATGTAAGTTATCTCCTTATTCGTCTACTTTATATCACTTTCAAGCATGCCAAGGATGTTTTAGAATAAATTCAAATTTGAAAGATAGCTCATGTACCTAGATTTTATTAGTGATAAAGTTATCTCACTTTTTTATTTTTTGATAAAGTTATCCCACTTTTGAATCCGCCCTTTAAACTCATTCCATCTTTACTGAATTTGGTTATTACGTGAATTTGTTACAATTATGTTAATATTAACATCATCTTTCTGTATATGTCCTTTTCCGCCAACAACTGTGATTAAAAAATAAAATTTCGCATTGAATATTAGCATTTCCAATCAAACAATTTACCTCTTTTTTTATTATATACATCTTTGTTATGTTTGTTTACGCTGTTGTTCTAAGCAATAATCTTTTTTATCCATTTGACTAATTTGCAAAATATATAATTATTGAATTTTGCGATTTTCTCTATTTTAGAGTTATGCAGGTTCAAGCAAATTGGAATTGCAATATGAATTACTTGAACTGAAGAAATCATAAAAACATTTATCAAAAATTTAAATTGTAATATTTTAAACTTCGAAAAGTGTGATTGATGTTGTTTCAACAGAATACAAACGTTTGCAACGTTATAACGATTTAACCTGTAAAAAAAACATTGAGGAACAGCTTGATCAAACTCAGAAGGAATCACAAACGTTGGTAACGTTTGTCAATCGTTACAACGATTTAATTAATTCAGCATTGTAACGTTTGATAAATGTTGTAACAATTTAATTAAATCCAACCTACAGAAATTCATATTTTTTATCAAGTTTTTACATTGAGCAATCGTTGGTAACGTTTTGATCAATCTCGCAGAAAAAAAAACCTAATTTGAATTTTGAACTAAAACATTATAATGTTTTGTAAAACGTTAGTAACGTTTTAAGTCAAATTGCTCTTTCTGGAGCTGTTTCTATAAATATAATTTTGGTCCTCCATCCCAAACCATCTCTTAGCCGACCCTAACTTTCTAAAACACTGTTTTTCTATGAGCTAGGTTCTTTCATTGTTGATTGAGTTTAAAACTTCAATATCTCTCAAACAACATCAAATCCACTTCACTAATTTTGAGTTAGATTAGGTTAAAGTGAGATCTTGAGTGTTCTTCTTAAGAATCTAAACTTTGAGACTTCGTTCTCTCTTTGAGTTAGCCATGTGACTTCCCATTGATTTGCAAGGGCTCACCAATTCATAAGTTGTAAACATTTCTCGTTGGGTACAGAAAGACGCACCTAGAAGAGGTTACGACGCTCCGGAGACGTAGACCTTTGTTTTGCCGAACTCCGTTGTCATTTCGCGTGTCAAATTTATATAAACTCATATATTTACTTTTTAATCGTAATTTTTTTTCTATTTTAAACGATTAGCGGTGCATTTAGTATAACATACGCATAATAGTCTAAATTTATTTAGATATGTACTTGTCACAAATACTCACGGAATCCACGTTTCTTTTTTATTCCTCATTTTTTTCAAAACATTTCCTAAACTTTCTTATTTGATTTGATTCTTAATACTTTATTTCTTATTGATATCTGATTTCTTTCCTCCTTTTTTTTAATATCATTTAAGAAATTCTCAAAGGTGAATATTTAGGACCTCTCAGCTTGTGATGCTGTACCTAACTTGTTAATTGTTATCCAATTTTGGACCTATATGTTTTGATCTGAGCAATATAAATTTAATCCAATTCAATAAGGCTACAGCCAACAGTCTCTTAATTGGTTGTACTGTTGAGTGAGGACAGATCGATCCATAGAACACGTTAATATAAATATTAGAGAGCGTTGAGTTGTCAAAGTAAATTAAAGTATGATAAGTAAAACAAATATAGGATATTAATTAAAGGGGAAAAAAGAACAGTTATACGGCATAATGGAGTTTAATAAATTATTTTAATATTATTTGTAGAGATGATTTAATAATTATTCTTTTTATTGGTTTATTTTTTTTTTATAAAATTATGTTAGTTTGTATGAGAATTTTTTTTTATTCTCTTATAATATGTTTTCATAGTAATGCACAGGCACGATACTAGTGATTAATTATTATTTATTATGCTAATTAAGTAATTAACACATATAAATCTAGCTTATTTTTTAGTTATAATAACAATTTATTTTAGTGTCGCTATTACATTCAATTTTGTTATGTAAATCATGATAATCATTGCAAATATTTTAATTACAATCGTGTTACCAATTTATAATATTGATTAAATTTGTTGGTAAAAATAATAATTAATACCTCTTATTAGTTATGCTGCATTAATATTATTATGAGTATAATATTTTTTTATGATATATCAGTTTCAATAAGGTCAGATTTTGCCAATTATTAGAGTTTATTAACAAAATTACTCATCTTAACCAACTAATCAATTTTGTTATATCTCAATTAGTTTATTTTAACTAGTTAGTTTGCTAACATTTTATCAATTAATTGCTTGCTTATTACTTTATATGATCAATGAAATAAGTAATTAAGTATGATACTCTTATTTCACCGAGAATACGGTCTTTCAAATATTTATGTTAATTATTCAATAGTGTTATTAGTAATTCTATTATTTTTGTCAAATATCTCTAAAAGAAAGTCGAGATCATGGAAGTAAGAGCTTATCTAGAGATGAAAGTGTTGGTAACGGTATGCGGAAGTGCTCAAGAAGTGATTTTATCGATCACTTTGTGGATATACATCAATATCCAATCAAATAGAAAAACATAAAAGTAAAACAAGAAGTCAATACAAACAAGCAATCAAATACATAAAATAAAAGAGAAACATAAGGTTTTACTTGGAAACTCTTTCGAAAAAAGATCACGGAAGTACATGCGCTACAATAAAGTAGAAACTTTTTGCGAGAAAAAAAAATGCATTTATAACGGTAATCCGTCGCAAAAAAAAAGCTGAACAATGAGGATAGTCCGTCACAAAAAATTACTTTTTTATTCTCGCGAAAAGCGTCTCGTTCTTACTATGACGGCGCAATTTCATTAGATTAAAGAACCTTTACAAATACGAAAAAATTAACAAACTAATAACACTTACTCTAACACTCTTATAATATCATATACTGATTTGAAAATTCTTAATATATTGAGGGGGGTTGAATCCAGAGAGCAAAAAATCCTAGAAGCTGCTGCTGCATTTATTTTCTCACGTCAATTGGCTCTTTTTCTACCAAGTCACGGCAGCTACTTCAATTGGAATAATTAAACCAAATTACCATCGGTTGACCTTACTACCGACAGCAAAGAATCCAATTACCATCGGTTTGACTCAAAACCGATGGCACAAGGCAATGGGCTTTGATTCATATTATAACAAAAAGTCATCTCTCTCTGTTTCTTTTTTTTTTTTTTTATCTTATTACTAGATAAAAAGTCAGGAATAAGAATTATCTCTTCGTCCTCCTTTTTAACTTATTTAACAAATTATTTAACAAAGAAATTTGCTTTTATTGCATGCATTTAATGATTATTTAGAGCACTGTATTTAGTTGGTTTAATTTTCCGTATATCTTTATAGAATTTTCTGATTACTTATATGCCTCTAAATACTTATATTTATTTAATTTATCTCTTGACTTTTAAAACTCTTCCCTTTTTTTCATTACACAATAACTCTGAAATTAACTGTAGTTAAATTATATAAGATTGTTGATTTATATATGGTAAAAAGGATAAAGAAAAAAAAATAATTCCTATATTATTGTAATTTTTTTTCATTAATGGAATTTGATTTGTCACAATTCTTTTTTTTTTCTCGCTTCTCCTATCATTCTTGCTCTCATGCCTCCTTGCTATGTCATTAGTTCTGACAACGTCAGGCCCTCCTTCCAGATAATTTATCAATTATGAAAGAGACCAAGAAAAATAGCAAGTGCATGATGTAGATTATGATAACATATAACCGTGAATATTTAATATTATGGATAGAAAAAAAAAACAGAGTTAAGAGATAGATATAATAAAGAGTACAAAGATAATAAAAAAACTGAACAAGTTTTGAGAAAAAATGACACACGGGGAGGGTTTAAATGTCTTCATTTTATGTGTTTCTACTTTTTTTTTTGTTAATAACAAAAATTCTAAAATTTATATGTCAAAACAAAACTGTTAGATTTGATTTACATTATTTTTTATACATACACACAAAATTTATCTTTTTTGGATTTTATTTTATATGAATTAATAAGATGTAAATTATAGTTCATAAATTATTCACATTAGTATATTTTTAGGTATATTTCGTCGGAGGTCACTAAACTTTGTCTTTTATTACAAATTGGTCACTCAAATTTAATTTGTTCCAATTAGGCCGTGCTCTAGGCGGGGGTAGAAATCCCTTCATTAACACCTTGTTTGGATGGAGAGTAGAGAAAGGGAGGGAATGGAAAGGAACAAAAACTTTCTGTTGGATCGTGTTTGGTTGATAAAATTATGTTGGAGGTGAAAGGTTCTGAATTTCTCATTAATCTCCTAAATTTTAATCAACCAAACAAGAAATTAGACGGAAAGAAAAGTTAAATTTATTTTCTCTCATTAATCATCCAAACACGAAGAGATTAAATATGTTAATCTTCATTTCTATTCCATTCCATTCCCTTCTATTATTTACCTCTCATTCTTTCCTCTACTCTCCATCCAAACAGAGTGTAAAGGGAAGGAACAGGAACAAAGGGGAAGAGGAGAAGATAGTGGGCTGCCCATGTCACGACTCTGCTCTAGAGGAAGGTAATCGAAGAGGGAAGGAAAGGAACGCGCTACTGTAGCGATGGTAAACCACTGTGCAAAGCTGCAAAATTCGTAACCCCCGATTTGGGGTGTAAAATCTATTGTGGCGAGGGGAACAGCACTGGAGCTCTTCCTTCCTCCCCCTTCCTCTGAGCTCAGCCTTTGTAGAGTGCATCCTTAAGTTACTGAACTTTTTATTTGTTTTAATCGTGTCACTCTATAGCTTTTACATCCAAAATGTTTAACAAAATATTTCATTACATTAGGATTTTGAACATAATATGCTCATTCTATTAGTATTTTAAATGAAATGAACATATTTTGTTAGCATTTTGGACGGAATGAATATATTCCGTTAGTATTTTAGATGGAAAAAAAAATATCGACTGACTTGATTGGAATAATGGACATATTCCATTAGCTCATTCGTGACTTAAATAGAACAAATCAAATTTGAGTAACCAATTCGTGACAAAGAATAAAGTTTAGTGGCCTCCAGCAAAATTTATCATATATTTTAACAAGCTATTGTATCAATTAAAAATTTAAAATAAAATTAAAATGATATATATCATATTTAATATTTTATTTTAACATTTTAGTTTTTAGTTTTGAATTATTAAAGTAAAAAAAAAATATGATGAAGACATTGGATAATCCTATTTAATATGACCGAAAGTTTCTATAATGAAATTATTGCCTACCATTAGAGTGCCATCATAATTTTCCCCATTTTGTTTACGGATACGGGATTTCTCACTGGAGGTATCATCAGGAGCTCTTAATCCCTCTCTTTACATAATTGACTCTAGCAAAGACTCCTGACTCTTTTAGTAAATAATCATCTACACCCCGTACACCAGTAGAGCGAGTCTTCAGTAGTTGTTGGGCCCACAAACCAGTGAGACAGCCTTAACAATTGAAATGACCCAAGTCCATCTTTTTATCTTTCTTGACTTTTCCGTTCATAAATTTATTGTGTATCTACACCCAGGACACCGATAGAGCGACTCTTCAAACTTGTTGGTCCCACAAATCAGTAAAAGAGCCTTAACAATTTAGATGCACCTGGTCCATATGTTGTTCTTTCTTGACTTTTTGGTTCATTGATTTGTTGTTTATCTACACTCCATCTCAGTTTGATCCAACGAGTCTCACTTAATTCATCTCAGTTTGTATTGAGCTTTCTTCAATGGCGATAGCAAAGGAGAACAAGTCCGACCAGTCGGAAGGAAAGCTCTGGAACCTCTGTCGGATGCCCTTTTGGCAACATAACACCTCTACCGCCGCCGCGTCCGGTGGCGTAGGCACAATCTCCGCGGACCGAGCGCCGGTGGCTCTGCCGCGGGAAGTGGAGCTTCGTCTTCTTCCTCTCTTGTGCATCATCCTGTGGGAGGCGGATCGCACCACTACAGCCACATCACCAGCCACCTCAACAATCTGGAGGGTCCCACCACAAAGCGCCAAGTGGCCAGTAGTAGTTCTATAACTACTGTGGCTCGGTCCCTTCTCCCCGCTAGTGCTAGGCGCAAGCTTCGGTTGGATCCGTCAACCAAGATGTATTTCCCCTGTAAGTTGTTTTACGAGGTTTTCTTTACTCTGATTTTGCTTTAGTTATTATCACGTTGAGGGATCTCGGTTTCATTTCTGGAATTTAGGTTAATCTGAATTTTCCGAAAGTATTTTATGATTTAAAATTTCCTTTTTAATTTCCTAAATTTAATAGTCTAGGACCAGATCTTTCCTATAGTGTTCAATTTTAGGCCGTTGAGTAAAATTAATGCCTGTTCAACTTAATATTAACTGATCTGATGATAAAATGACCTTCTAATTTGTTAGGTTATTCTGATCTGAATTATATTAGTGGGCTTAGTTGGCATCGCTTTACTTACTATTTTTGTCTGAATCATAGTAAAACACTTATGCTTAAATTTAATAATATGTGCTAATCTGGTTGCTATTTTACTGAACTTCAATTGTATATTTTAATTGCTATTGCAAGTTTGCAACCTTTGAGCTTTTACTAAATGTAAGATAGCTTCAATTTTTTTATTTTTAGAAAATTATTTTATTTTCACTAATGCAGTCATTAAGGACCGGGTCAAGTCTTCTCAATTGTTGTACTGATTAGTAATTGTTTGAATTTTAATTCAAGATGTATGTGTGAAATAAGGGCAGAAGTCAACTTATATTAGGTATAAATCTTACTATACTAATCTATAGGGCTAGGATTCTAGAAGTACATAATCACAGGAACAGATCCTACTATCTACGATTAAAAAATGGAAAATTATTATTAGAAGATACTTTGGTTTTTGTCACCCTAGTATAATCATTTTAATGTGTTGAATAATTTGTTCTGCCATGGTTTGCAAAGAAGAAATGTATTAATATTTGTATTTAAATAATTCATATCCTGAAAATTTAGCAATCCCAGTTTCATTGTTCTTATTAGTCATTTTTTTTTTTGTAAATAAAGCTATAGTGTGAGCACATGCAGATCCTCTTTTGGGTGTGGGGTCACTTTTTTTTTTCCAAAATGCACAATTTCTTTATGAGGGGTTCGCACTCTGTTGCAGTGAAAATTTGGAATTGGTTACTTCGTAGAGTTTGTCTGCGAAATTTCTTATCAGTTCGCTGACAATGTCTTGAATCCTATATGAACAAATAAAATTGGTAACAAAGAAACGGGATTATATAGGCTTTGTCTTTGGTTCAACTTTCTATTTATTAATTTTTGTGATTTCCAGGTCTCTTTCTGTCATTTCTGGTTTGTACGTGCTTGTGTTTTCGAAGTACTGTTTCCACGTGTAATTTTAATTCTGGCATGATCAAATGCCACATGGGCTTCTCTTCCTTGAGAAGGAAATATTTCCCTGATTTGCCTCTGGCTCTCAAAGTAACCTTGCTTTGTTTTTCCATTGAGTGAAACGAAATGCAATCTGCCTAGTAATATTGAATGGACGAGTGGGATTTTTTTTTATATTTAAACTCTTCTCCAATCGTTATGATTCCTTTAAATTATTCTCTTTCTTCTAAACTGTGGTAATTTCTGAAGATGAACCAGGAAAGCAAGTAAGGAGTGCAATCAGGATAAAAAACACAAGCAAGTCTCATGTCGCATTCAAGGTCTGTATCTGATTGTATAATTTTTTTATTGCTTTTTAGTTAAGCTGACTTGGTGCAAGTCAACCGAATATGACCCATTTGACTTCACAGCTTGCACTAGTGAGTTGCACCGCAGGAAAATACTTTTCTTTTCCTTAAAAAGTTATTTCTTCATCAACATTTGAGGCCCTTGAAGTGTTCTGGTGCTTTACAATCTAATGATTTATGTGCAAGAAAGACTGATTTGACTGAACCTGACATTATTATTATTATTATTATTTTTTGGTATAGTTCCAAACAACAGCCCCAAAAAGTTGCTTTATGCGTCCGCCTGGAGCTATTCTTTCCCCTGGAGAGAGTCTTATCGCCACTGGTAACAATTTCTATCTTTAAGGATTATCATAGACCATACGTTTTCAAGGTATCTGAAAAAAGCAATGCCTATTGTTGGAACTCTGCGTGTTTTGTTGATGATAGTTCGATCAATTAAATAAACTGTTGATCATATTTTAAAGCTCATTGTTGACTGTTGGTCAAATAGGAAGGTGTCTGGGATGTTTATTTCATGATGCATATTTTTAAGGGTGCATTTCCCTTCTTGCTATTCTATGGTACCTTGGGGTGTGATTTCATATTGCACTCTCTAAAGAGGACTCTTGTTGTATTATTTTCATCTGTTTTTGGATCTCATAAGGAAATTTGCAAAAGGAACCCCCTATATAAGAGCATCTGCATTGGGATTTCTATTTTATTTCTAAAAGCACGTGTGACACTTCCTATTCTAATTTTTGGGATGTAAAATAATTTCTAATTTAGAAAGATTTCTTTTAAAGAATCCGCATTCTAACTATTTCTATTGGCTCTTGTTCTCTATTCCACAGTAATAGTTGCTGACATGGCCACTAAAAGAGACTAAAGTTGATGTAGAAATTAAAATTAACTTAATTATTGTTTAATGTTTCACAGTTCTTTTTAATTTCTTCCTAATTTTACTGATGTAGATGCCCTAAAGGGCACAATGCATGATTTCAGTTTCTTAGTGTATCTTGTACAATGAAGAGGCAGTGACACCTGATTCCTTCTTCTTTTTTCCTTGTTGAAATGTTGTGAGAATAGGAGGGTGTTGGAACAAAAAGCATCCTTACAAGCCATGTGCTAAATACTTGCTAGACTTCTATGCATATATATTTCTCTCCTTTAATGATATGTTTCGGCTTTAAACATTGCAGTGTTTAAATTTGTGGAGCATCCAGAGAATAATGAGAATTTGCTACAACAGAAATGCAAGGTCAAATTCAAGATTCTGAGTTTGAAGGTTAAGGGTCCCATGGACTATGCCCCTGAACAGGTACTATTTCTCTTCTTCAATTTATTACCAGTCCTCTCCAAATTTTATGGTACAAGCTCTATCGGCAAGTGTGGAAAAGGGGAATAGAGTGTAATACCATTTCTATTCCCGTCGAACAAGGAAAGACTTTAGTGGAATTGGGGAAATGGGAATACTGGAATTGGGTTTGAATATTTGCAGTCAAAGCCCTGCCTTTTACAACTAGGTTGCTCTATTCCTCTATGAGCCATTCTCTATTCCTTGGGGATGGTGGAATATGGGAATTGGCCTTTTCCAAGAGATGGAATAGACTCATTTATTGATACTCTCCCACTATTCCACTCTTTCACCATCAACCAAACACAACCAGAATAGTACGAAATAGAAGCCAATTCCACTTTTCCTCTATTCTTTCACTATTTCACCTATTGCCGAACGGGCCCTATGGGATCAACATAGCATTTTGGGTTGGGCATTGTAAAAGAAATGATGATTCCATCAATAATTGTATTCCATCTTTCAATTGGGATGTGCATACATCTCATTTTTTTAATGGTCAAATGTTTGATATTCATTGTTTCTTAACTTGGCAATCCAATTTTCTTTCTACGAGAAGTTATCTAACTTGCTGAATATTAAATACATCTCTCTCTTTAAAATTTTGTGGCAGTTTGACGAGCAGAAAGACCAGGTGGTGGTGGAGCGGGTTCTGCGGGTTGTTTTTCTCGATGTGGATCATCCCTCTCCTGTAAGAATCTTAACCATAATTTTCTCGATGTAAAAGATTTCAATATTCTCGTTGTTTAATTCCAAACCTCGCAAGTACCTAAACCTAATTTCCAGAAATTGTTTTGAGGGCCCCAAAATAAATAAAAGATCTAAACCTTTACTGCTACATTTGAACATTGATTCTTCTTTTTCTTTTTTCGTGTCATTAGGACCTATGTCATGCTAATACGAATTCACATCTGCTGAGATATCTCAAACTTTGAGTTGATCTGGGGAAAATCTGGGCCATTCAAATTCTTTCTGCACAAATCTCAAAGCACAATTATAGTGCCCCCTTGCATTCCGAATAGGCACTGAAAAAAATTTGGCCCGGCTTTAGATAAACTGAAAATTTGAGATATCTCAGAGGATACAGACTAGTACCCCATTGAAGCCATAAGAATATTGATTTGCTTGAGATTGTAACATACGTAAAGTAGGTATGAGAATGACGTAATTAGCTTAGTGATATTCCTTCTATGAAGCAATTGGAGAAGTTAAAGACACAATTAGCAGAGGCTGATGCAGCAATTGAGTCACGCAAGAAACCGGCTGAAGATAATGGCCCCAAAATTGTTGGGGAAGGCCTTGTTATTGATGAATGGGTATGCTAACTTTGTTCTTATTTTTTTCACATTTAATTATGGGAAATTTAATGGGTATACTTGCAAGATACTAAATTGTCAAATATTATCCTATATTACATGCAAACCTCAAAAATAATAACCTAAGAAGCCACTTTTATCCCTGCAAAAATAACCTGTATGTTCAAAATACAGGGTAATTTTATTATTTTTCAAAAACCAAGGGATGAAGGGACATGTGATATAGTTTTTCATGCTTTATGCATTGATCTTATTATCATTATGTTAGTGCTAACAGCAGTGCATAGTAGAGGGTTATCTACAAATGGCTCTTAAAATTACTTCTGTTGTTCCATGTGGCACCTTGACTTGTGTTTTTCAATCAGGTCCAAAACTCTAATGATTTTTGTTAAGTAGCATGGTGAATCGGTTAGCCTACTAAATGCACAGAGTGTTGTCAGAGAACTAAATTGCACAAGATTGAACAAAAGACGATTTAATGGATCATTTTTTGCATTTCCTACTGTAGATAGTTGTATGGTTTAATATAGCTCAGCCTACTAAATACTAATAACAATGTTTAGAAAGCACTTTTGAATTATTATTATTTTTCCTTATTATAGAAGGAGAGGCGGGAAAGATATCTGGCAAGGCAGCAGGTCGAGGTGGTTGACTCTGTGTAAGTAAATTCAGATGGAAAGAAAGAAGAAATGTTATAATTTTGGTATTATTGAATTATCATTTTTCATCTGCATATTATATATCTTCTTAGTGTGGTTATGTAATGTGGTGAAGCTGCTTCTTAAGTCTTGTATTATGCTCTGTCTGTTTGGCTGTTTGCAATTGACAACAAAACTGTAACAAAAACTAACCTGTTGAGAATCTTAGCTGTTAGTAGTCTTGTTTGTAATAGCTTAAAATGCTCAAATTTGAAAAGTGTGGTTCATAAAGAATACCTTTTGAAAGAATTTGCATTTCTCTGTGTTGATTCTCTCCGTGACAACTAACATGATTTTTTACTAATTGAATCGCTTACATGGAGAATTATATCCTTTTTGAGATAAAAAAAGAGAACTGGTCTAGATTTGACTGATGGAACTGTTAAAGTAGATAATTTATGACGACCAAAACTAAAGGGTGATTATTGAGTGAGGATATGCTACTTTGTAATAAGCACATAGGTCGTTTCTACGAATTCATATTTTGCTTTTACATTTCAACCAATTGATGTGAACAGTTTAATATGACTTTCGTATTTAAATATATTAGGAAATCAAATTTTATGTTTTTCTCGAGCTTTTGCTATTTTTTTAGGTAGGTAGAAAATATACTAGGACAATGTAATAAGACCCATCTGAATGTAGAGCTTTTTTACCAATTTAAATAATAGTAATAAAATTTGATTGGTAAGTACTGAAGTACATGTTTATATAAAGATTATGTTAAGTGATTTGTATCTACTGTTTAAATTTCTTTTTTATTATTAAAGAATTTTAATACATCTATTATTTTTTAAATGTTATTTTAAAAAAAATAACGTCTCTCCGAAAAGAAGGGATGAGAATTTATACCACTGTGTTAACATTAAGCTCATAACATATTAAACTTTAAAAAAAAATGATATGAATTCATATAACGCGAACCGACGTCCATGTTGCAAATTACCATGATCTCATTCGGTGAAGATAAAATTATACAAGTGCAGATCGTTATCCACTTCCGACAACTACTGATCTGTTCTACTAATATAATGCCAAGGTCACACTTGGCTAATAATATGAAGTTATATTTTATAAAAGATATGTTTCCAAGTCGTTGGCGATAACCAGTTAGTATGCATATGCATGTTATAATAATCAAGCTCCCAAAATGACCCTCTAATCACTTAAAATATTGAAAAGCAAGATCTCGAATCTTCTTTCACTATTATAATTACTAACTTCCACTAGATTTATTTTCATTTCTACCTACTCTATGATGCCTGTAATATTTAATAAATTATTATTTATACTATTTGAAAAAGATTATATCCTTCACAAATATAACGTTCATTTTCTAATCATTTTTCTCCGTGACAACTATGTTACAAGCATCATTAAAAACTTCTAACAATGTTTTATTTTATTTCGGAAGAAATGTATGGCATGGCATATTTTGTTTCCAAACCAGTGTTGTAAAAACGTCTGTTTAGGCCAATTAATCAGCCGATTAGTCGTTAGCGATGACCAAATCGTTATAGATTTTTTCTGACTAATTGGTCAATTATTGACCGATTATTTTTAATTATTTTCGATTAATCATTTGATTGTACTCTATCTTTCTGACTACTGCATATCGTTATTTACAGCACTGTTTCAAACTAGAAAATTTGAATTTTATTTCAGTTTAGTTGGAAAAGTGGATCTTTCTTTCAATCAAACCATCATGTAGACAACCATGTCACATCATATCCTAACCCACTAACGTGTAATTAAATTAAGGTGGACAAAAAATAAAAGTTATACTATATTTTAATCTTATCCGTTATGATAGATTTTGTAGCTTTGTATAATGCAACTACACCTGCTTCTGGCACTATTTTAATATAAATAATGTTTCTTTTAGATAAATTTTCCTAGTATAGAAACTAACATATATAATTCTAGTTGTGAGGAGAGATATGTTTGAGCATACATGGAGGGTATTTTTAGGTGTAATATAATTTTGTGAGGAGAGATATAGTGACGAAATTTATTTGGTGCCGTGATAACGGATAAAATAGTTATCGAAACTAAGTTATTTTTTAGTTTAGTTTTAATAAAATATATCATATTGATTTCAAATATGAAATCTGAATCAATAAAAGAAATATAAAATCTATAAATTAATTTGATGTCTATTTAATTAAATTTGATCCGATATACATTAGACTGGATTTAAATTAGCTGAAATCTCAGATGCATGAACAGCAACTATGAAATTCTGAATCCAATCGTTGAACTGTTTTGAGATACGTGCACAGAAAAATCAGCTGTTCCGAGATCCATGCACAGAAAAAGTTGAACAGTTGAATTTGAAATTCCAAAAATTTCAGCAGTAATATTCATACATTTGAATTTCAGTTGATTTGAATCCCATCAGACTGCCCTCACTTTCCTAATATAGCACCTGGTTTAGATCAAAACTATGTCACTAATTCAACTAAGCCAAATTAACCACCACCTCCCAAATGCAAAAACAAAGAATGAAAGTATCAAAAGGTGACTTTGATAACTACTATCAAGTTTTTTAAAAAAAAAAAAAGTACCAAAAGGAGACAAACGGAATGCTGGAGAAGAGGAAATAGACAAATCAATCGCCATAATTCAATTCTTGTCTTTATTCATTTATTCAAGCGTGGGGTATAAATTTTTTGTGTGTACCTCGTTAAAAGGTCTAAATAATGAGATACGTGCAAGACCGGATCAATATCAATACATTTTTTGTCTCATTTTTTTAGCGGACCTATTTTACATAATACATCATAATTAAATTCGTCAATATTTTATGCAAAAATAAAAAGGTATTTCGCATTATGCAAACTTTCTATTTTAACATGAGTGAAGCTATGGTACATTACAATGTGCATATCGGTCCTTGCATTAAATTTATATCTCTATTTTTAAAATCTAAATAATCAATTTGAATCATTTAATATTATTATCATATAAAATATATTTGAAGATCAACTTTTATATTTTAAAAAAATATTTACTATTTTTTAAGTAGACAAAAAATCACTACTCTCGGGTGGTCCAGCATTTTTTTATCAAGTAATTTTTTAGTTGTCTCAAAAAAATAGTAAAAAGATTCTAAAAATTATAAAATTTAATCTCCAAATATATTTATTTTTATATGATAATAATATTGAAAGATTCATATTAATTATTTAGATTTAAAAAATGAAAATATGAATTCAATACACGGACCAATCCATACATTGCAATGTACCATAATCTCACTCTTTTAACATTTACATATTTCTCAACTTCTTTCTCTTTTCACTTTTATCTAAAATTCTCCAATAAATTTCCGTACAACTTACAGGTCAGTAATCTTGGTATGTAATCAGAGACAATTTGATGAATATTGCAAAATCAGAACCATTGAATTTGCATCAAGATTCGTGGGGATAACTTTAAAATTTGTGTGCAGACAACTGAAAGATCAGTAATTCTAGTATGAATTCGGAACAGATATATATTAGACTAAATTTGATCCGGTGCCAAATCAAAGCCATCCAATCCGCATTAAAATTATTCATTCGGATAATGTTAAAATCTGTGAAAACTAAGTACATATAAATCTAGATATGGATCGACACTCCCAATTAAACATCATGCCAAAGCTGATACGATGCTCGTTGAAATGGGTCCGAATCCCCTAAAGTAACTCAATCTTTGGATTTTGAATCAAGATCGTTCGAGATTGTTTCGCAGTTCGAATTCATCTTTTGAGATATATTTGCTCCACTTTTGATAGAGTATATCGGACGATTCCGATTTAAAACTCAAAGATTGAGTTACCTCAATGGATCTGGACTCCCTCCAACTCTCCCTCGTATATAGCACCAAGTTTAAATCAAAACCATGTCACCAATTCAACTAAGCTAAATTGACAACCACCCCAAATGCACAACCAAAAAGATGAGGCACCTGAAGGAGACGGAAACCGAATGCTTGAAAAGAGAAAATAGACAAATCAATCGCCATAACTCAATTAATTCTCGTCTTTATTCATGGTGCAAGCGTGGGGTATATACATTTTTTGTGTTTTGTTAAAAAGGCTTAACCACTGTATTGGGCTCCTGGTTTGATGGAATCAATGGGTATGTTTCCATGCCCCGGATCCCTTGCATTTCTCTACTCTGTGGCGGATTGTGTTGCTAACTTTATATTTGTATTTGTTTGGATACTTGGGTTTAAGCCATCTAATTAATAGTCTATAAACTTAAGTGATTCAACAATGTTAATAATTTCTTATGATACATTTTATGTCGTCGTATGATATTAAATTAAAGAGGATTCGAATAATCTTTTTTTAATGCATCCATCGTACCTTTGTTTTTATATTTTGAATAACACAAATTCTAAGAATTTTGATAAAAACAAATTGTTAAATATGATATGAATTACTTAATTTACTACAAGCACATAAAACATTATAACATTTGGCTTTATTTATTGAAAATAAATAACTTGAAAAATAAACATATATAGATTATTTACACCAATAAATATTTTTCAAGTTCTTAATGTCAATAAATATCTAATCAAAATGTCTTCATCATTTACATACGTAGAATAATGATATATATCATATTTTATCACTTTACTTATATAATGTACAATTGAACATCTTATCACACTATCATTCTAATAAGGTTATTATTACTAAATATGCTAAAGATATCTTCCTTTTTTTATTTACATATCTAACTATAAGTGTTCAAATTAACACCTGACATCACAACAAAATCTCCTTCCAATAATGCCAAAAGCACATAGAGATCAATTTCAAACAACCCTAGAAATATTTTTAAAAAGATCGATAATTATCCAACTATAGCAAAACCACTGGCTCCCTAGTCTCAAATCAAACGGCCGAACCACTTTTTCAATTCTTTACACAAATTTATATATATACCCAAACGGATGCAAATCTCTCTCAACTCAAACTCTTCACATTCACTCAATTTTGTGTTGCTTTACCTTGAAAAAATCACCACCATTATTTTGTTTAAGCCCTTTTTGTCTCAAAAATTAAAAAAATGAAGCTAACTACCATGGCATCTATGGCTATGACTACACTTGGGGCAGCACTTGAGCTCAGAGATCCGATGGCCAGCCCAAACGTAACCACCTCCGACCAATCGGTAATTGACAATGCGAGGCATGTATCGGGTTGCTCGAATTGTAGAAGAAAGAGCGACCGAAGCAAGGTTTTTGACGACACAAAGCATGACAATATGGAGCAATCTCTGAGGATGGTTATGTACTTGAGTTGTTGGGGTCCAAATTGATAAAATAGATTTGGAAATGACAATTTGAACCATGCAAGATGTTCTGGTAAAATATATTTATAGAGTTGGTTTGGCTTCATGCAGCGCAACAGTCATATTTTTTTTGTTTTATCTCTATTGGCCGTGCGCTGTATGAAGCTAAACTAGTTCTGTCAATATGTTTACCCAATTGTCCTGAGAAAAATGCTGTTGGTCAGTGGCTCAGTGCTATCCGACTATCCAAAAGACAAAAGGAAAGCAATTAGAAAAAAACCAGACATGTTTTAGGGGAGAAACATACAAGGAGCTTGTTTTATTTTTTATTTTTGGAGGCGTGATATGAATGTAAAAAATGTTTAATATGGGTATGTAGATATAGTTATTGTGAGTTGTATAATTTTCAAATCTAAAATATGTTTTTGCTCTCTTTTTGGAACGATAAGTGCAATATATACTTGCATATACTAATTTTCTTTTTCTTTTGGGAGATGAATGTAAGTGCGTATACTACTTGAAATAATCCAAGTTTTTGTATCCACAATTGTCCAAAAGATGGCAACATGACATTTTATTAGAAAGAAAGATAAAGGTTAGAAAAAAAAAATAATAAAATATGTAGAGCATCTACATCCTCGCATGATAAACATTTATAAACATTTTCCTAATAATACCTGTCTCATAAAAAACTAAATGTAAGTTGCATTGATAATGGTGGGACTTGTTTTATGTTCTTTAATTAAATTATTTGAATAGAGCAACTTGTTATAAATTCAACAAGTTCATGCTTTGAGTAGTGACTAAGATGTAACATGCATGATTGTTTAATGGATAAGGCTAACGGTACACCAATGACTAATCCAAATACACGTGTACATTAATGATTCTTTATACGGGGATCTTAAAATTATGTTTATTTTGTATCTTAATTATTGGGTCTGTGCAATGGTCATAAAACAAAGTCAAATTATTGGGATTGAGAATTTTTGGGTATGGATCCAAGAATCCAACAAGATTGAAATCCAAAATGGGTCTATGAGAATCTGACAACCAGGTAAGGAACATAGAAGTGAGATAGGGGCTTTGTCAGGCTTGCTGTGTTTCCGGGTACTGAGGCTTTATACTGGCTTAAGGTGTCTAGACAAGTAGATGAATGGTGTATTCTATCTCATATTTTATAAATAAATAGTATCTGGCAGACTCTGCCTGATTTTGATAAAAAAAAAAAAAAAAAAAAAAGGGTAAGGAACTCTAAGATATTTTATAATTTGAGTTGATTTTTAAGAAATCCAAACCATTCAAATTCTTAAAGCACGAATCTCAAAACAACTAATTTCAAATTAATATTGTGCCACACACTCCGAACTAAGTAATGTCCGATTTTGATATATACTGAAAATTTCGATATGAACTCGCATGTAAGTGCTACAATACTAGTAAACTTTTTGAATTTATTTTGAAGTACATTGGATTGGTTGTTTGACCATTTATAACTTTTTTTATAAACTTATAACGATCATTGATCTCTGATGACATTATAATTCTAGAGTAGACAATATGTATTTTTTTTTTGTGTGGATATAATTTTTTGGTATCGAGAAAAGTCTCCAATATAGTGACAACAATCTCAGTTTGAGAGATTGTGAGTTCGAAATTCAAATCGGGATCTTTTATTGATTAATTTATCATCTAGTTATTGGTCCTTAATTTTCAGAATCTCTATTGGGTTTTGGATCTAAAAACAGATCCGTTTGACAGGTCCAATCTGATTAGTTATAGATTATAATGAATTTAATTTATTTAAGGGTTGTAAAATTAATAGATAAAAACCACCAGGGCCCACCACACCCCAATTCACAAAATGACAGATGAAACTTGTAAACCCAGAATTGGTTGGTAAAGAAACAAATAACAATTGGTTGTTGGGGAGTAAAAAAATAATTTATTTCCAAGCTCAGATGATAAGACCGACAGACAAGGGGTGTTTTTTTGTTCAAAATATCTTTCTTGGATAATACCGAGCTATTACTTATTACAGGAAGCAAATTCTCTTTTGAAGGGAAGTGAGAATTTGTTGTTCCTTCAACCGGAATGAGATCACCTGCTCTGGGATGTAAGAAATTTGAGATCACGTGCTTTAATTTTAATTCCAAAAATAGAAAATAATTTATTCTCCTTAACTTTTTTTACTGTATGTTTAAGCAAGTGTTCAAATCTAAATTGATGAGTAGTATTTTGTTGCATTACAAATAATATAATCAATTATACATCAATGAGAATAAATAATTAATTTGTTCCATTCAATCTTTATTTGAATGTAGAAATATCTTTGATAAATATTAGTAAAACAATGCTTAAACAACAACAACAAAAAAAATTCAGAGGGATGAAGTTTTATTAATTTTCTTGAATGAGCTCAACTTATATCTCGTCAATTCTCATCTCTTATCGTATCATCTCGCGAGATAAATGTACACGCCACATGTACAGTCACACTCTACCTCACTTGTCCCCTATCCCACTACTTCAAGTCTTCAATGCTCTCATTATCTCAAATCACAATCATATAAATTTTATCCTCTCCATTTTGACCCCTGGAAAGCCCCATTCCAAAAATATCTATCGTCTCCATTTGTTAATGATATGGATAAATTACAAGAAATGTTCGTATTCTCTGAAGTAACGCAAATTTTATTTTGAATCCAGACCGTCCGATCAGAATCTGGCCAATCTGGCCGATGTGGAATGCATGGGATCCCTTTAATATGCGTGGCAAAACAGATCGGACGGTATACATCCAAGTTCAAAATTTAAAGTACTTTAGGTGTTGGTAGTTATAGGAGAGAGAACTTTAAAACCAGAAACCACTTTTAGAAACTACCACGGAATTGCCGAACCAGGTTTTACAAAACCGCTCCCTCCTGTAATCTATAAAAACTCCTCTCCCCTTTACATTATTGATTATTCCTATCCAAAGAGAAACACAGAGATTTCAATACAACAGCTCAAGAGAAGAGATCAAAGAAAACACCAACAAAACAAAAAAAGGGGAAGCAAAAACCTTTCATAAAAAATCAAAATGAGTTACTTGAACAAGGTATGGATGGCTGCTAGTGTGGTAGCAAACAGAGAGAAGGCATCGCTTGCCTGTTCGGTTCAGAAAAACAAAGACCGGCTTGGTTCAGCTGGGTTAATGGCACAAGCAGCAAGTTTGGGTCTTGCCCGAGCGGTGTCTGGAGATGAGAACCGGAGACAAGCGGATGAGTCGGTACGGCAAGCGATGTACCTCACCTGTTGGAACCCGAGCTAAATCGATTGATCGATTGAATCTGGATCGTCTGATTTCTCATCAAGCAGCCTGGATTATGATCAATTGGTTGTCGATTGATTTGCTTGAGATGAAGAAAGGGGATGGAAAGAGATGAGGGGTTTTGGGGTAAATTGCATGTGAAAAAAAAAAAAAGGCGGGGGACTGAAATGCAAATACCTGAAATTGTACTTTTTTTGTAATTTATCCATGATGTAAAAATTTGATGAAATTAGTACATATGATGAATTCCCTACTCGGTTCTCTTATTTGTTTGAATTTCACAAAATGTAATTGTTATTAAAAAAAGGCTGGGGACTGGAATGCAAATAATTCAGTTGTATTTTTTTTTTTAAGTTTGCGCATGATGTAAAAATTTGAGAAAATTATATAGAGATTGGTTAATATAATATCAGTGTTATTTTAGCTTATATAACATTAATTCTAAAATCTATTAAATTGACTTTGAATGACTAATTTAAACTGTTCAAATCGATTTACATTATGAGTAGTGTGTTTACATACAATTTTTTTTATATTTTTAAATTATTTTAGTATTAAATTAAGCAGTAAAAATATTAAAAAATAAATATATTAAAATTAACTTAAAAATTCACACATTTGATCACTTGATTTAATACTAAATAAATTCGAAAAGTTATAAATTTTACATGTAAATGTACAACTAATGAAGTAAATCGATTTGAATGGTTTGGATTCACTATTTAAAGTCGATTTGATAAGTTTTAGAGTTAGTGTTATATATGTTGAAATGGTACTAATGTTATACTAGCTAAACTCATAAAATACTAAATAAATTTGAAAAGTTATAAATTTTGCATGTAGATGCATAACTAATGAAGCAGATCGGTTTGAACGGCTTGAATTCACTATTTGAAGTCGATTTAATAGGTTTTAGAGTTGGTGTTATATAGACTAAAATGATACTGATGTTATACTAGCCAAACTCATAGAACTCTATATAAATTCAGATGATTTGATAGTATATAACACCAACTCTAAAACCTATCAAATCAACTTCGAATGACTAATTCAAACCGTTCAAACCGATTTACATTACGAGTGATGCGTTTACATACAATTTTTTTTAATATTTTCGAGTTATTTTAGTATCAAATCAAGTGGTAAAAATATTGAAAAATGAATGTATTAAAATTAACTTAAAAACTCACATATTTGACCGCTTAACTTAATACTAAATAAATTTGAAAAGTTATAAATTTTACATGTAAATGCATAACTAATAAAGTAGATCGGTTTAGATTCACCATTTGAAGTTGATTTGATAGGTTTTAGAGTTAATGTTTTATATGTTGAAATGACACTGATGTTATACTAGCCAAACTCTATATAAATTCAGATGATTGGGTTTAATGTTTTTGGAATAAAATAATCTATAATAAATTTGTTAATAAAAATTGGATATAGTTGAGATTATGGGGATTTGTAAAATATTAAGGTGTTTCATTTTTTTTTGTAAATTAGAAAGCACAATATTTGGTGCGTCTATTTATTCAATTAAATAAATTGGTCAAAACAGTTTACAGTACCTAATACCTTCCATCCTCAGATCACATTGAAACGACACCTTTTAATTTTAGAAAATAAATAAAATATCTTTTATAGAATTAAAAGATGGTAAAAACTAAAAAGAAACAACCAAATGTATTAGCCTATCATAATTATTCTCAAAGTGTACCTCGTCACATCTAAATTGCTGTGTTTAGCGATTTTTTTGGTAATATTATATTTGATGCGGTTTTTTCACATCAACATTTTTTTTTTATCATTTGGTTCTTTATAAAATATTTTTGTTTTCTAAAAAAAAAATGTTGAAAGGCTCATTTTATGAGGCCAATTATCTAATGTCCGCTAAAGTTGTAGTTTGCAGAATAGCTTTTTGCTTCTGGATAAAAAGAAAAAGTTCATGTAATAGTGAATAACCGGATAAGGATACGGAACAGATAAGGATATTAATCGGATAGTGAATAATTGGATATTAACTGGATAAGAATACGGATATTCGCTTTTTATAATAGTAAATAATATAATTTTTTATAATATATATTAAACTATAGGGATCAACTAACAGTCCCCTACTTCAGTCCCCTATCTGTCTCCCGCACTAAAAGACAAAAAAAAAGTTAAAACGTGCTAACTACCACCAAAGAGCAAGATTAATGTTATTTTATTAATAGTCAAAACGTATAGTATTCATACCTACGAATTTGTAGTATTCATACTTATTATTAGAACCATTCGTCATATGTAAACACAAGTTGGAGGGGACCAGTAACAACCAGGGGGACCGCTGACGTCTTGTGACAGCCTAGATTGGGGACCACAATCGTTTGAAAGCGACATTTACCAAGATTGGGGACCACTACAGCGAATCTATATATTATTCATATCTAAATAAAGAAGTATTCATATCTAAACAAATGAAATATTCATTCTGACGATTACAAAGTATTCATACATGTTTAAAATAATTTATACAATTCAAAATTCAAAGTTAGATTCATCTCTCTCACCCTATCTCTTCCAAGAAATATTCATACTGACGATTACGAAGTATTCATATATAACTAATGAAGTATTCAATATCTAACAAATGAAATATTCATATATATAACTATTCATATTTAACTAATGAAGTATTCACATATGACACTAACAATATTAACATCTGACACTAATAATATTCACACTTGTTCAGATTGGGACAAAAAAAAAGGTTGTTAGGGGGACAAAAAAGGAAGGTTGAAAATGGTGAATTTTGACCACGTGGGAGAACAAAAAAGGAAGGTTGTTAGGGGGACAGATAGGGGACAGATTCAAGGGGGACAACATCTTTACTCTAAACTATAATATATATATATATATATATATTATTCAGATACAAATAATTAAAATTCAAAATCATATTTGTATCCGTACGGATATTCGGATATCGGATATCCGTATTAAATTTTCAGATACGGAGTCGGATACGGACGGATAATATCCAACCCGTTTGCAACCCTACTGGGCCTAGGGCTTCAAACGAATCAAACTAAATCAAACTTCAATTTTAATTTGAGTTTGAATATGATTCAAATCAAATTGATTTGATTTGTTTCAGAATGAATTAATTTCGAATCAAATTAATTACGAACTACAACTTTTTTGAATTGAAGTCAATTGAATTATAAACTACATTTTTTTCTAACAGCCCTAGTTATATCGGTAGTTTATGCATTAGTTTTCTTCGCGTGAAACAAAATTCACACAGTTTCCTTTTACCTTTTACGAATTCACACTAATGGATTATGAATGAGCTCAAGATTCCCTTACTTTTTACATTGCTAAATTGATTAAAATCACGACATGAATCTAGTCAAATGAAACTTATTCCATTACTAATTTGTTACGCTATTGAAATATTTTTCTATTATAAGTTACTAGTATATTAACAATTTTGAGCTCTAATATAAGTCTAGTTCCTGTATTATTGAAAATTGATGGTTGAATTTATTGGTTGCATTATTTAAGATTCGTATCTCAATAGTTTGCGAATTAATTTCGAACGAATTATATCCAATTTAAGTTTAATTTAAATAAGATTTGAATTGAATTAATTTAATTTGTTTTAGAATGAATTAATTTTAAATTAAATTAATTGTACATATTTTTTTCCGAATCAAACTCAAATCGAATCACGAACCATGAACTTTTTGTGCAGCACTAAGCGTGTCCAATGGTTGAAAGAAGACATTTTATAAAATTATGTGTAACTTAACATCCCATTAGTTATGATACCATGACAAGACAATAATGGAGTAGAAATTATTTCCCAAATGTTGGGAAAAAAGAAAATAATAATTTGTCGAGTTATGGCACTACGTCCAAATATATAACACGACGCGTCAAAATTTGGGAAGAAGAATAAATGCACACAATACAAATCATTACAGATCACAAGAGGTGGCAGCACGGCAGCAGGTCTAGGAGGTGAAAGCCATGCTTTTGCACGTGAAGTCACGTGATAGCCGATACCCCCTCGGCCCCTCCGACCCGAAAGAGCAAAGCGGGACCCATTTTGTGGGCGCACAACACGGGACGATGGTTGGTCTTGTGCCTCGTGTCATCCATCGCCCAAAATTGGAGGGAGGTGGTATGGGGGGCAGTGTAGACGTGGTTACTCTGACCGTGAAACAAAACTAATAATGAAAGCAATGGCCAACAAATTATTTCGTGTAATGTTTTTATTATTCCCACAATTTTTTTTTAAAGAGTTGTTTGTCGTATTAACTTCGCATAGTGATTGGTAAACGGGCCGGGCCGGGCGGTCCGGGCAAAACCCGGGCACGGGCACTGGTAGTCACGGTCACGGGCACACGGGTACAGCGGGCCGAGCGTCACAGTTTTTTTTTTCAAAAATCCTGCCCTGCCCGTTTAATACCCGTGCCCGTCACGGGTTCGGGGGCAGGACGGTCCGGGTACCGGGGGCCGGGCGGTCCAGTCCGGTCTGGGTCCGGATCGGTTTTTTTTTTTTTTTTTTTCCTGTTTTTTGTTTCTGTTTTTCTGTTCTGGTTTTTTTCTTCTGGTTTTTTTTTTCGGTTTTTTTGGTTCTGTTTTTTTGTTTCTGTTTTTTGTTTCTGTTTTGTTTCTGTTTTTCTGTTCGGTTTTTTGGTTCAATTTTTTTTTTGTTCTGTTTTTTTTTCGTTCTGTTTTTTTGTTCTGTTTTTTTTTCTGTTTTATTTTGCTGTTTTTTTTTGCTGTTTTTTTTTTCTGTTTTTTTTTGCTGTTTTTTTGCTGTTTTTTTCTGTTTATTTTTTTTAAAAACCAATAAATTATAAATATAAATTCGTACCAATTTAAACTCATTTGACATGGTTGTATATTTGAACTCAATAATTTTTGCTATAATAAAATATAAATCAAAAATTTCTTAAATCAATTATTTTAAAAATAATTAAGCTCTTATTTTAAAACAATAGATTAAAAAATAAAAGTTACCCTCCTCTTTTATTTCGGGCTTGGGACCGGCTATGTAAAATAACATAGGCAGAGTTCTAACTTTTTTTTTTGTTAGTAATTTTTCATTAAAATGAATAATTTAAAAACTAATTGAAATATTTAGAAAATGACAACTCCTCATTAAAAAACAGAATCAATAAAACATAATTTCAAAAAAAAATTAAAAACAGAAATAAAAAAACAGAAATTATAAAAAAACAGAAATTATAAAAAAACAGAAATAAAAAAAACAGAAATAAAAAAAACAGAATTAAAAAAACAGAATTAATAAAACAGATATAAAAACCAGAATTTCAAATACAGAAATAAAAAAACAGAATTATAAAAAACCAGAAATAAAAAAAACAGAATTAAAAAAAAAACAGAATTAATAAAACAGATATAAAAAACAGAAAAAAAAAATCTAACATCTTTATTTAACCTATTAAAAATAAATCCGAATTTCAAAAATAAAATCTAACATATTCAAAACAAGTCTAATTACTTCACATATTCAAAAAAATAAATCTAACATCTTTATTTAACCTATTAAAAATAAATCCGAATTTCAAAAATAAAATCTAACCTATTCAAAACAAGTCTAATTACTTTACATGTTAAAAAAAAAAATCTAACATCTTTATTTAACCTATTAAAAATAAATCCGAATTTCAAAAATAAAATCTAACCTATTCAAAACAAGTCCAATTAGTTCACATATTCAAAAAACTAAATCTAACATCTTTATTTAACCTATTAAAAATAAATCCGAATTTCAAAAATAAAATCTAACCTATTCAAAACAAGTCTAATTACTTTACATGTTCAAAAAAAAAAAAATCTAACATCTTTATTTAACCTATTAAAAATAAATCCGAATTTCAAAAATAAAATCTAACCTATTCAAAACAAATCAAATTACTTCACATATTCAAAAAAATAAATCTAACATCTCTTATTAACCTATTAAAAATAAATCCGAATTTCAAAAATAAAATCTAACCTATTCAAAACAAGTCCAATTAGTTCACATATTCAAAAAACTAAATCTAACATCTTTATTTAACCTATTAAAAATAAATCCGAATTTCAAAAATAAAATCTAACCTATTCAAAACAAGTCTAATTACTTTACATGTTCAAAAAAAAAAAAAAATCTAACATCTTTATTTAACCTATTAAAAATAAATCCGAATTTCAAAAATAAAATCTAACCTATTCAAAACAAATCAAATTACTTGACATATTCAAAAAAATAAATCTAACATCTTTATTTAACCTATTAAAAATAAATCCGAATTTCAAAAATAAAATCAAACCTATTCAAAACAAGTCTAATTACTTCACATATTCAAAAAAAAATATCTAACATCTTTATTTAACCTATTAAAAATAAATCCGAATTTCAAAAATAAAATCTAACCTATTCAAAACAAATCTAATTACTTCACATATTCAACAAAATAAATCTAACATCTTTTATTAACCTATTAAAAATAAATCCGAATTTCAAAAATAAAATCTAACCTATTCAAAACAAATCAAATTACTTCACATATTCAAAAAAATATATCTAACATCTTTATTTAACCTATTAAAAATAAATCCGAATTTCAAAAATAAAATCTAACCTACTCAAAACAAATCAAATTACTTCACATATTCAAAAAAATAAATGTAACATCTTTATTTAACCTATTAAAAATAAATCCGAATTTCAAAAATAAAATCTAACCTATTCAAAACAAGTCTAATTACTTCACATATTCAAAAAAAAATATCTAACATCTTTATTTAACCTATTAAAAATAAATCCGAATTTCAAAAATAAAATCTAACCTACTCAAAACAAATCAAATTACTTCACATATTCAAAAAAATAAATCTAACATCTTTATTTAACCTATTAAAAATAAATCCGAATTTCAAAAATAAAATCTAACCTATTCAAAACAAATCTAATTACTTCACATATTGAACAAAATAAATCTAACATCTTCTATTAACGTATTAAAAATAAATCCGAATTTCAAAAATAAAAGCTAACATCACATATTCAAAACAAATCTAATTACTACACATCTAACAAATCTAATATAAACTAAATAAATCTAACAAATCTAACATAAAATAAATCTTATAAATCTAATTACTTAACAAATTTAATAAATCTAACATTCAATAAATATAACAAATCTAATTACTTAACATTCAATAAATCTAACATAAACTAAATCTAATATTCAATTTAAATTCTAAATTTTTTCTACAAAAATAAATCTAACATTCAATATTTCAATCTAATAAAATTTAATCTAGCAAAATTTAATCTAACAAAATGTATTCCAACAAAAATTAATATTACCTTTTTAATTTCGTGGGAAAATCTTCGAGAATACCTTCGTAATTCCCTTTCCGTTTGCGTGTTTGTGTTTGTGTATTTGTTAAATTAACAATTTTTTTTTAACAATAAAATTAAAATTGGAGAATAATAAAAATATTGAGATTGAGATTGAGAGAATGAGAGATGAAAATATTGAGAGAGATGTGAAAATTTGTAAGGAATGGGTGTATATTTATAGAATTTTGTTTGGAGGGATTAAAATTTGAATTTAAAAAAAAAAAAACTGAAAAAAAAATAGGTAGGGGTCCGGGTAGAAAGTGGGGATGTGGGGCATGGGGGGAATGGGGGGGGGGGGGGGGAGAATTTGAGTTCAAATTTTGAATTTTACACCCCAAAAAAAAAAAAAAAAAAAAATTCTGCCACGGGCTCACGGGCACGGGCGTCACGGGCATGGGTTACGGGTACGGGGGTCCGGGTTCTCACGGGCATTTTTCAAAAAAACCGGGTCCGGCCCGTTTAATACCCGTGCCCGTGTGCCCGTGTACCCGTGCATACCCGTGGCACGGGCACGGTCCGGTCCGGGCACGGGCACGGGCGGACCGGTCCGGGTTGGGTCCCCGGGGGCATTTACCAAACACTAACTTCGCACATGGTGCCACTGTGTGCCAAACTGCCAATTATTGGAGTACAGGGAACTTCAAAAACTTCAAAAACTCACAAATTTACGTATTCCCCCCTCTAAAGTTTAAAATTACGTATTTCCCCCTCTAAACTTCAAAAACTCACAAATTTACCCATTTTATTCTATTTTCTATTAAAACTCATTCTAAAATCTTAAAATACCTATTTTACCCTTTATTAAAAGCATATAAAGCCCATCAAACTTAAATTTAAATTTAAAGTGTTCCTCTACTATTTGATCCGTGTGCATCGCATTCTGTGCATAGTGCTTCAATTTCGTGTTGATCTAGCATGCACGGGTCTTAAAGCAATATTGATTGGTGTGCATCGCATTAAGATCTGTGCATGTCACTTCAATATACGTGCGTGTTTGCATCAAGATTTGTGCTGATCTTGCACACGCATATTTAAAAGCAGTTTGGACGATAGAAAAATTGTTGAGATTCAATTTTGAGGTTGATGTGCTTTATATGTTTTCAATAAAAGGGTAAAATGGGTAAATTTGTGAGTATTTGAAGTTTAGAGGGAGAAATATGTAATTTCAAACTTTAGAGGGGAAATATGTAATTTTGAAGTTTTTGAGGGGTATACGTGAAATTCCCCCTTTCTATTTTATGTTCATTTCTCACTCAATTAAGAGTACATTTTATTATTTACTAGTATTGTACCCGTGCGTTGCAACGGAAACATATTATCAAATAAAGAAGATCAAGAGTTTGATTTACAATTTGAATTTCAAATTTTGATGCAAGTGACTTGTAGAAATATATACATCCCATAGACAAAAGCCAGGAGGACAAAAAATATTTAGTGAAAGTGAATTCGTATTAATAAATTAGTTGTTCCATTTTGTGACGCTAATTATAGTTAATGTTACTAAAATCCCTCCTCAATACATGTTTTCCATATAATTAACAATTGAAACTAAGAATGAACGTGAACATACTAACAAAAAAAAATATTTTTATCAAAATTAAAAAAGTAAACTTGTAAAAGGATTCGCTGTAGCTTAACTTGAGTAATATATTAAATTTGGAGATATCAAATAATTTGATAAGATATCAAATGCTAATAAAATATTTTTAATAGATGCCAGCATTTGATATTCTCAAAATCCATCATGATTCTTAAATAAGGAAATAAGGAATGAGAGATGAGGTGTCAATGGGTACGGTACAGGTCGGGTGAAGGCATTTTCATACCCATACCCTACCTTTACCCATTAAAAATTGGCCATACCCTACCCTACCCTTACCTGTTAATATTATCGGGTAATGAAATGGTAGCGGGTAAATAACAGATAATACTAATGTAATAATTAGTTTTATTATATTGAGAAATTTGGATATATACCCATCACAACTTCTTTAATTAGATATTTACCCATCCAAAATTGAAAATTAGATATTTTCTCATCTAAACATAACATATTTATTGATATACCCATTTTCAATTTTTCTCAATAAAAGATATTAATTAATATTAATTAAATATTTCAATGATGATACTACCCTTCACTGTCCTTTCCTGAAACCTTCCCGCGCAGCAGACCTTTCTTCTTCCCCAATCCCGCCCTTTCTCTCCAGGAACGATAATTTCTTCTCTCCCAACTCGCCCTCCCTCTCCCCAGCGCACCCTTCATCTCCTCCAACCCTCACTTTCTCTTTTTCTGCCCTCTCTCTCCTCCAGCCCGCCCTTCCTCTCCTCCCACCCTTGCTTCCTCTCTTCCCGCCCTCCCTCTCCCTCCACCCACCCTTTCTTCTTCCTTTCACAAAATCTGTTTATCATGGAGGAAGATTCAAACAATATTGATCCATTTTCTTCAATACTAATCGGGATGCCAATGTTTTGAGCAACAAAGATGTAACAATCCGTAAGAAGATGAAGTCAGTGAGAAAGCGAACAGATGTGATGGTCGATTGTTCGAGGTATGTAAAATTTTAAAATTGTAATATAGATTTAGAGGATAAAATTTGTTCAATCTGAAAAAACAATGTCCAAAGTTGCAAGCATGTTAATGCACTGCATATGTTTGTGCAAGGCTCAGATGAAACTGATTTAATTAACATAAATTCAAACATATATTAGTATATCATAAATTTAGGCCTTGGACCCAGGATTATGCGATAGAAATAGTTAGGGGTTTTTGGAGAAATTTATGCTTCTTAGGATCTATGCTTCTATAGTATTTATTTTGCAACATAGATGTAAAGAGAAATTTAGGCTCACATGAAACTTTGGTGTAATAGTTGTAATTGATATGGTTTTTACTTTTCTTGCTACTATAGTATTTCCCTTTAATTCTTGCATAGCAATTTAGAGTGTAGTTTATAATAGTGACAGGGGGGGATGTTGAGAAGCATAGAAATAAATACTTTTTATTTCAATACATAACCCTTGGAGATAATTATTTGCAAATCCCTTTGAGATAATTCTCTAAAATTAATATGACATGTAGGGAACCATTAAACATCTAAGTTTAGAACAAGTTTATGATTTTTACATTAATAGGTAATTGAAATAGGCTAATCAATCTCAGCTAGTGAAAAATAAATTAAAGAAAACAAACTAAATAGGTTTAATGAAAGAAGAAGAATTGTGCAGAATTAGAAGGGCTCGATTGTACCTAAGGTGTTGGACTACATGAAACTAATTTCTCGGGTACGACACTTACTAATTTGTACATTATATTACTTGCTAAAACTGATTCCAATGCAATAGCTTAATTCTTCACTAATTACATTATATTACTTTCTAACTCTAACAGCAAGTGGCCTCTAAATTGGTGTACATCTCTAACAGTAAGTGGCACTATGGTGTACATATCTAACAATAAGCACCACTATGGTGGTGCTATCATAGTACAATGGCGTTGGTACTATTGGTTGCTTGTCTCTATGGCTTGTCTATTATACATATCTAAATTACTCTTTTTTTTAGGAGTTGAATGGCTATAGTGTCCATAAAAGTTTGGATTTTTCAGCTGAGATAACAAAAATGGATTAAGATGGGAAGTGAATTTAGAGGAACAAAGATGTTCTTGTAGAGCATGGCAAGTGAAAGGTATTCCATGTGTTCATGTTGCAGCACTCATTGCGTCAATTAGGAATGCACGGTGGGAAGATTATGTTGATTCGTATTTCACAATGGTTCGTTTGAAGACAGTTTATTCTAATTAAATTGCTCCAATGCCAAGTAAAGATAAATGGATGAAACATGAACTTGGTTACAAGATGCTCCTTCCAATACTAAAAAGGCCAGTGTGGAGGCTTAAAAAGAATAGTCGTATAAAGGCGTGGGATGAGCTAACAAAGAGGTCTCACAAGTGTACACAATATGGTTTGTATGACTATTATAGGAACACGTAAAAATATCGTCCCTTCACAAGATAATAAAGATAGCTCAATATCAAACAGGAAAAGGTTGTCCTTTAATTATCTCATCAAAAGTTAATTTTAAAACTTTTAAAATTTAGCACAAGTAATATTTTCAATTTTTTTGTGGGGATGCTAACATTGGAGTTGCACAACCAAAGAAGAGGGCATGTTCGTCAACTATTTTCAAGATTCTTGAAAAGAAAAATATATAGGCTTAGTCTAGTATCTTTTTGGGCTGCCAACATATTCACCTATTTTTGTAAACATTAGTGATATGATATATATGTTAGTTTGTAATAATCTAGAAGTCAATAGTACAATAATTTATCATAAAGCTTTGTTCATGAATTGGATGCTTAATTATATATCATTTTGTTGTCTTGAGTATTATTGTATTATGGATCATTTCGAGTTCATGACTGGAATTGTGAAACTCTATAATAAAGATGATATATATTTTTAAGAAGTTACTAACCGAGGTAATTAGTAGGAACACTAATTAACCGTTACTAGATTAGTATGTGAATTAAAAGATGTTTAAGTTTTACAAACCATTGACACGAGATGTAAGTTTAATCACATAGAGATACATGTTCTAGGAACATGATATTTGATAGACTTCGAGTGAAACATTAAATAAAATTGTGTTCGTGTCATTAATATTTTCATTAAGTGTCAAGTTCTACAGTATGAGGTATCATCGCTCCTATTAAGAGATATGTATGTGTGAGTGTTATCTAACGCTGTCCGTAAAAAACAGTCATAACGGTAGCACTTCCATATGTATAGCTTAGCTGAGGAAGTAATGGTTTATCAAAAGTATTATTGTCCTTTGTATTTTGTACGAGCTATAGCATCACTGGGCCCCTTGGTAGAGTTAGATTATCTGTATGCGGTATAATTACAAGAGTAATTATATTTGATAATCTGCTTAAGATCAAGAAAAGATTAAGTTAGCAAGGATGACACACACCTACCTTGAAACTGATCTGATAGCTATGAGACAAAAAATTGACACGAGTAAATAGTTTACTAGATTGTGGTATTGTACAGTACAGCATCATATGTGTAATTGGATGGTCATAGTGCAGATGTCAGATGTCAGATGCCTTCTATAGTCTAGTAAGTAGTCCCAATGTATTGTATCATATGTTTTTTCAAAATCTACTTTTACAACTACTCTTGGTTGTTTTTAGTTGTAATAAGAGTGGAGAATTCCTTGACTAAGTATCATGTTATCTAATATGAATCTATTTTTATGGAATGCAGCCTGGCTAGGATCTATCAACCTATTCATAATGCTTTCTAACCTATTAGTAAGTACTTTGGATAAGATCTTAAAACTAAAATTAACTATATAATAGGGTAGGTTTGGATGAAACAAGGAATAGAGAGAAATAGAGCTAATCTCAAGTTTGAGAATAGTAGTTAATCCAACTTTTGGTTGGGTTAGTAGAATAGTGAGCTAACTCATATAAGACAAATAAAGAATAGTAAGTTAGTGCTATTCTTGCTCCATTCAAATATCGAATAGCTCGAAAGAATAGTGCTATTCTTGTTCTATCCAAACACACCTTAAGCTAATGGGCCTAAATTTCTTAATTAAAGAAGCATTTTTCTCTTGGGGTATAAGAAAGATACACGACTTATTGATATTATGAAGGTTTAGAGAGTTATCATAAAAAAAATGTGTGAGAAGCATGAGATCAGATTTGACTACATCCTAGAAAAATTGATAGAATTTAAATGTAAACTCATCTGGATCAGGTGCTCCTTTTGATTCAGAGGCAAAAACAGCTTGTTTTAGCTCCTTCTCTGTAAATGGTCTTTCTAAGTCCCATTTTTCTAAATTTGTGAGTTGTTCATCTACTAATCGGAAATTAGGTCCTAAAGATCCAAATCTTACTCTTACAGATCTTAGTAAATTCTTGTAATATTCCACTATATGTGTTTTAATATCTACCATGTTGTTGTTTAAGGTCTCATCAATCTCTAGGGTATTAATTTGGTTTTTTTAGACCTATGAGTTGCTATGGTATGAAAAAACTTGGTGTTTGCATCCCCTCCTTATAACCATAATTCTTTAGACCTTATCCTCCATGTTTCATCATCTTCTCTGAGAATTGCTTCTAGTCTATTAGTGAGGAAAATTCATTGTTTTACTTCAGTTGGTAATAGTTTCTTTTTTCTTTTTGAGGATTTCTAAATCATGTAATTCTTTAGAGATCTGTGTTTTCTCTTTTTTCTTGGTTCCATAAAAGTTTTCTGCCCAACCTTTTATTTTTCTTCTAATTATTTTTAATTTGTTATTCCAACTAAGAGCAATATCAGGTAGAGAAGGGGTATTCATTCCACCACTTTGTAAGGAGTTGAATAAAGTCTTCTTGATCAAGCCAATTAGAGTCAAATCTAAAGATTGGTGGAGGGCGATGCTTATCAGAATGAGTGTGGACTAATATAGGACAGTGATCGGAACCAGTACTGTCAAGGTCTAGTATATGACTCGTTGGATGTTTTTGGTCCCAATGGACAGAAGTAAGGATTCTATCTAAAAGAGCAAATCTAGTACCGTTAAATCAAGTATACTTTCTAGCACTAAGCCTATGCTCTATCAGCTGATGATCATTGATAAAGTTATTAAACTGCCTACTAAGAGCTAGATATGTCAAAGGTATGACCAGATTTTTCCTCTTTCTTTCTAATTGCATTAAAGTCTCCACATATAAACCATAAATCTAAACTATGATTTCTAATTGAGTTTAGTTCATCCCAAGAGCTTTGTTTGAGATTCCTAAGGACAGGTCCATAGACTACATTTAATTGCCAGTAAGTACTATTAGTAAGTTTATTTTCTAGAACTACATCTACACAAAAAGTATGCAATGTATGAGTGAGTATCTTAACCTTATTACTATTACACCCAAATAAAATCCCACCCGACTTCCCTAGTGCCATATATATATCTATCCTAGTGCTTTTAGACATCTAGTTGAGAAATCCTCTTTCTTTGTTTTTTGTATTGCCACAACATCTACTTTATTATCTACAATTAAATCTCTAAGTATGTGTTTGGTCCTATTGGAATTTAATCCTCTACAATTCCAGTTCAACATGTTCATCTAATTATCTGAATGCACACCCAAATTATCCTGCATACTAGACTCTACATCTGTATACTGATTTTCCTCTAAGTCTACCAGCCTTAATGTTGTACTCTGTTGAGTATCTCTAGTTACACACATAATTGTTTAATTATTGCTTTAAATCTGTTTCTATCCATATGTTGTATACTAGTAATAATAGTTTTGCTATCATCTAGAGAATTACCTAACCTAATCTGATATACTTCAAACAAATTTACAATCTGCTCTAGTGTAAGTCTAGAATATGGAAAACTGGATGCAGCCTTCCCCTTTTTTCCTCTTTGCTTTCTTTAATTAGGAAAATGAAGTTGTAACTATTTTTTAAATCAATGGACGTATTTTGACATGAGACATTTTGTATATTATGTCGATTCATAATAATTTCCATACAAGTTCGTATAAGTTTAAAAGTTTACCCAAGTTTATTTTTTTCTTGTTTTGTATTTGTTTAGATTTTTTCAAGTTGGATTTATAGTGTTTGTGAGTTTGATTATTGTTATATATTTTGATTTGAAGTCATACGGATGCTAATTTTTTTTAAGAAAATTCTCATTATTATTGTTTTTTAACGTAAGTATTATCGGTGGGCTTCGTATGCACTGCATGGCATATTTGGGAGAATAGAAATGCGGTCATATTCAAAAATGAAAGGAAGCTACCAATTCACATCGCTCAAAGAAGCATTCAGGATATGAGATATCTGATTAATTAGTTTCTGTTAGATTTATTGTTTTTGTTTTTCGTTTTCCTTTCTAGCTTTCGTTGAGAGGGTTGTTAAATTGTGCATGGCATCAGAGGCGGATCCATGATTTCGTCAGAGGGGGGAGCAAAAAAATATCGAATCAGGTTTAAATAGCTTATCGGATTTAAATCCATTAACTAATTTGGTACTCGATAAAAAAACAATGTTTTAACTTATATTTTATAATATCCTGATTTATAATTTATGATCCTATAACTTATAATTAATATTACCAAGAGGAGGGTTCAAATGCCTCCATCATGCATTCATTTTTAAAAACTTTAATAACTCAAAATTTTAATCTTAAACGTCAAAATAAAACCGTTAGATGTAATCTATGTTATTTTTTCTATGTGTCCATAAAAATTTATCACATTTTGATTTTGCTTTTATATGAATCAATAAATTGAAAAATCAATGTTTAGAAATTATCCACATTAATATACATTTTTACAAGCTCAAGATGACAACCAAAACAAACTTGAAATATCATAATTTTTTACACGTGCATAGGTAAAATGATGTAATTCATATTCAATGGTTTTATTTTGAATTTTAAGATTTAAATTTTGAGTTATTAAAGTTTTTAAAAATGAAGGCATGATGGAGACACAAAAAATGAAGACATTTGAACCCTCCTCTATTACCAATCATAATTCAAGAAATTTATTTTTATTTTAACACTAAATTTAACCCGAATTATAAATCAAACATTTAAAGGAGGGCAAAAAAATTTTCAGAGAAGAACAAGGTTGATTGGTACCAGTAGATCACCACTAAAACTCAAAATCCAGAGGGGATAGCTCCCCCCTGTGCTACAGTAGATCCGCCCATGCATGGCACTGTTACCTCTTGAGATCCAATACAACCTAGGTAGTAACAGCTATGTATACACCAAAATGTGAATGAATATACCATGACAGCTACTGTCATGATTTCAAAAAATCGCTAGTATTATCATCCCCGACTCCCCAATTTTACTAATAAAATTTTTCACATTTATTTGAAAAAAATAGAATCAAAGCTTCAAATTCCAATACTCATTAAAAAAAATGGCATATTATATTAATAATTTAATTAGCCACTTATTATTCTAACCACCCACATCTTCTAATTTAAGTTTAATAGTATCAATTAATTTTCAGGCCAAAATCGCAGCACACTTAAATAAGTTTTATTCAAGAGTGAGGCATAGTCTATATTGGTTTGTAATTTGTGCTATGAATTAATATTTCTATTTTCAAATTTTAAGCAGTTAATTTGAATTATTCAACATAATATTTATATGAAAATGTATTAATTTGTAGATCAATTTTCATTTTTTTTCTTAAAAAAAATACTATTTTTTAGATAGATGAAAAAATCACTTAATCTAAACTTTTTAGATCATCCAAAATAGTGATTTTTCAATTTTTTTTTTCTCCAACCGAGGATTGCCTGGCTAAGCAATTATGCATTTTAGTCCATCTAACAGGGAAGAATTACAACCGTGAGAAAATCACAAGGAAAAGAGATGAGCATGCAATACCAAATTGTTCACAAACCGAGCAAAATCTTCAATCTCGGTCTTGTGCAACAACTAATAAATTACAACCTAACCGGATGAATAAAAAGAAATCACTGTCAAGAATTAGTCAATTATGGTGGTATGGTCAATGCAGTCCGGTAACTGCACCACCTTGTTCGTACAATACCAATCGCACTGGTACGATTCATAATTAGAGCATTTGTTAGTTCATACCAGTGTTTTAAAGTACAGTTTTGTTTATGCATACAGAAAATCACTGCATATCATATATGCGGTATGCAACTGTATATGTAGATTTGTATGCAAAGGTACATAAGCCGTTTTACTAAATATAGATAAAATAAAACTAAGTTATATCTAACAACTTGTTTAGTCTAGTGGTTTGTGCCATTGACAATATTATAAAGGTTATAAATTATAATCTCCTCCACTGCAAAATAATTTTTAAGTTTTTTTTAAGTCCGCATGAACTGTATATTTGTCCGTATATTCAAAACCGCATGAACTTGACTGTATGAAATTATGTACGTAGAAGACCACTGCATAAGCATATGGGGCCGCATTTTAAAACACTCGTTCATGCTGACAAAAATTTCTATCGTCAAATGCCCAAATATAAAATAATAAATGAAAAAGTTAATATTTTTATTTTTAGGGATTTAGATTATACCAACTCGGTCTACATATTAATGTATTTACTATTTAGGCTCATTGTTGTATCCGTGATCATTTAGCCAGTTTTAATGTCTGTGATCATTAAGAGAGGAAGCAAGATTGTAGAGTAACTTTAGTTTTTAATTTATATTTTATCCAAATATGACTTTTTTGCCCTCAGTTGCTACTTACTCAGCAATAAAGCAAAACATACATCAGCAACCTGAAGCCAAACTACCTATTTCTAGATTACAATAAAACAAAAACAGAAACACAAAACAAACAAACCTAATCTAAACAAAACTGATCTAGTTGTGGGAAAGTAAATCTTAACTAAGTAGAAATCTTAAACCATTTACCAGTAATATTGAAAAGTAAATTCAAACTTGCAGTAGCAATCTTAAACAATTCCATATCTAGTTGCATAATATGGATTTCCCTTTTGCTCCTGCATGTGTTGCAGATTGTTGAGAAGCTCAAGCGAAGCCAGTTTATCTTTCAGGTATTACTCGGTAGTGAAAAGAAGGTTGAATCCAGTTTTGTTGCTCTTCTATGTTTGAACAACACGGTTGCTTAAGCGCCTTTAATATGCATAATTTTATTCTAGTGTCATTATTGCAAAAATCCTGTAAATCGCAAACTCAACTTCTACATATACTCAGAACCCAGCCGCTTTGATTGTAACAAAACCAACACAGTATGCTTGAAAGCTACAAAAACAATACAATATCCTTGAGAGCAATTTACTTTGATCATCAATCATTGTTTAAGTTACAATAGATAATAAAGTTTGTTATCCTATATTGCCCCTAATACTCACTTTCACCTGAACTAACATTTTTGTTCTAAAGACCAATGTTGTTCTACAAACCAGTTAGATTGTATTTTCCAGATCCATCCTAATCCATGTTGTTATTCCTCAATTAGACTTGGTTTAACATCGACATGACCCAATTATTAATTTTGCAGTTACTTATTGCTAGCCATGTCTACATCAAAATTGAACAAGTGGAAATAGCAATTACAGTAACTTTGATCATAATGCTCAGCCACATAGAACCTATTAAGAGCAATTCAATACACACATAATGGATATATATAAACATGGCAACAATTCTCAACAGGGGTATCAACAAAGAATCGAGTAAGCAAGCATTGGAGAAAATCCCAATCTCATTTCGTACAAATTACCATCTGAAAGTATCATGGGAATTAAATCTCAATTAGTTCCGAATCCCATCCATTGCATAAGCTCAACCATACAATTAATAGGAAAAATAAAATAGCAGAGTGCTTATTAACAAACATATGAGTGTATGACTAATTAGAAAAAAAAAATTAACAAATTGCTAATTGATAAGAAAGCTATTCATGGCGTAGATACAAATAAGAGCTCGAGAGAGACGTGCCTCCTCTGGAGAAATTGGTATTGGACTTGGACCCATTTGACGGCCTTAACATTTGACGAGGCACCTTATATTTCGCAACCAGTTGATAGTGTGATGTGGAGACACGAGGGCTCAATACGTACTCCAATTCATCCTCTTTGTTGAGCGCTACGATCCATCTGCATTTAACAGATGGATCGAAACTTTACAAAGACAGACGGTCGGATTTCTGAACTTCCAGCTATGAGTACGGAAGCTCAGCTCAAAGTTCCACCTAGCTATTCTTGTGCTGCCACTTTAGGTGAGCTCAACTTAGGAACTATGTTGTTAGGCCATCTAGATCATTTCAACTTTAGTTCTTTAAGAATCTCTCCCTCGTATCATGCAATATTGGTACCAGAGAACTTTAAAAAAGACATAAGGTAAAGAGGGAGGATTCAAACTATGAGGGAATCAAGAACCCCCCAATGAAATTGAATGTGTGAATTACAAAATTATTTTAGAAGAGACAAATAAGTGAGGTATTATGATCAGAGCTCTCTCAGAAAGGGTTTAGTTATAACTTAATAAATAGTAAAAAAATAATTGTCATGGTTTAGTTCACTCTAATATCTAATATATGAAAATTGCATTAGTTATATTTTCTAATTTGAGCTCTCAATATCATGAAACTATCTTACACTTATCCTTATTTGTATTTTGATGTGAAATATATTGAACAGATATGTTAAAAGAATCTAATGAGCATTTCAAAAATACCAATAGATAGATGTTTATCCACACATAATTCATCTTTTTTTTCATGTGAGTTGTCATCCTAATTAGTTAAGAGTCATTTGATAAGTGCGAAAATCTAGAAGAAGAATTAGTTTACGGTGCATTTTATAAGCGAGTAGAACACTAAATTGATGGTGCTTAAATTTTTTATGTTTGGCATTCAAATATTGTTGTAGTCTGAAAAATTTTAACTAATAATTAGCTAACAAATTATAAATTTCGTCTAATAATTAAGACTTTTAGTTAATCAAATGATGATTAAAGTATTAACATGTTTATTTAAAACGAATTAATTTTTGTATAAGTGTTAAATGAAATTAAAAAAATTTAACTTTTAAAAATCTAATTGAGACGTTGGATTCGAAACAAATATTATATATATAATTTAGAATATAAAATTTTGCGATATGATTGTAAATAAGAAACTATAAAATTAATGATAATATTATTAAAAACCTGGAAGGAAAGCAAGGAATGCATAATTAAATTTCTAAATCAAAACAACGAACATTTGAAATTCGTACAAATTTCTAAAATCGCAATGTCCTATCAATTTCGTTCTATTAAGCGTAATTATTTCGTAGATAATTCCAATTTGGAAACCTTTCTAATATTTCTGGTTTTTTATCAGCCGTTGGATTTTAATTCTGCACGAATCTTAAAGCCAACCCCCCCTCCCCCTTGCCCTTTTTAACTCCTTTCCCTCTTTTTTTTGAAAAACTTTGTAAAAGCTACGAAGTCGTGAGAAAAAATCAAACTCTCAACTTTTAAATATAACAACTCTAATTTTTTTTTCTAACTAACTGTATTACCTCTTCTTTACTTAATTCCTTCCACTCTCTCTCCCTGTCCACTGGGGGCCGCTCCTTTGAAAATCCATCGCGTTCTCTCTCTTGGCGCGGTTGTCGCCCGACCTACCCCTGTCCCATCCGTGGTGTACGCTTCAACCCCTGCTCGCTTAATTGCGTGGTCCGCGCACCTTCTCTCTGCCTTCTTTGACCCTTGCATGAATTCCTCTCTCCTGGGTTATATAACGTCTCTCTCTCTCTGTTTTTGGGTTGTTGTCTCTTTTGATTTTGCTCATGAGTTGAGAAAAATCTTGCTCCCTCTCTCTCTCTCTTTTCTGTTGCCATGTTCTTGTTATTATCAAAATCCTAGATTTTTTGGATGTGCCTTTTTCTTGTGATTTTGGCCACTGGTGCATTCAGGTGGTTATCTAACAAAAATTAGTTCTAAATCTCACTCATTGCACAAGCTCAATTGTACAATAATTATGAAAAAATTAAAAAAAAATAGCAAAGTGCTTATCTTACAAAAATATGAGTATGATTATTTAGAAAAAAAAAAAAAACAAATTGCTCTTCAATAAAAAAAAAGCTATTAATGGTGTTGTTCCCAATAATAGTTCTCGAGAGAGACATGCCTCCTCTCGAGAAATTGGTCTTTGACTTGGATCCACTTGCCGGCCTTAACATTTGACGATTATATTTTGAACTAATGACTACGGAGAAATTGAGGGATGTGAGAGATTTCGCAAGCTAATTGATGGAGTGTTGTGCCAACACGAGGGCTCAATTAATACTCCAATTAATTCATCCTTTTTCTAGTTTAAGTACGGGAGCTCGGCTGAAAGTTTCGTTGCAATTTTTTCCATACTGCCACTTTAGGTGAGTCGAACTAAAAAATTGTATTGTTAGGCCACCTAGATCATGCCATTTTCAATTCTTGAAGAATCTTGATCTAGTATCATGCACTATGGATACCACAAAAATTCAAAAAAGATATAAGGTAAAGAGAGCTGAGAGAGAGCGAAGAACCTCCCCGTTAAATTGCATATGTGAATTACAAAATTATTTTAAGAGACAAATAAGTGAGTTATTATGATCACAACTCTCTGAAAAAGGGACAAGTTATAACATAACAAATGGTAAAAACATAATTATCATGGTTAGTTCACTCTAATATCTAATATATGAAAATATTGCATTAGTTATAATTCCTAACTTGAGCTCTCAATATCATCTAACTTACTCTTATCCTTATTTATATTTTGATCTGAAATATATTGAACAGATCAGATATCTTAAAAGAATCTAATGAGCATTTTAAAAATACCAATATATAGATGTTTATCCATACATAATTCATTTTTATTTTCATGTGAGTTGTCATCCTAATTAGTTAAGAGTCATTTGATAAGTGTGTAAATTTAGAAGAAGAATTAGTTTACGGTGCATTTTATAAGCGAGTACAAAAAGTTTGATGTAGCAAGAATTAATCTACGATGCAATGTATAACACTAAAATACTAAATTGATGGTACTGTTTAATTTTTCTTTAATTCGATTTGCATATTAAAATCTTGCAGAAAAGCAATGGTTACATTTTTTTATCATTTTTTCTATTCTTTTCAATATAAAAAAAAACTAATTGTCTTAGGTGGTTTAAATTTTTTAAATTCAATGATTTTTTTTATCTATCTAAAAATAGTAATAAACTATCAATAATTAGAAATTTCAGTTTTCCACAAGATTATAATGTATAAATAAAAATTTCAGTTTTCCTCAAGTAATATACATAGAACCAACGAATGAGTTGAAATTGAAAATTAAAGTTGTAGCTCTTTTTGAAGTCAATGGACATATTTAGGCTATTATTCTCTCTTTTATGATAATTTGTAGAGTTTACACACACATTTACACATTTTATTCCTGCACATGCATAATTCTCCTAGGAGGACTTATGCCATATATTTAGGTGGTTATTCGTGGCCTTCACGATGTGTATCAGTGTGTATCCATGAAAAAATCCAGTTGTCAAAATATATTAAATATTAGAGACACAACATGCCGTGTCTGATACGTATCATATACGGTACAGAGCCTATTTAGGCGTATCTAGCTAGGTAGCATAGCATCCTACTATCGGCGTAATATAGCATGATTTTAGTTGCCATTAATTTCCGTAAGGCATCGACTTAATAGTTAATACTAACCTTTCATTCATATTGTAGTACAAAATCCGCTGCTATTTTATGATTATACGATCCGAATCAAATGAAGTTGACATCGACGGTTTGGTTCTGATAAGTACGGTTTTGATCCTTCAAAAGAGTAACGCGTCAATGGTATAATTGTTACTATAATAACTGGTACCAATGTGCATATTAAAGTTAAAAATAATCATTATTCAAACATTTTCAAAATAGATAGCATAAATTCTATCGCAATTTGATTTAGTATGTATGTGAGGTGATAAATAATTGCACGATTTGAAGACAAACGTGGCATCAAGTTTTCTCACATCTCCAATGTTCAAATTACATGGCATAATTATATGATTTGTGTAAGGTTCAATAATATTAAGGAATGTGGGAGGTGTTTCACCCCACAAACTTTGAAATTATGTAATTTTCTTTTCTAAAATTCATAATATCTTTGAAATAATGTATTTCTAAAAAACTTCGAAATTATGTATTTTCATCTAAGCCCTTCTAAATTTAAAGAACTCACAAATTTATCCAATTTATAACCTTTTTCTATTAAAAATAATTTCAAATTTATGAAATAACCAATTTGAAACAGACATTCTCTACTCCTTGATAGTAGAGGACAATGCCATCAATTTGTGACGTCTAGAGCACATAAGAGTAAATATATTAATAACAAAACAAACGAGATGCGAAGTATTCACAATCACAGCATAGCAAACTATAAAGATATAATAGACTTCGAGGTTAGTACCATAAAAGCCACATCTAACCAAATTTCAATTTAGGCTTTAAAACTACACGCAACTACTTTTAACAGTAACAATCGATAACCGCAGGGCACTTGGAAAGTTATAGGATATAGCAAGTAATCGATTGAAAGAATATAATAAATCAACATTATAAAAGAAGTTATAATTTGTTTAAACTACCTCCTTCATGTAAAACCCCATCGAGAGAACTCAAGAGAATTAACACCTCCACAAGATGATTTTAATCCGTTTCAAGCAATTACAGGTACTGTATAGACAAATTTGTACAAGTCTAGATTGAAATTCATCGTGGGACACACCTTCCTTGGTCGTATATTGCTTTTCTGATGTTAGCATGTGCTTTATTAAACAGTTTCAGGCAGCTTGAATTGTTGCACACCTAGCACCTGCATATAAGCAAGTATTAAAGGAAATTAAAACATGAGGCCAGCATTGGTGTTATGAGTGAGTTCATAGTAGGTAAATCGGTGTATATGTTTGAGCTCTTTTTAATTAGTAAAGAAGATGATATTTCACAGGAGAAAATACATACAACAGGAAAAACAAATAAAAGATTACAGAAGCATTGAGTAAGAAGAATTAGGTAATATATATGAAAAATATAATAACATATACACATGCCATTATTAATAATCATCCTACAGCATGTGTAAAAAGAATTGAGAAAATTTGAAACCCAAAAAAGACCAATGTACGGTTTTGACGGGAACCACAAATTTTATCTGAACAAGGTGTTCTTTCTATGGAAAACAGCAATATAATCAATTATTAGTTCAAGAAACACCAAAACTCATCATTTTTTAATAAACAATCAAGAGTTGTTGACATATTTGAAAATAACAGTCATCTTTTAGGTTATTATGATGAACAATATTCTGTTAAATATTCACAAATTTGCTGCATTCTCCTGAGCTCCTTTTTTTCCAATTTCTATTGAATTACAGCTGTTTGCAAGCTGGATATGGATATTATACTCAATATTTAATAAACTTGTTTTAAAGGAATTGTTCAGTTATTCAACTCAGGTACAATATGATCATGGAATAAGTCATATTGACCAGAAATTTATTCACCATTGCAACAAGCAGCATAACCTTATCAAAATAAAACAAAAAATGATAATTGTCGATATAAAAAATCAATGGTAGGTTTGTTGATTATATGAGTAATAACAAATCCATCTATAATTTTACTTTCAATTTCGACAAATTTTGAAGTTAGTTGTCATGATTCTCAATTTAAGTTGGTTGTCAACATATCCCTTCACTATAATCATTTGATGGAGTCTATCTAGGCCACGTGTATTTGGGTCAGTTTTGAAAAAAAATGATTTTTTTTTAGCAAAACTTTAAATATTCTACATATATACGCAAAAGTAAGCCCTAAATCAAAGTTAGTAGTTTGAATGTACCTGAAGTGCCGAATTTTGAACAAAAAGTAGGATTCCTGTTTTTGCAGGGTTAAATCCATCCCACAGCTGCACCTGCACGGTAGCCGAGATGGTCTTCTTGGGTGCCAAGTCTGACACAGATATGGCTTTCTCCATGCGGCGAACCACGTGGTCATTTGGCAATACACGCCCGTTGTTCACTCCATTTGTGATGTCAGTCACAAGACTGTTTTCGTAATAAGCCACCATGATGTCAACCGACGCCTCAATTTTCATGTTAAGTTTCCCAGTGAAGGTCACTTGTAGGGTTTCAGGTGTTGGCCGTTGGAATGTGACCTACAGATTTTGTGGTTATAGTATGTGCAGATTGTCAGGAGCTGGACCAAAATATTAGTAAAACAAAGAGACAGTAATAGAACAAATTAGCTATGTACTGAGTAGAAACATCAACTAAAGCAATTATAAGAGATTAGCTGTAAGCCTGTAACCCAACATGATGAAATTTATTGAAAACATCATTAACAAGTTTTGTGTGGTATTAAATTGAATTTAATGGTATACATAAGAAACAACAGAGATGGCGACAAGAAAGGTTGAATTCTTGAAATCTAATCTAATCATTCGCAAAGGTAAAAAGAATAATTCAAATTTAGACTAATGGCTTAAGACCAATATATTACAAGTTAAAAAATTGGACAGATTGTTTAACATAACCTAGTGGAGTAGTAGATGATTATTTTGCTATTAAGAAATTATTATTAGTCATTTATAGAACACCACAAATATAGTCTAATTGAACTTCATTGATTGTTGGTTATGGGTTACATGATATGATGTACTACATATTAATAAACACATAACTAGGCCTTGAAAACATTTCTGAAAATTCAAAGAAAAAAAAAACATCTTAATTTTTCGGCTTTTATTTTGCTTTAGCAATGGAGGTCTGAATCAATAAAATGTAAAAAAATTATTATCACAACATTGCTTGGCATGGTCAGATAATTCAGATGAATATGACTACTCCATTGGGGACATAAATCAAATTTAGGTATGACTCCACCATTAGTGGAAAAAAATGAAGTTCTTTTTCATTGTATCCGTGGGCAATTACGGATAATATTCACATTCGTATATAAACTTATTGTATACACAGAAGGATCACTGAATTTCCTCCTACGTTGGAATTAAAATCTGACCTGCATTGCTGGTGATGTGAATCTCGGTGCAGATCGGACGGTTTCTACCACCTTATCTAGATCTGTCCCCACGCACTCGGTTCTCCCTCCGATCACCACCTGAGGCGTGAACAACGTGTCAAGCCTCAAAGCCTCCACATAAGCCTTCTGTCTCACGGACCAAGCGCTGGATCCAAACGGATCCTTCCACCCGTTGTAATCCCAATAGTCCACGTGGAAGGCGAGAACCACCACGGGAGGGAGGTTGCCAGACACAGATTCCGAGTCCTTATCAGGTCGAGTAAGACGAGTCGCGATCGCCTCAGCGTCGGGTGAAGTGGCGCATCCCTGGGAGGAGAAGAGCTCGAGCAGGACCGGTCCGAGGCGGCGCTGCTCCTCAGCCGTGAGGTCGGCTGTGGCTTTGGCATCCGGAGAAGAGGAGCGGCGAAGTCTCGATCTACCTCCGCTGAAGCACGTGAAGAAACGCACCGCCATTGGAGGAGAGAGAGAGAGAGAGAGAGAGAGAGAGAGACAGAGGTGACGGAGGCAGAGAGACACGAGGAGAGCGAAATACGGAAAGGAAAAGGAGGGAAACAAAATACTAGAAGGGAAAGGAGTGCGTATCCTCTGAGATATCTCAACTTTTGCGTGACCGACGTGTCCAGTTCCTATTCGGAGTTGGTGTAGGGGTCAGTGTTGTGTGTGCTTTATGATTCGTGCAGAACGTATTTAAACGGTTGATATTTTACATAAAGTCACTCAAAGTTTGAGATATCTCAGAGGATAGAATTCGAAGGGAAAGGAGGTATGACGTGTTTATTTGTTTCCTTTTTGTCGAAAGATGTTCTGTGGATAAATCCTTGCAAACAATAATATCTCCCTGCACAATGCTCTCCTCACAAGTTGGGAGGTATGGTCTACGATCCCACATAACAGCGTTTTAGACAAGATATGTTTACATGGAGATAGGTTCGGAAAATCATTCATCGATGGAGTAATGCTTAAGTGCGAATCCTCTGAGATATCTCATATTTTGCGTGACCGACGTGGCAGGTGCTTATTCGGGGATTGCGCAAGGGACCTGTACTAGCTTGAGCTTCGAGATACGTGCAGAATGTATTTGAACAGTTAAGATTTTCCCAAAAGTCACGCAAAATATGAGATATCTCAGAGGATGCGAATTTGGAATGCTTCTTGATGTTTCAATGAGAATCCGGTGCTCTCCATCCATAAAAACAGCTTCATACTATACTTCATCCCAACCGTTTAAATGCTTTCAACAGTCCAGATGTCAATTTTTCGGATCCCAAAAGTGCAGCAGATTCGAATCCCAAAAGACGAGCAAAAGCTTTGGACTGTTGAAAATATTTAAATGGTTGGGATGAAGAATAACATGAATCTTCTTTTCTGAAGAAGAGCAGCGGATTTAAAACCCTCGTGTATATGCCGCATTAAGTGGGACCCAGTGTTCAGGATTATTTTTTTTTTTTTTATTGGAATACAGAAGGGGCAGGTTCTCTTCAATCCACGATGAAAACATACTGATATTCGGCCCCACCTGCTCAACTGTGCCTACGGTTTACTGGGTGGATAGTAGAGTAGGTCTTGGAATACATTTCTACGCTTCGGTAGTGTAAAGTAAAACGTGGTAGTGGCGAAGGGGTTCCATATCCCCTATTGTAACTGAAATTTTGAGATTAGATGAGAACTGTTTGATCAGAATCCGGACCGAAGTGGAATTACTTTAATATGCGGGCCGAAGCAGATCGTACGGTCTGGATCTAAACACAAAAACTGAATTACTTTAGAGAATAGACTTTCGATAAGCGACGGTGTACCAGCTTGGATTTGGAGACATGTTTGGTCACCAGCCAACGCCAGCCTTGTTTTCCTTTTTAATTGATTTCTCTTTTCTAGCTGACGTGTATCTTGTAGCTTGTTTGTCAATTAATTCGCGATTTTGAAACTTAAAAAAATTTAATAAGAGACCTTTCGAGAAAATGACGCACCTGCTAAAAGTGGTTGGTACTTGGTTTTTATAGCACAATTTCTAATATTTAAGAATTTTTCTTCCTTTTTTTCTTTATATAGTTCGTAGTCACAAAAGTTAATTATTTAATTGTTCAAACTATTGAAAAATTCATTGTGTTTTTTTAGTAAATATGAGAAGCAAGTTTTTTTAAATTTAAACATTTATGAAATAAAATTCCAATCTAATTTCGAACTTTCAACCTGACAACTTTTCATACAACATATATTCTATTTGTGAATTTTGATCTTTACATTGATAGTTTCATATATTAGATCTTTCATGACATACATGAAAATGATTTAATGCGATTGTTAGATTTAACTAATTTAATGCAAAGACATCACTTTAAAAACGGATAACATTAACAGTTCGAATTGTCTAAATATTGCTCAATGCTGTAAATATTTTAAAGAATGTGAATTCTTTTACAATATATAACACTGGTAGTTGTCATGTTCCCAACGACCAAATTTATAATTTATCATGAGAGAAACCAAAAAATCACCAAACTGAACTTGAGTTTTGCATGTTAATATTTTTGGGATTTAAGAATAAAGAATGAAGAAGCCACTAACCTTCAAAAATAAGAATGAAGAATGAAGTCCAATATTGATATATTTGGTAGGGAAAATTGTAAGACTGCCACTACAAAACTTTCAAAATGTGAAAATGTCACTATAAAACTTCATTAATTGTGAAAATGTCATTTATACTGTATTGTTATACTATTTTTATTAAGAATTAATTGAAAAAGACTGATTTGGTATATGTATTTCTGTATTTTCAATTTTATCCCATCATACAATTAAAAGAGTTGTTTGCTGCCATATGCCTCTCAATTCAAGCCATTCCTTTGATCAACGACAATAGCACGTGAACCTCCAGGCGATTCCTCCTCCCTAATCACCGCCTCCTCCTCCTCCTCTCTTCTCAGGCCATTGCGGAGAACTGAAGGCAAGCTTACGGATTTGCCAATGGTTTTGGGTGCATGTGTGGTGCTGCATAACATTTGTGAAATGAGAGGGGACACAAGATTAATACAGTACAAATGACATTTTCACAATTAATGAAGTTTGGAGTGATATTTTCTCAATTTCAAAGTATGGGACGGTATTTTCACAATTCAAAGGTTTTAGAGTGGCATTTTCACAATTTTTCCTATTTGGTAAATTCCATAGTTAGCAATATGACATGTTGTATGTGATCCGGTTTAGTAATAAAAGGAAATATGATAAATAAATAAGTAATTCACATTTGAATATATAAATTGAGGAATAATTTCAAAAGAGGAGGACGCAATTGCGATCAATATTTTCACACTGGTTTCACAATTAGAGGTGCTACTTTTACTCGATTATTCGGATCCAAACTGAACCAAACTGGAATCGACCCGGATTCGATTAATTTGAATATGGTATGATTTAAAAAATATAACCGATTAAATTTGGGTTACAAAATTAATAATTTAACATCCAATCTGGATCCAAATCGGAACCGATACTCTAATGGGTAGGATATGGATTTAATTTAATTATCCGATCTATAACCGAATCCGACCTGATACCCATATAAATACCTGATAAAATATATATTAATAACTATTAATATATAAAAATATAACTTTGCATATTAATTTTTGCATAAGCTGTGGTGAGCCCAATACTTTTTTGAATGTAAGAAAATAGATTACAGTCACATATTCGCTATGTTTATACAAACAGATGGATGCCTTCCTTCCATAATATCCGCATTAATTTTTCAAATAAATTTTATTGCTATGAATACATCCTTCAATATTTGCCTTGATATCCTTTACATAATAATGAAAATTTATTGCTCTCATTAATATGTCATTTCTACAAATATATTTCATTTATAGATTTTTTGAACCATCAAAAAGGAAATCATCATCTCCAATATTTTACTTTCTAAAAATTATATCTCTTCTTCAATATTTTTATTTTCAAAAGTTATTTTCTCTCCATCGTCCTGATTTTTTTGTGTCATATACCCGCTCTGGATCTGGAACCGCCCCGTATCCGAACCGGACCCGATAATCTACAAACAAGTTATGAGTATCTATTTACCCGGAACCGAAAGACTAGACCCGAAATATCTACAAGTAGGTAGATATCTAAATTTGGACCCAACCCAATTTGAAACAAATAAGTATATAGATCAAAATTTGGACCTTGACACTTTTAGAGTACGGATTCAAATATAATAGTATCCGAATCTGATCCGACCCGATAGCACCTCTATTCACAATTTCACCTTACAAGATGATGTATGTTATCACACTGGTTTTACAATCGGTCTGATGTTCTTTTGAAACTGTCTGATTTGGTTTACTATTTGTACGTGCGGCTTCAATATTTATATATATCAAATGCATATGAAACAAATCAGACCGATTTGAATTTAATATCTATTAGACACTCCCTGCTCACACACTATTGATATAGAGGAGAGTTCAAGTGTCTTCATTTTTAAAAAATTTAATAACTCAAAATTTAAATTTTAAAATTCAAAATAAAATGTTGGATATGAACTACATCATTTTATCTATACACATGTAAAAAATTATGATATTTTAACTTTATTTTAATTGTCATCTTGAGCTTGTATTTTTTAAAATAAAGATCTAATGAAAACACAAAAATAGAGGTATTTGAACCTCCTCGTTAATATATAAAACATTGAAATCTTTTGATTATGTTTGAATTTTTTATTTTTTTTATTTTTTTGAAAGCCCTAACAGAAGCTGCCAGGGCAATTGTGTTTGAAATTTGTATGACATCGTGTGCATTTCGGTTAAAGTTTGTGAAGCCCACATTTGGCACAAATATATTTATGATCAGAACTTGCGGCTTGTGAGCAGTGCAGCGTGCCATTTAATACGTATCATGGATTAAAAGAGGAATTAAAAATAGGTTAGTATTGGATCTATCCATAGATTTTCTTTCAAACTTACTGAAATACGTTTGAATAAGAAAAATTTAGGTATTTATAGATTGATTATGTATTAAATTTTGTGTAATTTCAGTGTTATTTGATAGTTTATCAAGTCAACGAATAGCACTAGGGTGTTCTCAAGTTCACCAATGTTTTTTATGAACTCAAATCTAAAATATACTGGATTGATTTTAAATGACGAATTCGAATTGTTTCAATCTTTTAAACTTTCAAATTAATTTAGTATAAAGTCAATTAGTCAAAATGAGGAGGGTTCAAATACCTCTGTAATTTTGCTCATACAAAAAATATCACATTTCATTTTTTTTTTAAGTGAATCAATATGTTGAAAAATCAACGCTTGAAAATTATCCACATTAGTACATTTTTCAAGCTCCTAATGACAACTAAAACAAAGTAGAAATGCTATAAATTGTTACATGTACATAGATAAAAGAATGTAGATCACATTCAATGGTTTTATTTTAACTTTTAAATTTCAAATTTTGAGTTATTAAAGTTTTTAAAAATGAAGACATGATGGAGGCATTTGAACCCTCCTTAGTCAAAATAGAGGATATTTTATACAAAATTAATTTGAAAGTTTTAAAATTTTCACATATAAACGCATCAGTCGTAAAATAGATGGATTTCAACAGTTTGAATTGGTTGTTTGAAACTATTTTAATAGATTTTAGAGTTAAGCTCACAAAAAGATTTGGTGAACTTAAGAATATCCTAGTTCTAAAGTTATAGCATACAATTATCAAATTCAACATCATTTGATAAATAGATAAAACTTAAATATAATTTCTTCGTTTTCTATTTGCAATGATATAAATGCACTGTAAATCACTTTTCAATTATCAAATTTTAAAATTAGTCCGATTAAAATTACATAGATAAAACTTTTAAATTATCAAATTTTCTATTTTAAAATTACACTTTAGAAACCAATAATTATAAATTCGACATCATTTGATAAATATATAAAACTTACATATAATTTCTTCATTTTCTATTTGTAATGATATAAAATGCACTGTAAATCACTTATCAATTATCAAAATTTAAAATTATTAGGATTAAAATTAATAATTTTTTATTAATCCCTATTAATAAAAATAATGTCCTCTGTAGAACCCTTCCATGCTCTAAAATACTGAATCTTTTCAGCTATCCAACTTGGGACTTTTGTTAACAGAAGTTGGAAATATCAAAGATTTATGGATGAGGGGATACAATGAGACAAGTGTGAGGCTATGATATTATGTACAATGTATATTAATATGTACTATAAATTAATATTTTAATTTTAAAAATCTAAATAGTCGATATAAACTATTTAACACGATATTTGTATAAAACTGTACTTAGAGACAAAATCTTACATTTTTTTAGAATTTATTTATTATTATATTTTTTGAGAAGTACTTTACTATTTTTTTTTTTAGAAAAACACTACTATCAGATGGTTCAAAATCTTTAAATCATGTGATTTTCCAGCTACCTAAATAATAAAAAAATTCTAAAAAAATATAAAGTTTGATCTCCAAGTTCATTTTTATATGAATATCATGTTAAGTGGTTTGAATCTATTAATTGAAGTTTATAAATAGAGATATGAATTCATAGCAACGAACCATTCTTAATATTTTTTAAAATATAAAAATAGACCGAAATTTTTAAAAGTACCATTTTTCCAAAAATGATAAACCAAAAGACCACGATTATGTGAAATTTCAAAAAATAGCATGGCCGTGTCTTGAAAATGCGGCCACTTTTTCTGGTAACCGCATCTAGGGGATGCAGCCACCTTTTTTTTTTGTCTTCTCGTGCTGCAGTTCAATTTGAAGAAAAAAAAAGAGTGGCCGCATTGCCTAGATGCAGTCCAAAAAAAAGTGGCCGCACCTAGAAAATGTGGTCATACTATTTTTCAAAATTTCACATAATCGTGATCTTTGATTTATCATTTTTGGAAAAATAGTACTTTCAAAAATTTCGGAAAAATAGATGCTGATACGTTATGAACAGTTGAACACAATACAATTTGTTTTCACCCCTAATTAGTTTCCAAATCATATATATTATATACATGTTATTTGTATACTGAAATGACTTTTGATCAATATAATATAATTTCTTTAATGAATGTCAATGGTAGATACAAATAAAAAAATTTACATGCCAATAGCAATAGCGATATGACTTTTCTAACAAATTACATTACAAGAAAAGTATTTTTGTTAATCGGATGAGCTCAAAATTGGCTCTGCCCCCACTTTATTGTTACAAAGCTGCTGTTCCTGATTTTTAACTACAGAAAGGAATAATGATAAGAACAAAACATAAACAATGAATGCATATAACAAAACAGCAGACCTCAAACGTGCACAGATCTAAAATCAAAATTGATTTTCACTATAAAACGGAAGCATCCTGAATTTTCTGGTTAAATTGTTTTTTTGACAGAGAATCCTATGTAAACACACATAGGAATCCAATGCATCTCTGCCGATCTCCAGTTGAGAGGGTAAAAATTGTAACAGAGTAGTTTAGACTTTATGCAGCGCACGAACCATATACAGCGCTGTTTTGATTTTATAATCTGTGTTCTGCATGAAGTGAAAATCACTCTGTTATAAATTTTACTCGGACAATTACCCTGTTAGCATAACTGGAGAGGATCCGAAACTTGAGGCAACAAAATCCGAATGGCATACTTAGTAAGCTACCGACATGACCAGTAAACCACCGACCTACCCTTGTATAGATCCGAATCCGTCTCCAGTTTATCCATACACAACTTGCCACGTACACCCTTTCCTTCTCTAACGGCTAGTTGCTGCTATCTCCAGATTTCAACACGTGTCGTTTTGGACACGCGGGAGTCTGATTAATGACCATCCGATCCACGCGGTTGGCCAGCGACCACGCGCTTGCACTGGGCGGGAACTTAAAAAATTTCAATTTGATTTTTTTGCCTGTCCGCTTAAGTGCCATAATAAAAACACCAGAATAACTCCCAATAGATCGGTACCGTTAAAATTTGCTATAAGATTCACGCTACGATTAGATTCGCAGCCCAGATTTTTCACGTTATTGGTGTGTATCTATTCCAAGTGAGCAAAGCAATTTCACGCTAATTGGGTAGAGATAATTCGCCAATTACGACCCGGTTTGGAACTTCGGCGGCGGTTCCAGGTCTTTCCATGAAAGGCCCCTCAGATATTTTTATATTATTAATTACACCAATGAGGTCCTTTATATAAACTGACGAGGTCAATTACACGCACCAGACGTTTTCACACACACACACACACACACACACACATCACAAAGGGGGAACAGCGAAACAGGAAGAAAGATTTCATTTTGAGAAGAAATTTCTCAGTTTTAAAGGTACTTGACATTACCCCAGTTCATCTCTTTCTTGTTTTTGTTTTGATTTTGCATCCCTCCTGTGATTAGTATCTATCTTTATCTAATTTGTAAGCTTTAATCGTGAGAAATGAATAGTGAGGTTTAACTCTTTTGATTAATCTCTCTTTATTTAGTTTGATTTGAACGAATTATAGCTCTAATATTGAGCAGTGTACAAAATTCAACTGAAATGTAAGCGTGCTGATCTTTCAATTTCTTCTTTCTTCATTCCAGGGTCTAGTCTACAGGAAACCAAATTTGAATTTTTGTGTGAACCATTGTTAAAATATGGCAATTGGGCACATTGATCAGGAGAAATCGTTCCAATTAGTTCAAAATACGAGGATTCTGGGGAGGAAAAGGATTGTAGTTACACAAGATAGCTTCAATTGCTCAGGTCTCTTCTCTCCGGTTACTTTCCCACAGAAGCGTAGGAGTCGGAGGCCTCAAATTGAGAAATTCAACATGCTCGAATCATTACCCAAAGATATGCTGGTAAATGTTAATTCCTTAAAAACTCTTTTTTAACCAAAAGTTATCTTATTTAGATATCTGGTGTAATGTTTTGTTCTATTAATTATTTCAGGTAAAGGTTTTGTGCAAGGTGGATAGTAGTGATTTGGGGCAGCTGCTTTTGGTATCTAAGACAGTTAGCGAAGCGGTATGTATTACTTCTTTTAATCAATAAACATTTCTTAGAAGGAGCAGTTATTCAGTGACCTTACCAAATACCAAATTACTCTGGTTCATTATAAGGGTATCAATTGCTTGACAGGCCTGAGCACTGCATTTAATTAAGGTATTATGGGGACATGTCTATTGGCTAACTTTTTTACGGCACCAAATTAAGTGGTAATATGCCAACTGATGAGTTCAACATGGTACCAATCACCTATATTTGGTTCTAACCACACCAATCAATTTAAAATTGAGTTTGTAATAGTTGTTTTGAACAATCTGTTGCTTTTAGAAGTGCATATGTAATTTTCAGTGGATACATTTGTACCAATTTTGAGTTAGCATCTAAAAGCATTTTCTTTTCCCTTGTAGGCTTTGATTGCCAGGAAAATACATCATTTGTACAGCACTCCAACAAAACGGACCTTTAAGTGGCTCGATATTTCTGATAACTACGAAGATGCCCCTAATGCGCCAATGCAACACAGAGTTGCAAGGTTGCGAAATGAGGGTAAAAACTTGGCTAGTCTTGCGGTCGATCTTTTCTTAAATTATGATGAGTAGAGGTGTGTATTTGTAAATTATTGTAAACATTAGAGAGCATATGTATATGTTTTTTTCCACAGTGTAGGTTTATATTTAGGAAAGGTTTGCTTGTTGTACTTTATGGAATTAGGTTTGCTTCAATGAGATGATTGAAGAAGTCTAGTACATTTGGTACCATAGTTAGGTAGGTATACAGTACAGTATAGAGATATAGTATTACTGTAGGAGAGATGTCTCATCTTGTCTTGTGTTGAAGTTATTTTGTGTAACAATATGACATGTGCTCATGTAAGGCAGTGTTTATGGAATATTTAAGAATGCTTTGTTTCAATAAACATATGGACTGATTTTGAATTTTTTGTACTTGAATATAATGTTTTGTGAATCTTTTCTCCAATATTTTCAACATTTTTCATTCAATCCGGTAGTATTCAGAGATGCAATTTCACTATAGATGCAAATTTTGAGTTGAGATCTGGTTCGATTTTTATATTTCAGGTATTAATGACATTGCACAAATCATAATAAAGATTAATGCCTCAGGTGATTGTCAGTATGAATCTAATGACATAAATGTGGGGCCTGGCTGTCAGCCACTGCAAATCAACTGACATGGGGATTGGGGGGGTTTAATGTACAGATAATTTTCCTCCATATGTCAAGATCAATACCTCAACCTTTCTTCTTCTTCTTCTTCTTCTTCTTCTTCTTCTCTCTCTCTAGACCTAAATTATTTAACCTTCAAGGAGACTGGCTGGATTCAGCTCCCCTGCAATAGTCCAAATCATTCTAAGCCGTCCATTTTTAATTATATGGTTCTGTTCGAGTTAGATCATGCATGTAAACCATTTCATTGGAGTTGGATGAGAGACCATGCCACTTCCCAACAACTGCATGTTCTCCTGTTTCCAATGATTGTATCTTTCTTTCTTTTGATATGTGATAAAGAGCTTATTGCTTTAAATGGCCCCTCAAACATAGGACATAACCTAGCTAGTCCTTCTATTTGATGGATTATATTATTTTATCTGAACTTTATCATGATCCTAACTTCCTAAGATATAAACAATGAATTAGGTGGTTTTTGAAGCCTAATTATTAAAAAACATTATCTCCATATTTATTACATTTAGCTAGGTAGAAAATGAAAATATCTCCGGATTGTTTACTATTTTTTTTTTATATTTTTTATATAGGTAGAAAACAATAATCAATAACTAATTTAGCTCAGAAGCAATAAACAATCATACAGCTACCAGCTAGTAAATTTCATGATAATGTTAAATAAAGTACAATGTGTGCAATATAACAAATTTGTGGCATTGTGTAATTCATAAGAAAGGGTACAATAACACACAGCAACAACCCAATTAAATGGTTAGTTGCGACAAATCAAAAGCATTTTTGGTCCCCTGGTACAATTTCTCCAATTAAAATGCATGCATGTCTGTCTCTTTCCACTTTCTTGTAAATTAGAAATTAATTATAGGTCATTCTTACCAAAGGAGAAAAATAAATGGAGCTGAATCTAACCTATTTTGTATCACTTCTATTTGGTGTTTTGTGTACCTAGCTAGCAATTATGGATCCAAAAGTATATGCCATGTCTGATAAAACTAGTAACATTTGCTAACCAAGCAGCTGTTAAACTGTATAGTCAATTATTTTACATTAACACTGATATCTTTGCATGCCGTATGGCCATTTTTGTTTAAGTGCGGTAATATATAAAAAAATAGGCAAAAAGTTGGAAGTAATATTAACAGAAATTTTTTTTAATTTAGTTAAGAATTTTATTTTCAATGCTTAAGTTAGCTTTTTATTTGAGACCTTTTTAACTTCTAATAGCGAAAAGAGCTTGCTATTAGAATGGTGGCATTAAAAAGAATACAAACATTGTAAAAGGTTAATTGCTAGCATTGCAAATACTTGCTAAAATAACCATTATTAAAATTTAAAATGAAAAATGCATGGGACATCTAAATATCCAATGGCCATCAAACTTAAAATAATTATACAATTATGTCCTATACTGAAAATTTTGCCCCTTAGTTTATTTTTTTGACTTTGTTTCTGACCACCAGTGAAATTCAAGTAAATTGTTGGAGTCCATAAAATTGTGAGGTAATACAAATTAGACTAAAATACTTGACCTTAGATTATCTCATGTAGGGACAAAAATCTTTTGGCTAGGTAAAGGTGGAATAATAGAGAGGAATGAATCTGTGCTCTGAAAGTAAAGTGCACTCTAGTCCCATATGATAAGACTTTGGTAAAGGCACTTTTATGAAATCTCAATCTTTTTACTCCTATTCAATATCTAGCTTGAATTATTCACTGTTATTTTTTATGTAGGCTAAAAAAAAATTACCATGCAAAGACAGATAGTGATAACTGCAATCTTACGAGTACATTTTTTTATCTGCTCTTCAAAAGTATATATTTTTATTCTTTTTCAAATATTTATACCAGATAACAAAAAATATTTATATCTTTTGAATATTATGTATAAACAATCTATTATAAAAATGGCTATACTTATTATTTTAAAAAAATATTTTTGTTATCAGGTATAAATATTTTTTGAACGTATAAACAGTGTAAATAACAGGTGTACAAAAATTTCTTTGACTGTTGACTTAAATAACATAAACAAAAAAGAGTTTATCTATCGTTCAATATAAGAAAATCATCTCAAACTTTCTCTTATTACATTTAAAAATGTCAAAAGTAAATAAGCAAAAATATCTGTTTCATCTATTTGTTTTGCTTTGATAAACAACAATACATTTCAAATTCTCAAATACCTAAAGAATACATCACCATTTATTCCTGAATCACTTCTAATTAATTTTTAATATATGATCCCATGCACGTGTGAACTTTATTGGCATGATATAACCCTTCTTGTTATACCCTCCTTTAATTCCTCATGTCACCTTCTTCCACTATCTCAATCTCACAAATGGAATCATCACATAAAAACCAAGAAGCAATATCAACTAAAGATATTCACCACATTTTTTCAATAATTCTCACAACTTCTCTATTGGCCTTTCTCTACTTCCCAAGACCCCTAATATCTCTTCTCATATCTCCTTCCTTTCTCTCTTCTCTTCTTCTAATCTTCTCACTCTTTCGATTTGGTTCGACCCCGTCACAACCAAACCCACAACCTAACACAAATCAATCCCTTTCCTTTCATGAAACCACAGAGGAAATTAAGGATGTTACACCAACAGCGACGTGTTGGAGTTTCATATCAGATCAACAATTCTTCGATTTTGCAAGGCCGCTTGATATAATATATGAAGAGTATGAAGGTGAAGAAACAGAATCTGAAAACTCAATCGAAGAAAAGGATTCCGAAACTTCCAAAGAAGGCAATGGATTTGAGAGATGGTTGGAATATGCAATGTGGTTGTCAGACGATGACGATAAAAAGCAGGAAATTGAGGAAGATGATCAATTGATTGAATTTTCATTTGGTGATGAAGAGGACAATTTAATCGAGCTCGATTTATCGCGGTATCAAATTGAGGATATAAAGCAGGAAAAGGTTGGTTTTTAGATATTAATTTCTGCTTGTGTTTTCATTTTACTTTCTAATTTAATTTTTTGGTCTGCTAGTTTTCCATAAATAATGATATACCATAGTATATATTTAATACATATAATCGGACGTAGAGGGATTTTTCTTGGTTTTGAGATTTTGTTTGAGGTTGAAATTCTATTTTTATTTTTTCTTTCTTCCTTTTGTACAATTTAACAGTATATGTATTTTTCATAACAATTGTTTATAGAGTTCTGATTATTTTTCTTTTATGATTGTGAGATGCAACTTAATTAACCCCCCTCTAAATTTTTACAAGATGAGTTGCTCAAACTATATTATTATTTTGTTTGTAGCCTTATACTGTTAATTTTTCATATTGTAAATTATAATTGTGAAAAAAATAAGAAGAAAACTTGGACCCTCCTTCCAATTTTGGTGAATAGCCCTTCAAAAATCCTCATTACCAATGTCTCCCTTGAGGGGCCTTGGTGCAAATATTCTTCCATATATTGGGCTCTTGTTATTAATTTAAATATTATGAGGGGTGTTGCAGAAAATGCACACTTAAAGCAGAAGTCTGAATATTAGGATCTACATGTTACAAATTTAAGGCTATTATACATAAAAATTTTAAATTATATCTGACATAAGAAATCAAATATCGGTCGTACCGGCATGTCATCTCATAAACGTTAAACGCTATAATATAGATATAAAAAAGGTGTAACGGTCAAATGAATTTCAATAATAGATATTAATGCACTTAATTAATGTGATAAAAAAAGGGATATGGGTGCCAGTACACATCCTGTTACACACCAATATGAAATCTCTAATTTATTTTAGTTATATAATAAATAAGGAGTATGGCTAATATAACATCAGTGTCATTTTAGTTTATATAACACCAACTCCAAAATTTATCAAATTAAGTTCAAATGGTGAATCAAAAGCGTTCAAACCGATCTATTTCATTAGTTGTGCGTATATATGTAAATAACTTAAAAATATAAAAAGTTTTGAGTTTATTTGATATCAAGTCAAGCGGTCAAATGTGTGAGTTTTTAAGTTAATTTTATACATTCATTTTATAATTTTTTTGCCGCTTGATTTGATACTAAAATAACTCGAAAATATAAAAAGTTTGTATGTAAACACATCACTCATAAAGTAAATTAGTTTGAACGGTTTGGATTCACCATTTGAACTTGATTTGATAGGTTTTGAAGTTGGTGTTATATAGACTGAAATGACATTGATGTTATATTAGCCATACTCATAAATAAGAGAGAATTTCATATATAACACTCAAAAACTGTAAAATTACGTATTTACCATCTAAATTTTTGTAATTATATATTTACTGTCTAAAAATCTAATAACTCACATACTTATCCAATATAACTTTAGTATATATCAAATGAGGGTTCAAATGCCTCCATTTTTAAAAACTTTAAAAACTCAAATTTAAATCTTAAAATTCAAAATAAAACCGTTGGATATGAACTATATCATTTTATCTATGCAGGTGTACAAAATTATGGCATTTCAACTTTGTTTTGGTTGTCATCTTGAGCTTGTAAAAATGTATACTAATGTGGATAATTTCTAGATGATTTTTTAACTTATTGATTCACATAAAAACAAAATCAAAATATGATAATTTTGTATGGGCACATAGAGAAAATAACATAGATTACATCTAACGGTTTTATTTTGACGTTTAAGTTTTAAATTTTGAGTTATTTAAGCTTTTAAAAATGGAGGCATTTGAACCCTCCTCATATCAAATACACCCAAAACTCAGATTAATTATGTTTAATTTTTTTAAAACTATAATTAATCAAGAATTAACTTAGCACCCTCTCTTTCTTTCTTTAGAACCGTTCTTCTTTATACCCAATATAAAAGATTAAAAATAGATATTCCAAACTGAGCCAGTAACAAAGCACAGATTCTCAAATTCAGTTACTACTTTGATAACGGATTGTGCTATCAGCATCAAATTCAGCTGGAAAAGTTTAAGCAGTTACCTTGATTTTAGACGATCAAGTTGGTGTTGGAATCCTTATATTGAGTATGTTACCCCTTCTCTCCGAGTTTAAGTGAGAGAGACGAGATAAGGAGAGAGTTTAAATGAAAATGAAAAGTTACGTCAAAAAAGATGGAAGGAAAATATGTGCGCAAAAGAAGAAGGGGGCAGAGAAGGAGAAGAGACTAAATGACTTATTAATTATATTTTATATAATCTTAAATTTAATTAATCTCAATTTTTGATTAATTGGGTAAATATGTGAGTTATTAGATTTTTAGATGACAAATATATAATTATAGAAATTTGGGTGGTAAATACGTAATTTCACAGTTTTTGAGTGGTATATATCAAAATTCTCCTAATAAATAATGTCACTGTTGGTGTTAGTAAATTTGTAATTCAAATTTTACTAAAATCTTAAAACAGATTATAATGTTCTAGTACTATACATATACAGTTCTTTTTCAAGACTGAGAAATTGATGATCTGGACCGGTACTGGACTGGGGTAGCCTGGTACCACTTCTGAGCTGGTTTCCTTGACTAAGACACAAAATTATTGAAAGATGAAAAGTTTGTTGAAGCCTTGAAAAGAAGGTATTCATGGATATGAGACATGTCAGGTAAAGATATTTACAAAGCTGTTTCTGCTTCACACAACGCACTAGTCATACACTTTTTCATTTTGTCCTTATTGATTGTGCACTGCGTGAAGTCAAAATAGCTCTTTCAATATGTGTATTCACGTTGGATGTAACATTGAAGCTTTAATATATATAAAAAAAAAAGTTCATGCAAGGTAATTCTGATAATTGAACCTGGTTTTGTGTTGCCTGTATTATGACACATCTGTGTTAGGTGGTGTTTTAATTGAGTAATAATGATCTAGTTTAGAAAATGACTTATCACGCGCTTATTTCTGTTGGAGCTTAGATATTATTTTTCATGATGATAAAATAAATTTCTTTTTTTGATGGTTGATAAAATAAATTTCTTATGTATTTGCTTTTAAGTAAGCAGTATACAATTTTAGGTTTTTAAGTAAAGAGAAAAAAACAATAAAGAGAAAAAACAAAGCAAGCAATAGCTGTTTGCTTTTTAGTTAAAAGTCTCTTTTTTTTTTTTTTTTGAGGAGAAATAGGGGTCATATGCCCATATTTGATTGATTGTAAAAAAAGGTTACGGAGATTGTATTTCATAATAAAACACAAAAAATGCTCAATACAGTTGAGCGCGAAATGACAGAAAATGAAGATGCAGAAAATAAAGATAAAGAAAATAAAGTAGAAAACATAAATGTAAATTGCTAATAAATTGCGTAACTAGTTCCTCCAGTTCAACTTTTTGTCAAGTTTCAGATTGACTGTACTAGTTCGGTACCAGTTTAGCCTACTGAGCCCGCTTTGCTGGTTTTCTTTCTTTTTGTTCCTATGACTTCATTTCTCGCTTATTCCTCGCCTTGCTGCTCTCTCTGTACCAGTCGTACCGGTTTCTCATAAAAGTTAAGGTTAGTGACAATTTCTTCCATTAATTCTTCCGTAGGCTTCTGTGAGTATGTTAAACATATGTTGCATCTTTCTCGCCAAACTACGAATTGCATGATCACTGTTGCTGATTTATGTGTTGAGGTCATTGTCTGAATTGTATCAACAGTAATGAACTTCGCTTGCAGCGGTGGCCATCTCTGACACGGCTTCTTCAGTTTGAGATCCCCGTACAATTTTATGATATAGGGGCAATCCTGGAAGATATGTTTGACCGTTTCTCTCTTCCTTTTGCAGAAAACACACCTACTTGCCATTACCCAGCCTCTCTTTTGGAGATTGTCATGTGTTAAAATTTTGTTCTGTGCTGCTAACCAACCAAAAATTATCATCCTCGGTGGAGCCTTGATCTTCCAAATTTCTGAAATTCTTTTGTGTATCTTTGGGCCCCCTTGAGTTGCAGATATGCAGATTTTACTGTGAAGTGCCCTGTTGTAGTTCCATCTCCAAATCAGATCATCTCTAATCCCTGGCTGAAGGTGTAAGTGTGCCAATTGTTCACGTAAGATGCTTAATTCTTGCTGAGCTTCGATTGATAAGTTGGATCTGAAAAAGTTCTCTTCTAAAATCCAAAACTGCTTGCCCAAGGGTAATGGTGTCATCTACAGCAAATGAGTGCAGATTTGGTAAGAGATCTTTAAGGACTCTAGCTCCCCAATTTTGATTCCACAATGAGATTGAAACACCATCACCGGTTATATATCCAAAAGAGATCTCATTTTTCTTTTTTTCTTTTAGATCTTTCTTTTCTGAAAAGGAATTTGGAATTTGCAATAGAAAGAAAAATAAACATACCAAAAATGGGCCATTAAGGCCCAAATAAACGGGGTTTTTGCCAAGGACTGAATTCCTACAAAATGAAGATATCCAAAAGAAAAGAGGAAAAAAACATGAGCAAAATAAAACAAAACAAAACTAGAAACGGATTAACAGAAAAAAGAAAAAAAGAAAAAAGTGAAAACAAAAAAGAGAAAAAGAATTCATCCTTTGGCATTAATTGTGTGGTCCGCTTAAGTTGTTACTTGTTAATTGCTAGTTTGCTACTGTGAAATGGGTTCCACTCATCTCCTAACAAACACCACGCTATGAATTCAGATTTAGTTAAGCACTTGATCTGGTAGAATGAAATCTAGACTGTTCTTTTTAATCTGGAACGAATCTTGAAAACCCATATGCATCTAAGGTAAGTCTGAATTAAAATCGCTCAGTTGAAATTCACTCATATATATATATATGCAATATACAGTAACTGAGAGGACAGTCATTCCCACAATATAAAGAGAAACATCAAACAAGGATCTAAACCAACAATAATTTTTTTTCCTTCTAATATACATATTTTTTTAGCATTCATGAAACAGGGTGACAAAAATTTAAGAAAAAGAACAAAAAGTCCATAACTCAAAAGAAAATAATATTAAGCCTTAACGGCTTCCACAGCCACAAAGCGTCTAGTGTCAGCCTCCGGGGTGGCCCCAACCTGAAAGAGCAATATGTCGAGACTACCTACGCTGAAAGAGATGAAGCAACCAAAATGGTGGGTTACAAATGACCCAAAATTCGTACCGACCACACACTGCCATCCGGGCCCATACATGTTGTCAAACTCCTGCAATGATAATTGCACATGATTTGTTAAGAAAAGGGAACAATAATATGTTAATAATTAGTATATGCGATTAACAGAAAACGATCGTTGCGAGAATCAATCTAGGTTATGTAGCTGTTAAGTATACCAAAAGTGCTATAAGATTATTCAGATAATTTTTATTCATTTTGAAATTTGAACATATTAAAGAAGCTATATCAAAGTTACATGTTGTTTCTTTGTGGTTTTTGCTGGGACCCGCAATACCTTTTTGATGAAACGGGCTATGGCGGTAGCATCGGAGGCCTCAAACTCATCGAGGGCTTTCCCCGCAAACTTGAGTGCGTCAGTTTGCATTGTCTGAAGCATGTCGGTTTCTCCTATTACTGCCTTGGATTCCAGCATTTTCTCTCTCTTTTTTGTATATTTATCCTCTCTCAAGTAGTGTGGTATAAAAGTGTATGTTTGCTTAGGTTTCTCTTTATTGTGGGTATTTTAAGATATGGGTTTGTGTGTATATATAAGTTCCAAGAGGTAAGGAAACATGAAGAGTCGTCATCCATTCCCATGAATACTCTAAATTTGCTTACGTACCCCTGGTAAATATTTAATTTACATATATGCGCAATCATTACTTTTTTGAAAAGAAATGTAAATTTATAATTAAAGTACTAATTTGCTTCATAAATCATAATACTCACACTCTATAAGATGTCACTGTCACCAAATCAATTAGTAATAGTTAGTTGTTATTTCACTTAACAGTTACAGATTTGCATCATCAATGAAATTTTTTAATGAGACCCAGAAAAATACTTATCAAATTGAGATTGTTGTAGGGGTGTATATGCAAAAGTGGTTTGTTAGAAAGTGGTTGTGCTGGATGGATAAGAGGCCACGTTGAGTGGAGTGTATGTTTTGTGGGCTGTAGTAGATATGCATGAATATACTATGTGTATTTGAAACCACAATATTTAGATTTAATTTAGGCCCAATTCAAGATTTTGTGGTAATCCAGCCTTATACTATTTCTGGTGAAGTATTGGCCGATTACCTAACTTTGTTTCTTTTGTGGATTTTCTGCGGCGCTCCCACTGAGAACTTTTCATGTAATCGGAAACCCTCACTGGGCTCACCTTTTATGTAGAATGCTAAAAACATTGTCATATTTCAGTTTCTGATGTTTTATTGTTTAATCTGTGTTTGGGGTGGAGCTGAAAAAATAGAATAGAATGAGACAAAAAAAATTCAGAATAGAACATAATTATATAATTATTTTAATAGAAATCATTTCTTGTAATTTTTTTTAAATAAAAATGTACAAGAAAAATAGTATTTTAAAATATTTTTCAAGCTAGGAATCGGCAAGTTTCTGTTTTTGGATTCAGTGACTCTGTCACTGTTGATCAGTGTGAAGTCTATTTAGAGATGTGTCATAGAAAATTTTGATTCCCTGCCACGTGGATGTGATGAGTTGGCAGGTTTTACATCTGACAATTGAATGGCCGACCCGTTTTGAAAGCTACAGAAATCATTTTCAATCAAATATCTCCAAAATTGGTATCACAAAAGTATTTTGCCTTTTGTTGTAAAGAAGTATTTCCTGGTAGATATCTAAAGGGAGGCCATCAGTAATTAATTTTTTTTGACTGTGTTATATCAAGGACAAAATATAAATTGTTTTTATTTGAATGGTAGGATGGAAGATGAATTCAAACTTTTAAAAGTCAAATTATTTTTTAAAACCTTTTCAAACCGTAAATTACACCAATATAGGCCTAATTGTTGCAAATGAAAATCACCAAAATATAACCATCTAGAAAGCTTCTCCATTTCAGCCCAATTAAGCCCAGTTCAGCCCAATTTATTCTTTTTGCAACCTCTGTCAAGAGTTTTTAAACCTGGTGACAATCCATGGTTTTTGTGATGGTCTCCTTTGAGCTGATTAAATCGTGTGCGCTAAATATTGATCGAACGGCTCACATTGCTTACAACATTTGGTAAAACAGATTGCAGCAATAGAGATCATGAATCAAATCATGCAGTGAGGCGTAATAACAGATGGGTCAAAAGCAACACGTTGTGACATGTTCGATGTATGAAATATATTAAAAATACTGATACTTAAAAAATAAGGTATTATGTTGCACAAATAATAGGGCCAGAAATCTCGTATATTTTGAAATTCACAATAATTTTGATGTCGGATAAATTATTTGTGAACGCATTCGATTTATGTATTTACTTAGTAAGAACACATTTGTTGCAATATATATTCATTAAAATCTTCGTGATGGAAAAAAAATATGTTTTTCACAGGAATTTTTTTTGTTAATGATCTTTCTAATTTCCCGGTCCAATGCTTTTGTAATCTGTAATTTATAAATGTTTTTTTTTTTTTTACGAATTAGATTGCAGTTAGAAACCTTTTGAGTTTTGATATAACAATTGTGTAATAGTACCAGCCACAGCCAGTGGCGAAGCTAGAAATTTTGTCAGAGATAAGCGAATATATATAGTTGCAAAAAAAAAAAATCAACTTAAAAAAAGTTATAACATCAATGTCTTAAAATCTATTTTTTTTTAAATTCGCAAAGATGTAATTTGGATTTTCTGAAAATAAAAACCATGATAATATTCTACACATTAAACAGAGAATTTCAATACAAAGAACCCAAAAAAATTCCAAATAGTTGATTTTATATGAATTTTACAAGATTTTCACAAGATACGAATACAATTTTGGATGCAATTTGGGTACGTCCAAAGGAAAACTGACTAATGGGACCCAAAAAAAGATGAAGGAGTCATGTCATTTAAATTTTCAAGAGATCCATTGCTTTTATATAAACTTGGACCACCTAAACCATGTGAACCTTGTTCAAATTTGTACACGGTCCACACGAAATATCCCTACCCAAATTCCAGACATAAGCTAAAGAAATGATTGTGAGACCGACATATGGAACTCCTGGTCAGATCCATCTCTCTTCTCCAACTCACACAAGGTCGGTTTTAAGGCTAGGAAAAGCAGCATAAAAAAAAAAAAAAAAAAAAAAGAAAAGAAAAAAAAGAAAAAGGAAGAAATCAAGAACAGCACTCAATAATAATCAAAAGGAAATGGTTTTCTCTGCTAAACAGAGGCTAGGAATAGACAGCCCAATTTTTCTAAGTGTAGGCAACCCAAAAAAAAACTTGATCTAAAAAAAAAAAATTTCCAGGCCTGTAACACACTAGCTTTGCCCCTGACCACAACTCTATAAAATTAATAAGGAAATTTCACAAGGTGAAATTTGCAAAAGCACACATGAAGTGAAAATGTAAACCATCTAATAATTAAAGTCTCGATGGGTTCATATCAGTAGCCTTTTCAAAAATTAACCCGTGTGTTGTCATATCCATATCCATAGTCTCCTAGGTTTTTATTGAATTTGTTGTTACTTGATTATCAAATTAATTTCTTTTTAGTTAATTGTTTGTAAGAATCTCTTTTAGTCTTTTGCTTCTTCCTACAAAAAAAATTATGCATATTAATAATTTTGTGAAACCCATTTAATGCAGCAATTATCTTTCTCACCACTTCCATTCTCTCTCTATCTCTTTTTTCTGAGTCCGATTAGTATCACATCAATGTCACATGACACTAATTTTAAAATTAATTAAATAAACTTTAAACGACTAATTCAAACCGTTCAAACCAATTTACTTTATGAGCGATGCATTTATATACAAATTTTTTATATTTTCGAGTTATTTTAGTATCAAATCAAGCGGTAAAAATGTTAAAAAATGAATGTATTAAAATTAACTTAAAAACTTACACATTTGACCGCTTGATTTGATATCAAATAAATTCAAAAAGTTAAAAATTTTATATATAAACATGCAACTAATGATGCATATCGGTTTTAATAGTTTGGTTTCACCGTTTGAAGTCAATTCGATAAGTTTTGGAGTTAGTGTTGTATAGACTGAAATGACACTGATGTTATACTAGTCTGACTTTTTTTTTCTTGTAAAATCAAAATTTTCTACTCAAAGAAAAGATAATTAGAAAAACAAAATAAAACAGCAAATTTCACATAAAGGTTGCTTGCTTGGAGAATTTGCTTATTTTTGAAAAATAATGTGGGGAACTTTCAAGGCAGATTTGTTAGATCCCTAAATTTGCACCAATTTCAGTACAATACCACGTGCACCAAGATCTCAAATGGCATTAAATTCTTCAAAATAATGTTTTGAGATCTGCTTCAAAAATTCCATTGGATCATGGCCTCATGGGATGATTGGGATCTATACCGTATGCATTAATTATGATGCAAACATCAACAACTTGACAGAGCAAATAAGAATTGCGAATTATGGTAAATAATTAATGGTAAGTATAATTTAACATAAGAGTTGGGTTGTCCATAGGGGTGTCAATGGAACCCTTTTATCCGTTTATCCGACCCGTATCGTATCCGAAAACACAGGTAAGGATAAGATTTTTATTCCGTTAGCTAATCGGGTATGGGTAAGGGTAATGATTTTTTTTGTTATCTTACCCATTTTAGTATAAGATAATTTAAAAAAAATAAAATTACATATATAAATATATATTTGTATGAAGATGATACATAATACAATAAATTTTTTGTATTTTATTAAATTTTCATAATACAAATTAGTTGTATTCATTATTACTTTTTCTTATTTTAAAAATTATTTTATTGAAAACACAAATTGAAATGTTAATGGCATTTTTTTATCCGTTTACCCGACCCGTACCGTATTCGAAAATACGGGTAAGGGTAAAGATTTTTTTTCGTTATCATAACGGGTACGGGTATGAAAATGTCTCCACCCGACCCGTATCGTACCCATTGACACCCCTAGTTGTCCATTTATAGTATAAACATTTATTACAGGACTAGTTTAATTGTATATTAGGGTGCATTTGGATGCATTAGAGAATAGCGAGAATAGCTATTGTTAAGAATAGTAGATTAAGAATAGCGAGAATAGCTACTATTTAAGAATAACGCTAACTCAAAGCTATTCGGAAGTTGTTTGGATTGAACATTTAGAATAGCTACTGTAGGGATTGAGGTTTTGAGAGAGTTCATTCACTATTCCATGTTTTTGTAGGAATAGCGAGAACAGTGAGAACAACGCTATTCTTGCTGTTCCTAAATATGTTTGGATGGATCGGAACAACATTATTCTCGCTGTTCTCACTATTCTCACTATTCTCGCTGCATCCAAACATACCCAAGCTTAGAGTGAAGCTATGAGTTTAAATCTTGCACGATTACATCTAATGAAGTAAAACCATGATGTGTATGACGGACTATACGTCGTGATTTGATCAAGTTACGTAACAAATTTTTGTAATTGATGTGTTGTGACTAAATAGTAGAGGATAATATCATGCAAATAATCATGTTGTGATTACACGTGATTGATCACATTTAATTAATTATTTTTTTTAATTTTAAATTACTTCATAGAAAAATAAAATAAAATAATACTAAAAAATAATAAATTACTGCAAAATAATTAAAATAAAAACAACATTGAAAATTGGTCATGTAACTAGGTCAATTTACATGACTAGTCGTAATGTGCTATTTTCGATCAAAGAAAGACACGTCACACAAGTTATATATGTCACGTGACTGGTATGCATAACGCGATGTGCCGTGATGGAACTAATTTCCTTTACTAGTGACACCTATCAAAATATAACATTTTTTCCTTGTCTATAATAATAAATACTATTTTTTCAATTTTTTTTTAAATGAGTAGAGATCTCTTAATAGTGGATTAACTTGAGGATAATATTAGCAGTCATTAAACATAACGTTTAATTTTATAATCGAACGTGATATGCACATATTCATATCATTTATTTTTGAAATATTATGAAGCTTGGTGCAAGTATAAATAATTAATAAAATCATAATTTGTAACGATCTATATTTAAGAAATTCTGATAAAATATCAAATGATATTTCAAATCACATGAAAATATGATATGTAACTAATTTATAAGATCACCAACTTATTTGTAATGATTTTTTTTATTTTTGAAATATATTTATTTTCTTATAAGACCACCAACTTATTTTTTTTTTATTCTACCTTAGATTGTAAATTAATTAAATAACAATAAATTTAATTCCAGTCAAGATAATTATTCACCTATTCTTGGTCGTATATAGAAACAACATACTGGGAATTGATCATATCCTGATTGGATTGATAATATTTTATGAGTGAGTCTATGGTACTATGCATATTACGGGTTGTTACTGTGCTACGACTCTATATTTAAGTTTTTAAAACCTAACGGTTGATCCGAACCGTTCATCTTGTTCTCTATATTAATATGTGTTTGGAGACCAAATTTTACATTTTTTGAAATTTTTTTACTATTTTTTTAGATATTTAAAAAATCACTTGATCTGAAAATTCTGGGCCATCCAAAAACAGTGATTTTCAATAAATCTAAAAAAATAGTAAAAATATTTCAAAAAATGTAAAATTTGGTCTCCAAACACATATTAATATGGAAAACAAAATGGACGGTTCGGATCGACCGTTAGATTTTGAAAACTCAAATATAGAGCCGTAACACAGTGCCAAATCATAATATGCATAGTACCATAGACTCAATCATATTTTATTATATTATGATAATTAATAGCATAATTGATACTAACACCAATACATCAATAATTCTAGCTAGGGATCACATGCATGGTGAAAACAAAAGCAACTCGGTGTTTAGAGTACTTCAACTGATTTATTGAATTATCTCACAAAAGTACAAGATACATGGAATCATTTTTTTGTCCCTATAAAGGGAAGATTTAATTATAGAAATATATATAATACCTACAGACCTACACACCGAGATCAACCTGTGTGTTTGTCACTTGATAGTTTGTCTTCTTTCTCCCTTTATAATTGGCATGAATTTTGTTTTGATTGATGTAGGAGGAGGATTCAAATTCCTCTATTTTTTGTGTCTTCATTATACCTTCATTTTTTACAACTCTAATAACTCAAGATTTAAAACTTAAAAGTAAAAATAAAACCGTTAGATATGATCTATATTATTTTCTCTATGTGCTGATAAAAAATTATCACATTTTAATTTTATTTTTATGTAAATCAATAAGTTCAAAAATCAACATCGAGAAATCATCCAAATTAGTGCATTTTTTACAAGCTCTTGATGACAATCAAAATAAAATTGAAATGTCATAATTTTTTACATGTGCATAGATAAAATGATGTAGATCATATCCAATGGTTTTATTTTGATGTTTAAGTTTTAAATTTTGAATTATTAAAGTTTTAAAAAATAGAGGCATGGTGGAGGTACAAAAAATGGAGGCATTTAAACCCTCCTCTTGATGTAGAGCTATATATGATCAGTAATTCAGTTTCATTTACAATGATTTACATTTTGCTTTTCTACGGAATTCTTGTATTTTATTTTGTTTTATTTCTAAAAATACCATGAATTGCTTGTTTTAATATTTAGATAAAGCAATTTTAAACCCTGGTTTTAATAAAAAAAAAAAAAAAACCCTTGGTTTATTTTACCGAAAAGGCACCTATTGACCCCCACAAGGCAAACAAAATAATTAAATAATACCATGTTAGTACTAAGATAGAATATTACAAAATACAAAGTTGTCTAAAAAAAGATTAATTTTTAAAGGTTGTACAAACCAAACTTTAAACTCGAAAGTTGTTTGGATAGAATATACAAAATAGAACCAACAAAAAAAAATATTACAAAATAGAACCAATAAAAAAAATATTACAAAATACAAGTTGTAGAGACGCCTAAAAATTTCTCTATCATAGTCAGTACTATGTAGACTTTCTACACCACACCTGCTGGCTGCTGCTCTCTCCATCTCTTCTGGGAATACATGCCAAAGATCGATATCTCCAGACAAGGGGTTCACATATTCACATGTCGTATGTGGACTTGTGGTTGTGGAGCAATTACATACTCAACCAACACATTCATTCTGGATTCTCTGTTTCGGATTCCCTGCAACATAGCCTGTAATTATGCTTCAGACATATGGGTCCCACTGACTTGTAACAGGATGTGTTTCACATAACACGTGAATAATAGAAGACTTGAATTGTTTACATATTTGGCAACTTGTTGTAGTAGTGCTGCTTTCTCCATGCCTGGTCCAGTGTTGGTTGTGTTTGTATCCATGACATGATCTCCTGTATCTTCTTTTATTAATACATCCATGTCTATAGATAAGGGATCCGTATTTCTTGTTTTCTTTACCTTTTGGATTCCATGAATGAATCTTCTCTTTTTGTTATTCATGCATGCATCTTTTTCAATATCTTGACACTCAACGTTTGTACAGTCTTCAAGCCTACGGCAATGATTTTTATACGTGCATTGATTACACAATTTTGATTATCATTTAGAAAAAAATAAATTTGAAGCATAATTTATTATTGTGAGTAGAACTAAAGTGTTATTAAGCTCACTAAAGTATTTGATGAGTTTAATTTCAAAATCTATCAAATTGGTTTCAAATAACGAATTTGAATCATTGAAACTCGCCTACCTTATAAGTGATGCGTCTACATATGAAAATTTTAAACATATTGTCTGGCTCCGTTTAAAATCAAACGCCGCTCTTTTTAGTTGATGCAGAGTTGTAGACAATGCGGACTCAGCACATGTTGCCTCACTGAATTAGAGCCAGTTCACATCTCCTGATCCAACCACTTATTTTTATCAGTATAAAGTTCAATCAAATAACTTCTGGAAAGGACAAACTTATATAGTACTGGTACAGTTGTTTTTCTGAATTCTAGTAACTCTTGCAAGAAAAACGTGGCTTTCAATTTATATTTTTTCCTAATTAAAAAATTGGAATTTTCAAATAAAGACTATAATATTTTCTGAAGTCAGAATTATTACAGAAACATATTCAAATCACTATACGGACAAAACCTTTTTAAAAATGTACAGTATCAGTACATCCTACTCTTCTGATATATATTTTCAAATAATATTAAATAAATAAGAGAGGAATCCACTCACAACATATTACCACAACTTAGTTTTGCGATTATTATAGTCTAAATAGTCGGTCCAAACTGCTCAACATGTAATATGTACTAACATTAGGGGTGAAAACGGAGTCGGATTATCCGGCGGATATCCGCTCCGTATCCGGATATAATCCGAATCCGGATAATCCGGATTCGGATAATTCCCGGATACAGATTCGGATAATTTTCGGAAATCCATAAAAGATCCGGATACGGAGTCCTAAACGGAGCGGATATCCGAATTATCCGGATTCGGATAGTTTGACCGGACCCATATAAAAGAGGAATAAATATTTGCTATAGGTGGGATTTGAACCCATGTCCTCCCATCTCAATGCCTTTAGACTAAACTTCAAACCACTACACCACAACATCTTTTGTTACCATACACTTATTTAATATATATATATATTATATGAATAGATTATCTCCCATCTAAGTTCATTAATATTTATATTTAATATTTTAATTAATATTTGTATCTCAAAAGTTCATATATCTTAGTTATCCAACCATTATTCGTTTTATATCCGTATTCGAATCCGTATCCGTAGACTATCCGTTCCGTATCCGTATCCGTTTAAGGCGGATTTGGTTTTGAATTTTGATATCCGTTTACTATCCGTATCCGTATTCGTATCCGCTCATTATCCGACGGATGCGGATATGGTATCAGCACTATCCGCTCCGTATCCGCTCCGTTTTCACCCCTAACTAACATGTATTTGAATATCAAAAATTACATTTTTTTTGAATTTTTTTTTACTATTTACTGAGTATTTTATAAAATTGTTGTTTTTCAATGGTCCAGAATTATCTAAAATAGCAGTTTTGTAAAATACTTAATAAATAGTTATAAAATTCATAAAAATATTAAAATTTGATCTTCAAACACATTTTTAATAAAGATTACATATTGAACAGTTCGGATCGACTATTTGGACTTTAAAAATTGCAAAACTAAGTTATGATAAAATATTATAAGTGGATCCATCCTCAATAAATAATTAAAATCGTAGATGTATTCTCAATTATTTGACATTTAAGTAGGCGTGTAATAAAATTGAGTCCATTGTAAATTTCATTGGTGATTCATCATAAACCGATTAATCCTCTACCATTAAAATTTTCAAAATTATTTGATAGAAGGCTAAAATACCTCTCAAATCGACTCAAATTTAATATAAATCCTATCTAAATAATTAATAACACTTCTACATTTTTACTTTTAATTTAATATATTTTAAATATATGTACATACAGTTAGATGTAAGCTAGAATTATCCCAACATTTTGAGATAATATCGTTCCAATTTAAACTCACTTTTTTTTTTCCAATGTTTTGATAAAACGCCAATTTGATAAATGTGACATTCTCAACTTTTTCTTTCCTCAACAGCTGTACTATTAATAATACCCAATTCAGTGTTATCATCTCCCTTTCACAAGACTTGCGCTACACATGCTTTTCTTTTTTATGATTATGATTATCACAAGCATTGACTCTTTTTATCTCCATTTTAATAAGACTGGACCTGTCCTGTTTCGCTAAGTTATTTTTCTGTTGTTAACAAATGCTTGACATTTTTCATAAAAAAAATGGAGAGAATCATAAGAGAAAACTTTGACAACTTGAGCAAAGAGGGCAGTTACCAAAGGATAGCAATAAAAAATTAAGATCCCAAGAGATAGGCTTCCATTCCAATATTTTTTATTAATAGAAATAATATTAAAATACTATAGGGTTCTAGACTGATTATATGAATATTTTAATGCAATAGAAAAAACCGAAGAAAAATTTGTCTCTCTAACTATATTGAGATTCTTTTTCCGGTCCCATTAAAATTTCTCAAGGAAACGAACAAAAATTGCCTCATGAAATTTTCGATTCGTTCCAATTAAACAGAAAAAAAAATAGTGATCCCTAATGAGACACAAAAAAATATATTGATTTTTTTATAAGAGACCAAAAGCATTTTCGATTCTTTCTATCAAATCGAAATGCTCATATAATCCGTCTAGAACTCTATATTATTTTAATATTATTTCTATAAATAAAAAATACTGAAGAGATAGGAGCTTCCATTCCTTTATAGTACAGTGACAGTTAAACAAGGCACTACATATCAATTCATGCATCATTTGCTCAACCCCTCACAAAAGAAACATTCTTCAGTAATACTTTCCAACCTCCCCACCCCACCCCTCCTCTCTCTCTCTCTCTCTCTCTCTCTCTCTCTATACAGTGATGAAACAAGGAGAAGAGCAAGAAGAAACACAGTGGTGGGGTCTAGCACAAGCTGCTACAGAGTTGACTGAGTCGCTTATCTTTGCATCCGATTCAATCCGACTGTTTCCGGCCAAATGGCGATCGATCAAGTCCCGACTCGAGCAACTGAATTCGACAATTTCTCTCCTATCAGAAGAACAAAATCAAGAGCTAAAGAATTTAATAGAAGCCATACTATCAACCTGCAATGAGACACGGTTGCTAGCCGACCAATGCCGTGATGACACATATTCTCGCGGTAATCTCTTTCTAAGAAGCGAACTCAATGTCATAATTAGCAAGATTGATTGCCACATTAGCAATTTGGAAAGAGTTTACGCTTCCGGTGTGTTAACACTAACAAAATCATCGGCGATAGTTGTGTCTAAGCCAGGCCCCGGTGCAACCTGGGATGAGATTAGGTTCTTTTTAAGGGACCTATTTGCAAGATTGAAGATTGGAGACTCGGAGATGTGCATGCAGGCGATATGCATGCTTAATGAGGCATTAAATGAAGATGAAAGGTATGTTAAAATAATTTTGGTCGAAGCAGAAGGGATCAATTTATTAATTAACCTAATTGAGTTTGGGGATCATGATGTGATTGAAGAAGCATTAGAAGCTATTTCGGTTATTGTTCGATATGAATCTTATAGTAACACCCTTGTAATTCATGGTATTATTGCCCCATTAGTGAAAATTATCGAAAGCGGAAGGTTATCGAATAAAGAACGAGCTGCAAGTGTACTAAATAAATTGACCGGAAATTGCAACAATGCATGGTCAGTCTCGGCACAAAGTGGGATTAACATACTACTCAAGAATTGTGGCGATTGTGATGCGAGTAGAGAATTGATACGGTTATCATGTGAAATTTTAAACAACCTTAACCCGATAGAGGAGATCAAGAATTTCATGCTGGAATTGAATGCAGTTGAAATTTTATCAAGATTAGTTCAAATGTCGAATGGCCAGGATGAGGCCATGCAGATACGGGTTATAGAACTCTTAACCGCACTCTCGGATGGTGAACCCGGTGTGGTGGAACTACTTGTAAGTGTGTTGGATCCGAGTTTGACCCAGTATACCAACAAAACAAGGGAGGTTGCATTAAAATCAATCGAGCATCTCTGTTTCTCATCTAAGAAGTTGATAAACAAATTGATCTTTTCGGCATTTGTTGATCACCTTTTGTATTTCGTACGCAATTGCGAGGTTTCAATGCAACAAACCATGTTAAAAGCTGCATGTTATCTTTGTAGAGTTTCTCATGAGGCCAAAATTCAATTTGGTCAACTAAATTTCATGTCTGATTTGGTACAAATAATCGAATCGAAGGCGTACGAGGGGCATGAAATGGCAGCTGAGGCACTTTCTGGCATGATCTCTGTTCAAAGAAATAGGAAAAACTTTATCCAAGGAGAATCAAATGTAGCACGGATCTTAAAGCTGTTAATTTCCAAAGAGGAAAAGGTGAAGAAGTATCTGTTGTTGGTACTGGTACAATTGAGTGACAGTATCTCAGGTAGGAGAAAAATTGGGGCATGTGAATATGTTAACAATTTAGAGAGTTTAGCACAGAATAATAATCCTGATGCAAAGAGGATTTTAAAGAGGATTAGTGGGAATAAATTTAAGGGCATTCTAAATGGAATTTGGAGTTAGCAGATCTGTTACTTTAGTTTAGTGCGCTTTAGTATATAGAACATCCATATATATATGGGATAGTTGGTTGTTTTAATTAATATATGTAATAAGTTTCTTTAATTTTGTAATGTATGAATAACATATATATAGTTTCTAATTTAATAAATTTATTTTGGATGGTCGGATGGTGAATTACTAACTATATAAGTTTTGAGGTTACCTATCAAACAACTAATTTGGCACATTGGATTTCTTCAAACCATAACATTGAAATGTCATCTCATATTAAGGAATTAGTGTTGCAAATTGCAAGCTTACAAGAAACCAATCCGCACAAAAAAAAAGAAAAAAAAAAAAGGGAAATTGGGGCTAAGGAATTGTAATAAATTCCAGTTAAGTTAAAAGCAATAACAGTACCCTTAAATGAAAAATATGAGATATATAAATATTCAATATGTAAAACAACAAGGCGTTTGTAGTCCAACGGTTAGGATAATTGCCTTCCAAGCAATAGACCCGGGTTCGACTCCCGGCAGACGCATTTTTATTTTGCTTCTTTATTGTTTTAAAAGTACAGACTTGTTGGTTAGTTCTTGTTAAAGACGCATTTACTTTACTTCTAATTACAGGCTTTTTGGTTAGTTTTTGTTGAAATCAAGCCCATTTATTTATGGGTATTCAGCAAGCCATATTTCTATCCATCCGGCCCAATTGGTAAGTACGGAGCAATATAAACTTTATATACTTTGATTATTTTTTTAAGATTTTGAAGGATAAATGGCGGGTTTATTATCTACACTCTACTAGCTCACCATGAAAATAAATTATATTTAGGATTTACACAATAGTCTAAATTAAAATAAAAGTATTCATTTCTGCTTTTTAATATCAAAAGTTGTATTACTTATTTGATGAATCTACCCTTTTGTCAGGATGACTCCAATTTATTTCTTACCTATGTTTTGAAAGAAGGCTAATGTATTACGACATTCATGTTCGGTACTTTTTCAATTATCTGTTACATTTTGTGATTATTGCTGGTGTATAAATTTACTGTTGATTGATTGCATGCACAAATTATATTGAATGCTTAAGATTTTTTTAATATTGTTTTGTAAATCTCCAGAAACATAACCAAAATAATAGGTACGTAGTAGACATGTGGCATTCAAAAACTGTTTTATGTCCAATAATTTCTTATTTTCGTGGTAACTTTCTTTGGATCTGTTCGGCTGTCTAAAGGAAATGGGAATGAAAAGTTTTGAATGACCGAAATACTGTGCATGTGGATTGATTTTCGCGAAGTCTAAGTGATTTTTTTTTTTTTTCCACACACATAGTAAATGGCTGAACAGGCCTGAATTCACAAATACAGTAGCAAGTAGATTATTACTTCTTTGAGAGTGGAAAGAACTAAGAACTTTGTGTGGTTTTGGGATTTTGGAGTGGAGCTAAATCTTGTTGCTGGTACTGCTGATGCAGTGAAGTGTCTAACAGGCATCCACAAGGCCTGAACAATCAGTGAAAATCACAAATTTGTGTTCCACATTATATCCGTTCCTTCTTCCATCTGAATAGCCAATATCGTGCTTCAATTCCAAAATCGAGCAATTCACAGCTAGCGGCTTAGCCATGGAGGAGTCTACCTCCTCGACTTATTTGGAATTGATCCACTGCATTGACCTTATAGGGCTGAAACAAATAGCTGCCACACCCGCTCTGCATTGCTGATACAATGAGGTGTCAACTCAGGGACGAATCTACATAGAGATAGAGTCGAGTCGAGTCAATTGATTCTCATTTAGTTTTTAAAGTTTCTATACCTATACATGATATTATATATAATTTAGATTAAAATACGATGAGTAATAATTGCAAATTGAGTCTCATACTCAGTATGAAGATTTTACATAATTGATCCCTAATATATATATTTGAACTCTATAATTTGAATATCTGAATCCGTCTCTATGTCAACCTGTATAAACGCTCATCTAGTCACCAGCAAGTATATCTTCTTTCTATGGTAGCACGGTTGCCCTCTACTGATCGTTGTCTTTTCAGCTAGGCAACTCACAAGTATCTCGGCCTACCATGAATTTTGTTATACTGCATATCACTTTTTAAATGTTTCACATTTTAAGATAACAATTAACGAACCCACATGTATCTGAGGCGGGATTGCGGGCCGTGAACTTTTTTTTTTTTTTTTTGTCATTTCTAGCAATTTTTTTTTTATTTTGAAGAAATTTCTAGCAATTCTTATTCTACTTTTTGAAAAGAGTGAATAAAGTGGTGCAATATGCAGGACGAACAGAAATGAAACAAAAAGCAAAAAAAAAAAAAAAAAAAAAAATTCCCTCTCGCTGAGTTATCTCATCATGTTAAGTATCAGACTAAAGTAATGGATTAATCTTGGATGCCTTCTCTTTTTTGGTGATAAAATTACGAGTGGTCTTCCGTCTGTCTATAATAAGTATACCTTCTGTTTTTACTTTAATATTTGTGTGTTGTTTTTGTGTTGCTTTTTACTTCTTCTTCTACCTCTTCTCTTCTCTCTTTACTTAGATGTGACTGCACTGGACTGATTGATTCAGTTTCCGGTCTGGTTTGATCCGATGCCTTCTCGGCTGATTAGTGATTGTTTTGGTCTGGTCAATTCAGTTTCCAGTCCAGTTTGAATTCAGTACCTTCTCAATTGTGATATTCATATAAAAGTAGCAATTACTAACCTCTTATCACTCCAATTAAGCAAGAATGGTCCAATTGTGTGTCCAAAGGTGCGCATACTTCTATGCATTTTTGTTTGTTTGTTTACAGTTGTATGTTTTCACAGACACTCGTTGTCTAATTTTGTGTAACAGTTAATTTGTATCTATTTAAATCAATATAATTACCTACGAAATTTCAATCAAAATTTTTTTTGAAAAGAAACGTAGTTATAATTTTGAAACTTTTTTTTTTTTTTTTTTATCTACTCTCATTCTCGCCGCTCTCACGTTTCTAATAATAATTGCCGGCGTGGCAGCTGAAAGCAATTACATGAGTGTAGAGGTTTATAAATTAATATTAAGTTTTTATTTTTTATGACAGTTGCTTTCAATTTATTATTGATTTTAATGCTTGATCAGGTTTTTTTAGTAGGATTCGAATATGATTTAGTAAAAGTTTAGAACATCTAGAAGCAAATTCATGCAAAAAAGAAAAAGAAAATTTGTACATTAGATTTGTTATAAATATCATCTCTAATTTCATCCATCACTAAATTACCTTCAAATTATTTCCGTCCAACAACATTCTTTAAGGCAATAAAACATTCGAGGTCATTTTGGGCCGAAATAGAAAAAAACCAACCATAATAAGCTTTTTAAAAGAAAATTGTAGCCCAGCCCATTTAAAAACTTTCATTAGGTTAATACAAATAATTAGTTTTGTGGATGGAAACAAGAGATGCCAATATGTAATCTAGGTAACCAACCAGCTCTAGTTCTTTATTTAGAGGAGAAGATAGAATGCGCCGCCATTCCAATTAGATGTTTGGGAACTAGGACTTGATGACTCATTTAGAGGATGTCAAGTTAATTTCTTATTTATGATACTCTCATGGACAAGGCATGCTCTTTCCACTGTTGTGCGTGGCTTGTAATACTATCATGGATGCATTCTGCAAGGAGGGATAAAATACCTTTTCAGTTCTCCTTGCATAGTGCATCTATGATGGTATTGTAAGTCACAACATTGCATAGTGCACAACACTTCCTCTGCCTTCTTCGTATCTCCCTTTTTTAACACACAATTAATAAAGTGTAAAGGCCAGAGCTGGAACCTTCTATTGAAGACCATTTTTAGAGCCTTCTCAGTATCTCTCTTCTACTGAACCTTCCATTAAAGTATAAAATGTCCTAAAATATTTTCTTTTTTACTTGTGTGATTTTGACTTTTCAGACAATGATGCTTCCCCAATTTGACCGGATTGCTCGTATGGTATTCCTTTCTGCTTCTTATACGAGTAACAGAAAGTAACATATTATTTGATTATGCTTACCTTGACATTTATTTTTTCTAGTATAGGTGATGGATGTGTCTGTACCATAATTTGCCTACCCTTACCAGTGATACCAGACCTCGATATAGGTTTTATGTTGTTAATTTTGTGGCCTATTATATTTCTATTTCAACTGAGACAGCAATTTGAAATATTTTCAGAAACTGAAAATAGATTCAAGTTGTTTAAAGCTTCAACAGTTTATGCATGGTACCCTACTACCAGAGAGGTTGAATACAGATACTGGTACCAGGAATTAACATTATTTATCACCAAAGGAGGGTATAGTTTTTTTTTGAGGAAGAAGAGTGTATAAATGTTGTTATTATACTCTTTTTAATGGAGGTAAATAGATTAAAATGTTTCAATACCACAGATCTTAATAGGTGCCTCTAGTTCTAGCAAGTTTGGCTGGTGCAAGAAAAAATGCCCCACACAACTTCTGTATCTCAAACTCCTGCAACTGCAATTGCTGTAATTTCGCAAGCTTTGCACCCTTCACCTCCAAAAGCCTCCTTATGACACCATCCAGCACCACTCTATCCATCTATAGAAATAGATAAAATAGAAGACAATTAATGCACCCACCTCCCCATTTTATACAGAAGTTGCTGAGAAAGAAAGAATATAATAACAAAAGTCTATATGTGAAGCTGGAACCTTCTATTGACCCATTTCAGGTCACGGGTCATGTCTCAACACTACCCATGTGGCACAAGTGCAGCTCTGCTCGAGTCATGTCAGCCTTGTATGAAATAGAAAATTCACATACTCACCTCAGTCATATGTAGTTGGTGCAACTGGACTTACTGGAGTCACAGGAAATGGACTTGAAAAACTGTAGCTCTTCATCGTGATTTAACAGTTTGATTCTTTGTTAGGAGATGATTATCAGAAATTGGTTATTCTTTGATACTAAAAAAAAAAAGAAGGATGTTTACAGTTTTGAGAAGAAGTGATTATATTTGTTAGTTCACATTTACTTAACATAGCAGTTTAATTTGTTTACTTGTGATATATGAGATTACAATTTAGATGCAATTACAACCAACAGTTTTCTTTGATATTCACACTATAGTTTTTGTTATTGACACGGAATCTCAGAATTTTTAAGTATTTTGGATATTTGCCCCTCATTTTGAGTGCTCTTTCTTACAATACTTTCATTTTCTTTTAAACTAAACTTTTTTTACAGTAATAATTGTTTATCATTTCTTGAAAGCAAATTATACAGGAGATTTCATTTTTGTAATTATAAGAGCATGTCCTTGCTGTAAGCAACCTGAGTCACTGTGGGGTCAAACGTCTCTTGCGGATGCTTGGCTAGAGAGCCTAGATGAACCGAAATTATGGGCTGCTCAGGGATTGTCTTTTTTGGAAAAATGTCCTAAAAATTCAATCAGCCTTCTCATGGAGCACTACATGGAACATTGGCACTGGAAACACTGTGTCATTCTGGTTTGATTCGTGGAGTGGTGAGCCCCTTTTCTCTATGCAACAAAGGCCTCCATTTTGGAACACGTCGCTCAAAGCAGCTGCGCCTTTAATTAACATTCTGGCACCCAATTTGGCAGATCAACCAATCAATTTCACAAATGGTGAGGATCGACTTATCTGAAAATGGGAAAATTGGGGTATACATCCAGCCAAATCGGTGTATGATATGATGTTAGGGGGGAGGCAGGATTGTGTGGAGATTTGAACACACATGGAACCTGAAAATAACACCAACTGTCAATGTGTTTACGTATCTTTGGCTCAAGGGAAAACTGTTAATGCACCATGTGATGGAGATAAGGGGACTACATTGTGATCTACATTGCGCAATGTGCAACAACTGTGCCCTTGAAACTTCTTTGCACCTTTTCTTCTAATGCAGTTATGCTGTGACTTTTTGGTATGAGATTGCTATACTGCTAGGATTCCAGATTATGTATACACACCGATCGGTACAACTGACCTATATTAGATCGTGGAAGATGGTCAGAAGTAGGATGCCTAGAAAGACTTGTGGGGTATTTTTCACAGCAGCATGCCGGTCACTATGGAGAGACCGAAATGGTAAATTTTTTTGACAAACAATGAAGTGAACCCAGGGGACTAGCTAGCTCACGGAGCGGTACTGGCTGGAAGGGTATTGATGCAACATTGTTAAACTGGGATGTAGAAATATCGGAAGGGGGTCATTTCTGATGTTGATGTTAGTTTTGGTAGTTTGAGTTGTTGATGTAATTTTTTACTTTCACTGTAACTCATCTGGTAGATTTTCAAAAGAAAAGAGAATGTCCTTGCCACTCCCCGCCCTCTCTCTCTTTCTTTTCTGAGAAATTACTCTTCCAAATGAAAGAAAACAAAAAGTAATTCTTACCTCTATTTAATGAATCTTGACGATTTTAGCAATTCCATTCAGAGAATTTTTTTTTTGAGAAGCATGATATATAGGACCATTCAGAGAATTGTTATTGTGAGTAATTGGTGGTACTGAGCAGATGAGCAAACAAGTTTATTTCTTATTTATTGTCAAATTATACAAACAAGAAAAATGAAAGCGTGCATAGGAAATAACTGAGGATAAAATGTCCACAAAATTAAGAATTTTGAAAAGAATTATGTTACAATTTTTGTTGTGTGGATAATAATACTCATTTTCTCTACGATACTGAACAGAATATTTTTACCGTGCATTTCGGACACTTAATCAAATGAACTTTTTACGTTTATTTATCTTGTAACGGATCTGAGCTTTCTTTCAGTAATTCAAAACTATGTTTTGTATCACATAGATGTGAATATTATCTAGGATCAGATATTTAAGATGCCATTTCTTTTATACATATTGGCGTATTGCCTTTTTTATGCCATGAGTTAATTTTTTTTTTTTTTTAAATGCAATAGTGAGGCTGAACTAGCTCACGCACTAACAGTTACTAGCGTGCACACAGTACAAAGGACAAAAGCTTAGTTTGGTTTCAACTTTATGGGCAACAATTTCATCATTTCATAAGATTTCCAATTCTCCCAAATGAATCTTGTAATTAAATCTTGTGAAATTGTGGAAGTTATCCATAGTTCAGCATTTGGAATTTACAGTTCAAATGTCAGTGCAAAGTGCTCCTAAAAAATGTCTTTCTTAGCTCAAAATAGTCCTGTTCCTCAAAAACAGCAATATGTTGCTTCTCTTTATGCATGCTGTATTGCTGTCATCTCTACTTGAAGTGGACACGTGGCTCATATTCCAATATGCAGTAGCCTGTATATTTTTACATTATTAATATAATTAATTCCACTAAATAAATCAACAAAGCGTCTGTAGTCCAACGGTTAGGATAATTGCCTTCCAAGCAATAGACCCGGGTTCGACTCCCGGCAGACGCAACCTCTAATTTTGCTTGTTCTTCTTTTAGTTCTCTTCTCTGTTTACAGGCTGGTTGTCTAACCGAATGGAAGCTAAAAGAACCTTTTTTTTCCATGCACGTTCTTTTTTTTCGGATTTTTTTCATATTACTTTTACGGGGGAATTTCATATATACCACTCAAAAACTGTAAAGTTACGTATTTACCATCCAAATGTATGTAATTACATATTTGCCATCTAAAAACTTAATAACTCACATATTTACTCAATATAACTTTAGTATATATCAAATATACCCATATTTGAGATTAATCATGTTTAATATTCTTAAAACTATAATTAATCAATGATTAACTTAGCACTCATGTTTTCTCTTTTTAGACTATTTGAATTCCCATCAGCTAAAAGATCAATACTATTTTAACTGAACCAACAACAAACACAATATTCTTAAACTCAGTTACTACTTTGATAACATGTAGCATGAATTTTTTTTTTTTTTAAAAAGTGGAGTGGTTACTTTTTTTTTAGACGATCAAGTTGAAATTAGAATCCTGGGACAAAAGAGGAAGAGGCAGAGAAGAAAAAAATATTACATAACTTATTAATTATATTTATATAATATTAAATTTATTTAATCTCACTTTTTGATTAATTGAGTATATATGTGAGTTATTAGATTTCTAGATAGTAAATACGTAATTATAGAAATTTGGATGGTAAATATGTAATTTTATAGTTCTTGAGTGGTATATATGAAATTCTCCCTACTTTTACTCTAGTTGACGTTTCAGTCGCTCTGAATTTTTTTAATTTCTGTAGTTATTAACTTATTATGGGGCTTCAAATTTTTCTGTATTACAAAAAATAAAATTCTGCAATCAGAAATCAGAACTCAAGTTTAATAAACGAGGAACTCTCTAAGGTTTCCTATCTAATTATTATAACACTTTTCTTTCTTAAAAACGAGAATCAGAAAAATATACGCACTGTACAACAGGTCATGTAAAAAAGATAGTAAATTACTAAGAGATTGCAACTAAATATACTACAATACAAAAGAGCATTAATTCTACCCACATTCTTTTTAGCATATTGCACAATTTCGCAGCGATTCTCATCTTTGGTAGTAATAATAAATAAAATAGAAAAAATAGAAAAAAATAACAAATAACAGTAAATAATAGTAAATTACTAAGAGATAGAAACTAAATATACTACAATACAAAATAGCATTAAATTCTACCAATATAATCTTTAGCATATTGCACTAATTTTGCAGAGAAATCCATCTTTGGTTAAAGTAAAACAAGCTAAGAACAGAACAATAGAAAATGCCAATGCTACTCTTCTTCTTTGACTAATAGAATTTGAGGCAATGAAAATTCCTCTTCTTTCTGAAATATCTCCATCTCCTCTTCATCTGGCTTCTGCAATTTAGATATGAATCATAAACCAATAGCTGATGATCTATCGAGAATTTTTTATTTATACAAATTATTATTAAATAATATAGGAAAACAGAAAGAGTGCCTGGGATTTTCGAAGGCATAGATGGATCAAAAAAAAATTCGGATCAAAACTTTGGAGCTGAATTTTTTTCTTTCTGTTGGCCACATTCACAGTGATTCGGCCACAGAGAATCCCGTTTGCATGCCTCATTTCTCAAGCATTTAATAACATAGAATTCAAATTTTGTTTGCAAGCCACCGAGTATCCCGTTGGCCAACAGGAAAAAAAAAAAAGAAAAAAACTTTTGATGGCTCCAAAGTATGGATCTGAAATTTCTTTTTTGGATCCATTTATGCCATCGAAAATCCCAGCCACTCTTTTTGTTTTCCTATATTAATTTAATAATAATTTCTATACATAAACAATTCTCCAATGAAGCTAGAACAACCCGTCATAATTTTTGAACAACCCATCGTATTTTGAAACTAGAAGATGAAATAGTAAGAAACATTGGGTAGTTCTCTGGAACAATTACCAGCATTTCTAAGTTGAAGAACTGACTCAGGAGTTGCAACACCTCATCAGCTGAGAAGCTTCTTTCGAAACTACATTTATAAGGAAATAAAAAGGATATAAATAAAATTCTATCACCGGCTACAATATCTATTATTCTGTAAATGCGCTCAACCAAAGTAAAAACTTAAGTACCACTTTTGTAGGTACTCAATTAGCCCATACAAAACAAAATGTCGGTGTATACCTGTTGAACAGAAGCATAAGCATAAGCATCTCATTAGAAGTAAAAGAAACTGTAATTACTGAAAACAGATATGTCTTTGTAGGGACACATTTCTCATGTACCCTCTAACTTTTATTCAAATTTTTATTTCTCCCTCCACCATAATACAAACATTATTAAGTAGCCTTATGAATCCCACAAAAATCTTTTGTTAGAAAGGAAAGCTAAGCTACAGCCTGATTGAGCCACTCGATTATTGCAAGTGGAAAAAGGGGCGGTTCAATGGGCATCAGACCAAATTTGGTCTGATGTCCAGTTGGAGTCATTCAATCTCCTTAAAGAATCATGTGGACCATTAAAATTCACCAGGCGGATTTTAAAAAATTGTTTGCACAAACCTTAAAGTCGATATAATGGCTCAGACCGGGCATTGCACCTAATTCAGTCTGATGCCCATCAGACCACCCCGGTTCCATGTGCAAATAGCCCCTTGAACTTTTAGATTCATTCAATTAAAAAAGTGGTGGGACCCACACTTGTTATACATACACAAGAAACCTCCGCCAGCTGCTCTTCAATGCCTCAATTTGAACTATCAGTAACTCTTCATAATTCACCAAAGACTAATTTGCAGTACACAAAACCATCTAAAAGCCTCTAAGTCTATTCATCTCAATTTTATTAAGCTTCGATGCATTTCTGACGGAGACTGATTCAATTAAATAAAATTTTAAAGGACTAATTGACAAAAACAGACCTTACATAGGTAGTCCTTATAATGTGTCGAAATTCGACAAGAATAAAAATAGCGACTAAGTGTTGATTTTTTTTGTTTAAAGTTTAAACTATAGTTGTGTGGATGTTTTTAGATGTTTGTATTTGTATTTTAAGTTTGTAAGTCTCTCTTTAGTAAGAGGTACCAGTCGTTTGGTACCAATAAAAAATAATGTAAAATGGTTTCACTATGAAATTGGTGGGTATAGTTCACTTATATATAAAAAAAAAAGACTGGTATACCTTGTAGTTTAGCAGGAGGATACATTTCTAGGGCTTCCAGGAGTTTGAGTTCTATGTCAACCTGTGATTGCTCCTTAAATTTACAAAAAAAAATCATTACAAAAACAGAAACAAAGTTAGGCCAAGTTCAACATTTTTATATTTTGAACTCTCTAATATATACATGGTCTTATCAATTCACAAACGAATATGCTTTGAATTTCAGTGGCATGCTGGAAATATAAGGTGGGGTGTGAGCTTATTAATTATCTAAAATCAAGACCAAGGACAAAAGTTTATTCATGTCATACCGTATAATTTCAACTTATGTCAATGTGACCCCAAAAACAGATAATAAATATAATGTTCATATAACAAGCTAATTAATAAAAAAAAAAACCATATATAAATAAATATAATTGAAAAAAAAACCTTAGGAAGGGATGATGCTGAAGAACGAGGGGCCTGGGACGGAGAATGCACAGAAACACCGTCTTGCTCTTCCTCCCTTACCATATTTCTTGATTATTTTTTTTACCCCCTTTCAATTCGCAAACAATAAAAATTTCATAAAACTCGGATTTATGATCATAGGTTATACATATAATGATAACATATGATATAATTTTTATGAAGTCTAAAAAAAGTAAGAAAATTTAACGATAGCTGAAACATTACTTTGAACTTGACAGTCGTAATGTCAATTACAATGCAAACCTAAATATAACCAAACAAATTTTACACTGTACTAATACCTATGATTAGATAATTGGATTCTATGCACCCAAATAGGTCAAATTGATTCTATGGTAGGAAGCAATAGTTCATTGTTGTGATCTCAATTACCATGGAATAAAAAATCGATCTTATCTATCGACAGCCCACAACCGATTGTGGAGATATATTTAAACCCCACTGAGATGCGTTTTAGGTGGAAGAACAATTGAATCCGAAGAGAACCACTGTCTGAGTTATACCAATTCTTCCTTGACTGGCTGATTCAAGTTATACCGATTTATGATCATAGGTTATAGATAATAACTATAAATGATATATATTTCAAAAATTCTCTAAAAAGTAAGAAAATATAGCAAGTAATAGCGGAAACATTACTTTGAAATTGACAGTGGTGATCTCAATTACAATGCAAACCTAAATATAACCCAACAAATTCTACACTGTGGTAATACCTATGATTAGATAATTAGATTCTATGCATTAAAATAGGTGACATTGATTCAAAAGTAAGGATCAAAAGTCCATGGTGCTACCACGGTTGAAAAAATATATTTTATCTATCGACTGTGGAGAGAGTTTTGAACCCGACTGAGACACATTTTACGCGCAAGAACAATTGAATCGGAAGAGACTCACCGCTTCCGAATTATACCAATTCTTCCTTGACTTGATGATTCGATCCTTTCGGATTGCAAAGGCGTATCTATGTTTGTTTAATTGATGATCGGAAGAGAGATTTATGGATTGCGAGAGGAGGAGAAAGAAGATGTACCCGCCGGTTGCGAGCAGCAAGGCTGAACTATTTTGGGCCGGGCCGGGCCGTACTTTTAGAGTTTTCGTTGAATCAATTTTTATTTCTCTAATCTATAGATATATTCAGTTTTTACAAATGAGAGTATTTTTTTTAGAAGAGGGTTGAAAGTAGAAAGGTGTTTTTTTTTTAAAACAATATGTGCGTGTTTTCAAAAATGAGAGAGTTACTTGGTAGCACAGGGCTTTTCATTTGTTCAGCCCAAATCATAGTAATATACAAACTGGTGTATTCCAATATGTTCTCTTTAATTAAAGGCCCAATAAAAAATGGCCCAAAAGAAGGAACTATAAACTGGCTTGCATTCCCTAGCCTAATTATGCTTTAATTATTGTAAATCTTAAAGACGAAAACAAAATGAACAAAAATTGAAAATTGAAAATTATCATACACTTTGTTAAAAGTAAACACTGGTATTTGAATTATCAGAATTTCTAATTTGATAAAAAATTAAAAATTATCCAGGCGCATGAACAAAATCTGCCAGAAGTTGGCATTAAAACTAACAAAATTTCTGAATTTCTAAGTAAATTAAAAGGGCCATAACATAAATAAAATTTTAATGAGGGTTATCAAAAAATTTGCACCAACAAAAATTGTACATTAAACTTCTTAATTTAATGAGAACCACGTAACCAACGCATTCCACCACCTTCCTCATAAAGTTTAAAATTGGCGGTGCATCCTTGTCGGCGTCAAAAAAGTTATAACCAGAATTTATGACTTGCTTTGTTATTAGTCAAAAAATGTTTATCCATTTGAAAATTTTCCATAGTTTGGACTTAATTTGGACCAATTAATGCCACGTCGTCCAAAGTTTTATCCAAATATATATCCAAACTATATCCAAACGCATTTATTCTATCCTAATCCTTTCAAAACCTTTTTCTTTTTTCTCGGATTCTCTTGCTTTGGAATCACAACACACCCGTGATAAATCTTTTTTTATGATTTCATAGGGGATTTCATATGACTTTCATGCCCATATGGGGGCCATAATCTTCTCTTTTTCTCATTAAACATGTGAATATATATATATATATATATATTTTTTATCATTAAACATTGTCTTCTCTTTCATGCCCATATATTCGTCCAACTAGGACTGCTTTTTGAAATTTAATAAAAAAAATGTTGAATAATAAAATAATATATTTTTTTGTCAATAAATTTTACATATAGCGAATTTGACAATAAATAAATATTTTTTCAAATGTTAAACATTGTATAATTGAGATAAGTATTTAGCTACATGAGTTCTACACAATAATTACAAAAGAATTTATTCCTTTTTAAGTAAAATAAGGGAAATAAGATAAATGAGCTTTTCACTCAAGATAAATAAGAACAGAGAAGCAAATTAAAAATCAAACAATTAGTAGTAAAATGATATGGAAATGAGTATAAATATATATATATATATATAGAGTTAGGCTGGGGTGCTATGGATAGCATAGTGGCCTCCCGTGCTACGGCTCAATATTCAAGTTTTCAAAATCCAAACGATCGATCCGAACCGTTCATTGTTTAATCCATATTGAAATGTACTTGGAGTCCAAATTTTACATTTTTTTTGAATTTTTTTACTATTTATTAAGCATTTTTGAAACCGCTGTTTTCCAGTGGTGCAGAATTTTAATAAAAACAGCGATTTTGAAACCATCTTAATAAATAGCAAAAAAATTCCAAAAAATGTAAAATTTGGTCTCCAAGCACATTTTAATATGGATTAAATAATGAACGGTTCGGATCGACCGTTTGGATTTTGAAAACTTGAATATTGAGCCGTAGCACGGGAGGCCACTATGCTATCCATAGCACCCCAGCCTAACTCTATATATATATATATATATATATATTTTAAAAAGAGCAAAAGGACTAGTTTGATATAATCTACTTCCAAATATATTTCATTTTTCTCCCTGATATATACTAATACTTGTGATATAATCGATGATTAAAAAAATTCTAGTCAATGATTAAAAATTGATGAAATATGTAGACAAGTTAACAAATTACTCAATAGATGACTAATCAATTTTTAGATGCAAAAAAATTCAATATATAACATATCTGAGTGGAGAAATTTGATTATTCGATATTAATTTATTTTTTAATTAAGTGACCCATTACATCAAATCGAGCTCATTTCTATTAATCAAGAATCAAGACCAGGATTCATTTGCATGATTCAATCTCGTTTCTTCGCCTTCTAATAACAAATTGACTCAAAATTTTACAATCTTTGACATAAAATAGATAACACTAAAAAAATAACAAAAAAAACTTTTATTCAGAAATTAAATTATCAATACAAATTTATAAAGTAATGAGATATGGACATTAATTAAGTTCCTCAAACTCTAGACAAAATCAATAATAATTAAGCTTGTCTAGAACTTTGTTATATGATTTATCTTTTCCAATACAGTTGACTGACAGCTTGACAGGGCACGATAATCCTGTTAGGAACTTAAAAAACTCCGAAATTTTTATTAATATTAAAAAAAACTACAAAATTAGGCAATGTATCCATGTTCTGATTGGATTTAAAAAAATTGTCCATTCCATTTATTAAATAACCGGACAAAGGACTCCTTTCCGGTTATTTAGTAACCGTATCCAAAAAAATGGTCCGATTACTAAATAACCGGAAATAAGCCATTTGTTCGGTTATTTAGTAACTGGATTAGTAGCTTGACAAGGCACGATAATCCTATTAGGAACTTAAAAAACTCCAAATTTTTTATTAATATCCAAAAAAACTACGAAATTACGCAATGTATTCATGTTCTGATTGAATTTAAAAAAATTGTCCATTCCACTTACTAAATAATCGGACAAAGGACTCCTTTCCGGTTATTTAGCAACTGGATCCAGAAAAATGGTCCGGTTACTAAATAATCGGAAATAAGTCATTTGTTCGGTTATTTAGTAACCGGAGTAGCAGCTTTTGACTGAATATAGATGAATTAAAAACTTTGATTAGATAAGTTTGATTTAAATCGACCATTTACACAAAGAGAGAACTAGTTTTGTTTGCACAAAGCAGTGCAATTCCATCTGAAAATACAAGACATCTAAAACAAATTGATAACTGGCACATATATTATGTGCTTTGATCAAGTGATCCAAACTGCAAAACATTTTTTACAACAATGAACCACTAAACAAGCGTGGTAACTGATAAGGCATATAGTTGATTTTATTAATTAGCCAAAACCCTAGAAAGCTTACAGAAAATTACAAAACTCAGGTACAAAATTACAATTTACGGATCGATACAGAAACTAAACCAGAGTTCTTTACTCTTGAAACGCTCCCTCATAACAGTTTGCAAAGTGTCTAAATCACAAAATTAATAACAGCTCAATTTATCAGCACATAATTAAATCTTTATGTATTTTCTAATTAGAAGGCTAATTTGGGTCTTATATGCTAGCTACAACCTACCTGTTGTTAACTGATGGTGCTAGATGTGCACTTGGGTAATCCATCTCTAATTAGTTTGAATTGTCTCCGTTCTTACTAGGCTTTATTTGTTCTTCATTCCACTTGGTTCCAACTAGAGTAGGAAAACTTATATGGCAGAATCCACTCCGTCACGGAAAGGTATAGCACATGTTACTGTTTCGTGTCGTGACTCGTGTAATTCGTGCCGTAACTATTTACATGTCATGACTAATTTGTAAAAAATTTGGCACGGCACGGCACGTGATTACATGAGTCATGTATAATTAGGACCGTTAGGTCATAATCAAATAGTGAATATTAAATAAACTTACTTAAATTATGAAAAAAATAGTTAAACGTGAGAAACATGACCAATTACTCTTGGACATGGCATGCAAGTAACGGCGTGACTCGCGTGCCGTAACCACCCTTGACATTTTGGTCACGATGCACAGATCACTGTTTACTTAGTCACAGCACAGTACGAAACCAAAATCACAACGTATTAGTCACAGCATGACACGTCACATTTTTTCCACTCTAGTTCCAACTAACAAAGATCGCACTTGCTTCTAGAATTTGATCTAAAAGAAAAGAAAGATGCGATTATCTACTAAAAGTCTAAAACACTAACTTATCTGGTCAAAGTTCTTAATTTATCTAAATTTAGTCAAAATTCTAATATACATTCCGTTGACTAGCAACCTTTATTAATTAGTCAAGTTACTAAATAACTGAATAAATGGCTTATTTCCTGTTATTTAGTAACCGGATTATTTTTCTGGATCCAATTACTAATAACCGGAAAGGAGTTTTTTATCCAGTTATTTAGTAATCAGAATGAGTAATTTTTGAAATCCAATCAGAACATAGATACATTGCATAATCTCGTAATTTTTTTGGGTATTAATAAAAATTTCGGTAAAAAAACTGTGTATATGAATTATACTCAATGTGTATATATATAATAATCTTATAACTGTTGACTGACAACTTTGTTATATGATTCACATATTTCCATTGTTTCGATACCCCATATTCTTATTTTTGTTTTCAAAATTTAAACATACAATCTGAATCATTCAATATGATATTAATATTAAAATGTATTTAGAGGTCAAATTATATATTTTTTTGGATTTTTTTACTATTTTGTTATATAGATACAAAATTACTCTTTTTGAAATGGTTCAAAAAGATTGATATTCTACCTATTTAAAAAAATTAAAAAAAATTCATCTTTAAACACATTTTAATATAAGTATCAACATGGTCGGATTACCTGTTTGAATTTTGAAAACAGACATATAGATGTAGGATATAAATGAGACACAAAATAATTATAATGTTTTATTAACTCTACTTATGATAGTTAATTTTAGAGTTTTTCATTTAAAATATCATTGTTTTTTCTTACATCTTTTCTTAAATGAACAAAATTGTGTTGTTTTAACTATTGATGAATGTTAAAATGGATCTTATTAGCAATTGACAGTTACTTATATATTTAGAAAAACTAATGTTGATTTAGTGTTAAAAAATAATATATTTTTTGTGTAGAAGATGACATATTCAAAACCAGACTAAAGATCCTCTCGTGAATATTACTATATTAGAATATTGGGTGTCCCCACTACTCGTTAATTCATATTATCCAACTCAAATTTTGAGTTTGAATCCAAATTGTCGAAACTGCTTTGGCAGTTGGCACGAATATTAAAGGAGCCTCGTGCACTTCACCTCAAATCAGACGTGCAAAAGATCGTGTGGGGGTACTGGAGATATAATTGTGCAAGCAATTATCTGCCACACAAAAAATAAGCAATCTATCGCATATAGCATAGTTACAAGATTCGCAAATTATATCCGAATAATTCGTTTTTTTAGTGATGCCGAACCGAACTTTGATTGAATCATACCTGAATAATTCACGGATTGAGATCTCTGGTCCGGATAATTCTGAATCATTTCCAAATTATACCCGAATTATTTCCGAATCATGAATTTTTGACCTCGCCGATTCGAACCCAAATAATTCATTTTGTCACTGTGATCTATAGAGGTGAAAGTGTATGGTCCTTAATGTCAGTGATGTGTAATACAATTTATTATTCAAGATTTGCCACAAAAAAACCCAGAGTTCCTTTAAACACATTGTGACCCTGCCTCTCCCTAAGCATGTGATTTTTGGGCCTCTTTGTTTATTAAACATTTAAACCCATTCAATATTTTTCCAAAATTAAATGTGAAAGGTTGTTTTCACAAGATGCTACACCTAACCTAGTTTTGCTTTTTCCAAAACTTTTTGGAGAAAGCCACCTAATTTTAGTATTGGATTCATGAAATACACAACCCCACCTTAATCCATCCGCTTTCTATGATTTCATTATTTAATCTTCACTTTTTTTGCTTATTTGTTTTTTTTTTCTTTATGATAATTCTGGTCACAAGCCAACTACCCATGAAGCAATATAATATGATTCCCTTTCAATTCACATGAGAGAATAGCAATATGATGTAGATATCCCTTTACTCAATTTTTTTTTTTCCAATTCATCAATCATATCGGTTTGAATTTCTAGTCTTATTATCTTGTCAAGAAACCAGTTTCAAAGGCAAACATTCAATTATATTAATATTCTTACAATTTTTTTAACTTGTCATTTGTATTCAAGTTGCATCTATCAATGTTTTTATTTAGTGCATGGTAAAATTAGGAGTGTTAATGGGTACGATACGGGTAGAGTGAAAGTATTTTCATACCCATACCTATTAAGAATGATCTTATCCATATCCTATTCTTACTCATTAAGAATTAACCTTACCTTACTCTACTCTTATCCATTAAAATTATTGGGTAATGAAACGGTAATGGATGAATAACGAATAATTTTAGTATAATAATTAGTTTTATTATATTTTACAAATAGAACATTAAAACTCATTTATTTTGCATATATGCAATGACATTACTAATAAAAAATAAAAATAAATGTCCAAACAATTTCAACTAAATTGTAATTTTTTTTATAAAATAAGAATATATCTTCTGACATATTCAATTATTTAATCAAAAAAACAAAACATGCAAATCAATTATTTAATTAAAAAATAAAACATGCAAATAAAAGTAATGTGTTTAATATTTTTCTTACAATAAAAATAATATACTAAATAACAAAAATACTCACTAACTATTACTCAAACATTATCATATTAGAGGAGGGTTCAAATGTCTCCATTTTTTGTGCCTCCATCATGCCTCCATTTTTAAAAACTTTAATAACTCAAATTTAAATCTTAAAATTCAAAATAAAACCATTGGCTATGAACTATATCATTTTATCTATGCATATGTAAAAAAATATGGCATTTCAACTTTATTGTGATTGTCATCTTGAGTTTGTAAAAATGTATACAAATATGAATAATTTCTAGACGTTGAATTTTTAACTTATTGATATCCATAAAAGCAAAATCAAAATGTGATAATTTTTTATGGGCACATAGAGAAAATAACATAGATTACATCTAACAGTTTTATTTTCACATTTAAGGTATAAACTTTGAGTTATTTAAGTTTTAAAAAATGGAGGCATGATGGAGACACAAAAAATAGAGGCATTTGAACTCTCCTCATCATATTATTATATTTTGTATAATTACCCAATAGGTAACGGATACAAAATAGTATTTACCCGTATTCTTACCCATTTAGTTAACAAAAAAAAAATTCTTATTTATATCCATATCCAATAAGCTAAAGAAATAAAATCTTATCTATATATGCCTTATTAAATACAATAAGGGTTAGGTAAACGGTTAAAAAGGTATGATTGATACCCCTAGGTAAAAGGAAAAATATTTTATAGAATTAAGCTCCAGCTACAATTTTAGATGTCAAATGTAAGTTAGTAAAAGATATGCAGCTTAAAATATGTGGAAGGAATCAATTTATTTCAGTACCATACATCATTTTTATGCTGAGCTGGCCACTAAATAAAAGCAAAAATTTATGACCTATAAAAGCATCTATGAAACCAACCTACCAAGCACACAAGCAGGAAATTTCCACAACAATAGCTAAAAGGAAGTTAATATTTGACACAACTTTAGATTATGTGATTCTTTCATCAGCAACCAATTTCAAATCGATCTAGTGGTGAATGTTGGTTTTAGTTGGAGAGAATCTAAACATCATTTTCCAATTTCTTATCATATTGAAGGTCTTGAGATATTTGGTGCTTCAGACTTGAAGGTTTTTTCTATCTGCTAATTTGAAATGTGAATGAGGCTATAGTAATATGCATATTATAGATCAACTCGTGTTATGGGTTTATATTTTAATTTTCAAAGTTCAAACAGTCTATCTGAAATATTAAAAATAATCTCTATATGAAATGTATTTTGAGATTAAAATTTATATATATATTTTTTTAAATTACAATTTTTTAAATAGAAAATCATTGGTTTTGGATTGGTTCATAATTTTTAGATATAGTGATTTTCTACCTACATAAAAGGATAGTTAAAAAAACAAAATTTTAAATGTAAAATTTGGTCTCTATGTACATATAAAGATCACGTTCGGCGGTTCGGGTGATTGTTTGAAATTTGGAAATTAAAATTAGAGATATTATTCCCTAACATAGATCGATTAATAATATAGGTATTATCAGACTCACTTTTCTGTTAATTTGAAATGTTTATATAACAGAACTAAAACTTTGCAGCTTGCCTTACTAAAACTAATACATTAATAGAAAGTTACAGCTCTATGCCAACAGTAAAAACCCAATTCCTACAGTAAGTATGTTGAACAGAAAACAAAGGTAAAATTTTGTTGAATTCCCATTTGTGAGCTAACAAAGTCACAAGACTCACAGCCACATTTAATTCATTTCCAATATTAGAGGTGCAATAATCAAATCAATGAATCAGAACAGCTCATGCCCAAATTATGACACCCACCAAGTCAAGACACACTAGTTTTCATCTAGGGTTGCAATCTGATGGTGACATTATATATCAAAGCTAAGCATATGCTGCATATGTCATTTGATGCACTGCGCACTAACAAATTACCAGATGGGTGCTCTTCAACTGCAACATTTTGTATTTTTCCTTTATAGTCCCCACAAATCCATCGCAGAACCTTTTAGTAGAATATTGGTACTACGATTTCATTAATTAATTTAAAGGAGTCAATTACAGATACTTTTTACAACCAAAATTTACTTTTCTATAGACGTAGAAGAAACAACATTTTCATTCTTTTTTGTTTTCTGAATTAGTAGAAAAGAACGAAGTTGGGTAAAATGAAGTGTTAAAACAAAATGTAGATATTTTTGTTGGAATATCAGGAGATATAATATTCTCTGGGTGAAATTTGGTCTATGTCAACATTATAAAATAACAGAAAATAGATGTCTGATCAAATTTGGAGCGATTGGAACAGCCAACTGTTCACACTTCGCGCGTAGACAGTGAAGTCCATACTTGTCTTCTTTAGTTTTAGTTGTTTTCTGTAAAGAAAATACTGGTATTCTGATATCAGTGTACCATCCACCGATTTTGCATTTAAATCCTCTATAGTTTAGTTCTCTTTTTTGTCTTTTACTTTTTACTGAAAAAAATATATATAATAACTGCTGAAGATAAAAAAAACCAATTAGAATTCAATTACATTAATAGGATATCAATTGGAGATCAATTAGTATTAATTAGTAAATATAGTAAATTATGTAATTAGAAAATATTTTAATGACTCTTTAAATTCTGTAACCTATAAATTTTTTTCCTCTCAATTAACAATAACATACTTTCTAGGCAATAATTAAACAAAAACAAATATTGGAAAAGGAAGATTAATTTAAATTACTTGAGGTCTTGAGCACAACTTGATAATTTTATAACCCAAATTAAGAAGGTAACACAATAAGTTATTACATTAACAGCTCCAACCTAAGCACTAAACCTACTTAACCTCCTGTACCTTTTGCATTTCTATGCCATGAACCCAATTCTGAGTTCATTGTATGACAACAAGTACCCAAAAAATAAAACAAAAAATCCAAAAAAAATATCATGATTACATATAATAAATAATTAATTAAACATCGGCATTCTTTGCTTTACCGTTCGCCATCTCGTAATTCTTCCCGACATGTATATCAGAGTCAGCGATGTACCGGCCCCAGAACCAGTGTGCTTTCCATACCAGGATCATCTCTTCGATGGGTACGTTCTTCGTTTCGGGCAAGAATAAGGCTATAAACGTGGTCATGATGAATACCCAACCGCCGAAAAAGTAGAACAACCCGAACTTAAAGTGGCACAGCATTGCCAAAAATGCTTGCGCGATTATGAAGGTGAAGAGCATGTTAACCGACACGTTTATGCTCTGCCCGGCCGACCGAATTTCGAGCGGGAAGATTTCACTGGGCACCAACCACCCAAGCGGGCCCCATGACCATGCGAATCCTGCCACGTACAAGCAGATGAAAACCACGAGGAAGCCGGCATATGTCTTGCCAAAGTCGCCCACACCGCTCGTTCCCAGTTTTATTGCAATCAATGTTCCGACAATAATCTGAATTATTAAAACATTATTTGTTTAGATAAAAATTTACACTAAAAGCATGGTTAATAAGCGTTAATTGAAGAGAGAAAAATAAATAAATTACCTGACAAACAAGCATCTGACTGCCACCTTGAAGGAACAGCTTTCGCCGACCGAACTTATCGACTGTGAAAACCGAAACTAAGGTTGCGAACACATTAACCAGACCTGTGATCACTGCAGAAATCAACGACGCATCGCTACCAAATCCAATCGTCCTGAACAAAACCGGTGCGTAAAACATGATCACATTAATGCCGGTGAGTTGCTGAAAGAACGGGATCATGATCGCCATTGTCAACTGGGCCCGGTACTTCGGCCTCAAGATATTGGCCCATGGATGCTCCACCAATTTAGAATCATTACTCGCAGCAACCAAATCATTGTACTCTTCGTCAATGTCGTCAGTGCCACGGATTCGGGTAAGCATCTTGCGTGCAGCTTCGTCATGGCCACGGTCAATCAATGAATTGGGTGTGTCGGGGAGGAAGAGGGACCCGAGAGTGATGATACCGGCTGGTACAGCTGCCAATGCCAGACTGACGCGCCACCCCCAGCCGCCTTTGATCTTAGATGTACCGTAATTGATCAGGTTTGCGGCAAAGATGCCGATGGTTATCATGAGCTGGAAACCGATGTTCAACATGCCACGTAGGCGCGCCGGCGCCATTTCTGACAGGTAAACCGGGACAGACTGTAATACAATAAAAAATAATTAGAGGGGGGTCTTATGAAACATTTCATTAATTAATTTTGGAAAGGCATTTTGGATCAAGTGTAGGGTTTAAGCATCTATGAACTCGGTGTTTGCTGTCATGGTACAAACCTACATGTGACCCGTGATTCCGGATTTAAATTGACAGACTGGACATTGAATGTTTCGTAATTCGTATTCAATGAAACATGCAAATTGGTTCAGATTCGATGGAATAAAATAATTGCAATATGCACATGTTTTATTACTTGCACAGTTGTACGAACCCACAAAGGAGCATCATACTTTTATCATATTTGTCCCTGCAAATTTTCAGAATCACATGCCACTTTACAGAAATCAAACCAATCAAACAAAGATGGGTTCAGAAAGTTACATATTTCTTTTTTTTTGAATTCAGGCAGTGGCTGCAGAAAGTTACATATTTCAATGATTCAATCTGGAGCAACCAGCATTGGATCAAAATAATATTTGATGACGAATGATAAATACAACTTTTGGAATTAACTGAAATTTCCAAAAAGGTCTGATCAAAGAATAACCGGTGGTTGGGTTGCATATCAAGTGGTGGGCACCACTCACATGGCTTCAAAGTTTAAACAGATCATCTTACATAAAATTTGGAAGTTTGACCAACTTCTTATTAATTTTTTTCATTATCACTTGTCATTTTTAAATTTTTTTTTATAAATTAAGATCATTTATTTATGTTATAAGATATTGACAACTAGAAAATAATATATAATAACTCTTGTGGATTACAGAATCCTGATAGGTATCTTTACTGGTTAATTAAGTCTACTGTAATGTTGACCTGATAATGAAAAGTTTGTTCTGTACGCTGGAAACAAAAAGGTTAGAACTTAGAAGTCTTCATATGAAAATAACAGATGATAAGGTCAATAATAGCCGTGAAATAATAATAATAATAATAATAATAATAATAATAATAATAATAATAATACTAATACTAATTAGTAAAATCATCTACATTGCTATATTTTAACAGCCTAGCTTTTGCTTCATGCAGCACGAACCATATGCAGTATTGAACTATTGATTCTATAGTTCATGCGCTCCATGAAATCAAAACTGCTCTTTTAAAATCTTTAGGTGATCTTACAAGAAATAAAAATATAGTTTTTAGAAATACATCTCAACAATTTCAGGATATATCCAGCTTTCATCACATTACTGATTTTAAAAAGGGCAAAATAAGAAAACTTTGTTTTGTTTCAAACTAGTTCCCGGCCCTTTGGAAAAGGGTACCGTTTTTTTTTTATCTGGAAGTAAAAATAGAAAATGGAGTAAATAATTGAATATGTATATTACCTGATTTGCAAAGCCGACGCCGATACCGAGCAAAATACGGCCGAAAATCAGCATAAGCACATTTTCAGCGAAGCCGTTGAGAGCGGCACCAAGAAGAAATGTTATGCCTCCACCGAACATGGACCACTTCCGTCCGAAGACTCGGGTTACGGTTGCAGCGAAGAAGGAAGAGATCAGAGCCGCTAGGTAAAGTGACGACGTGAATGTCGTCAGTAATTGGCTGTCAAATTTGCAGTACTGGTTTGTATCTTTGTTTGCTTGTTCCTTCTCGTACACTGACGGAAAGAATTTCTTCAGGAACGAGTCCATCGACGTGACCCCACCTGTCGGAATTGGTAATTTTCATTAGTTCTAAATTTATTGTACAATCTTAGACTCTTTAGATGATAATTATGGTTTAGAAAAATGCTGGAAATTTTTTTCATTTTGCTCATCTTCTGTCTTGTATGTATAAATTTGATAATGTGACAGGAGTTTCTACATAGACAATTATATAAATTAAAAAAAAAATACATTTTGCTTTCAACTTTTAACATTGAAAAGTCCCAAATATGATTTTTGCTTCACATTGTTACATACTCCAAAAATCCTATTTGATCCACAAAAGTACATAATTTTTTTTCTATAATATTTGCTGCAAGAAATAAAATTATCCTTAGAGAGACTTATAACATTTAATACTTTCTCTATATTTGGTACAAGAAAGAAAATTTTAACTATACTTGCTTGGAGAGAATACTCACCAGAGATACCAATATCATAACCAAATATGAGACCACCGGTCGCCGCAACGACACAACTTAAGAAAACATAGAGCGTTAACTTGCCGGGGTAGTCCTTTGCCCCCACGCCGTTATCCACAAAAGCACCACCCGCCATTTTTCACAAAAGAAACCTCAGAGCACAAGGTGTTACAAAGAAATGAAACTTGGAATTAGCAGAGCCAGAGAGAGAGAGAGAAATGAAAGGGAGAAATGAATGATTTTGAAAAAGAGAAGGGGGGAGGTGGTTGTTTTATAGGCTGGAGGGGGAGGAAACTATGGGAAGTACACTTTATGTGATTTTATCCGATATAATCTAGCATTTAATGGTAGACCGGGTCTATACACAAACAGCGCATTGTATTAGCCAGGGATTGGTTAGAGTTGAGCGAAGAACGGTAGTTTGACCGCTGGATTAGATAAGATTGCTGACTTGTTTACTAATTTTTTTTATTATTATTTTGCAGCCTTTGGGTTTCTGTTTACATGACTTGTCATGGGAGAATTAATATTTTATTAAGATGTTGTTACTTTGATTTCAACTTTCAAGAGAGAGTCGAATAGGAGGGAAAAGAACTCATATTATATTTTATTATTATAGATACTTGTGTCCATAGTTTTGGACTCTTGGTGAAATCAGCTAAATTGTTGGATTAAAATATTTGATACAAATTTCATACTCCAAAGTACCAAAGTACCAAAGTCCAAACAAACTTGATTTTCTAAGGTGTAAACAAGTGCTGATTTAGATGGCTGGCGTGACTAAGCCTTTCATATGCATGCTTATTTTGTTTTTTGTTTTTGAATAGTGGCTATATCAGTGCGTATAGAGTATTTATACTCGGGCGGATACGGGTACCCCGGGTATACCCGTCTCGGGTACGGGTATAACTCGGGTACGGGTATACTCGGGTACAAGGGTATTCGGGTACGGGTATGGCGGGTATAATTTTCAAAACCCATACCCTACCCGAGTTATACCCTTACCCGTGTACCCTAGACGGATAAGGCGGGTACGGGTACGGGTAGGGCGGGTAGGGTATTTTTTATTTTATTTTTTTTTTGCTGTTTTTTTTTTTTGGTTTTTTTGTTGGTTTTTTTTTTTTTGCTGTTTTTTGTTTTTTTTTGCTGTTTTTTTACTGTTTTTTTTTGCTGGTTTGGGGGGGAAAAAATCAGAATTTTTGAATTTTGAAATGGATGAACAGTAACTCGGGTATACGGGTACGGGTACTCGGGTAGTCGGGTACGGGTAAACTCGGGTAGGGTATGGTCGGGTATTGGTAAGAAAAAACGGGTCCGGTCCGGTTTTTGCCCGTACCCGTGTACCCGAGTACCCGACCCATACCCGACCTCGGGTATGAGTACCCCAGTCGGCGGGTACGGGCGGGCACGGACGGGTATACCCGAGTCGGGTTTTATTAAAACTCTAAGTGCGTACAACACCTTACTGGTAAAATAAAACATTCAAAACAGCAGTCCAAAATTAAACAACTCAAAGCAAAAGTAAAAACTTGAGCTTCAAACTTCAGAATTCAGAACATGAGTCTTCAGCAGTAACGCACCCATAGGAGAGCTTCGGTCCATGTTCGATGCGCAGCCCCCCTTGCATCCAGGAATTTTCCTTCATATGCTTTCAAACATATCAATTAGTTCTCTATCTCTATCTCTATCTTTACCTCTATATGGAAATATTAATTATGACGTAAAAATGGAGTAAAATACAAGTAAGATAGAATAAATTGTTTTATTATTAAGTGGATTAATTTATTTCATATATACTTTGCTTTTAGATACTATGTTACAGACGGAAGTTCAATTTTCAATATTTAACTATGACATAAGTTGTCGATCGAGATGTAAAATATGAGAAATAAATGGAAAAACAACTTAATTCTGCAATTTGAGTAGCAACCAAACATGACTCGAAAAAAATAACAAAGACACAACCATAACCAAAAATCCAAAATTAGTTAGTTTGGACTTATTTTTCTTAAAACGCAAAAGATTTTGAATTTCACTATTATCTTTTCTATAAATATTGATTTCTTTAAAATGAAAATTTGTCAAATTGGTCTCTCTTATCAAAAACTAACCAAGATTAGACAGGTTGGATTTATTTTTCTGTAAAAGCATAAGACTTTGAATTTCACATTTCTCTGTATATATATATTTTCAACAAATCAATAGATATATATAGTCTAATTTTTTATAGATTTTGGTACTGTAGATGAACATTAATATTTGTCATTTTCTTAAAATGAAAATTTGTCAAATTGGACTCTCTTATCAGAAAAAAGCCCCCTTAATATAAGCATATGATCACCAACTTAACTCTTAGTTTTTACCTTAATTAAATATGCAACACATATATATCCATTTCAGTGTTGTAAATAACGGTATGCGGTCATCGGACGGATAGAGTACCGCCAAGCAATTAATTGGGAATAATCGACCGATTAGTCGGAAAAATTTATAACGGTTTGATCATCGCCAATGACTAATCGGCCTATTAATCGGCCTAAACGGAGATTTTTTACAACACTGGTCCATTTATAAGCAAATGGTCACCAATACATTTCAGCCGCAGGCGTTATTAAATCAATATTAATATGAAACATTAATGTTATTATTGGTACTAATCATATGATGATATGAGCAAGTTGCATTGCACGCATGGGGTCATGGGCTGGTGTCAACCTGAACTCATAAATTTAGGCCCAATTAATTCTAAGCGTTGACTATATTATATGATATGATATATATTTTGAACTACACGCATAATGAAATTAAGTAATAAACAAATGCAACGGTTGGAACAATTTGTTGATTGATTGATTGATTGGTTTGCTTAGATGTATGTACAACGGTCGGCAGACAGCTTGCTCTCCTTTAAATATTTCATTTATCGAACTAGATTTTTATTTTACAAGTAACGGTCACTAGGGATGTGCCATGTGAAGATTAAATTTAATAATCATATGTTTATGCTATCAAACATTATGATAATCAAGCATTCAAGGATATGTTTCTAAGTATCTAACTTCTAACTTCTAACAAAGAATTTATGTTATGAGCTCAATTAGAAGTGCATTTGGTGAGTAAGAACATTATGAGCTCAATTAGAATTAATGTAGCCATGTGAGAAATAGTTATACACTGTTTTGTCGGTGCAAATATAATTACAGGTAATTTATTAACTATACTATAAATGAACCGTGGGGATTATGTAGTGGCACAAGTCCCGTCTCTTTACGATGAGGTCGCAGATTTAATATTTGAGAATATAATATTAAAATCACTAGAGAGTACCGGATCATTTAATAAAAAAAACTATTCTAAGAGTCAGAATCAGAATGTAGTGTAAGTTTAAAAAACTGAATATAATTGTAACATTTGATATGCAGTGAATTTTTCTCATTGCCTGGATTTTTAAAGACTGTCATTTGAAACTTATAAATTTATAAATTAAAAAAGCCTATTCTAATTACTGGTAACTAATCATTCGGACTAAAGATTTTTTTTTGGAATACATTGCACTATATATAAGATTTTTATGTTCGTAGTATGAAGAATTGGTTGCAATTTCTCTCTTGATTTTGGGTTATTTCAAGGAATTTTTTTTTTTTAATTTTCGTAAGTAAAATAAAAATTACCATCATAATGTATTGCCTCTATTATATGGTAGTAGTCTTTGAACAATTTAAATTGAATTCTTAGTTTTTACCAAGATAATGTGATGAATATAAACATTAAAATTTTTTACTATAATTATGAGGATTTTTTATTTTTTATTTTTTATTTTTGGTGAGCTATAGAGATATTAATTGGATTTTTAGATAGTATATTGACATTTTGTAGGGGCTTTTATGCAATGTCTCCTAATTAATAATAATAAAACAATTGTACATGCTATAATAGTGATTATCGTGTAAGGGGATAAGAATGCACTTATGCATCATACACTCATACACACGTGAAGTGAAAGCAATACTAACTGGATATTAGGGATCTTAATGTCAGACTGACTCATCTGATTAATTTAATCCAATTCGAATTTACTCAGAAGGTTAAATAAGTCGGCTCCGGATCTTGATTTTCGACCCGAGACAAGTCGGATCGTGTTCGAACAAATCCGACCCGATTAATTAAGATTAAGTTGCATAAATAAATTTAAAATAATTAATAAATAAGTAATTAAGGATCGACGTCTACATGTTATCCATTCGAGTCAGGTTGAAATTAACATGACCGGTACAGGTCGGATTCGGGACAATAATTTCGACCCGAGTAGGTCGAAAGGTCTGAACCCGATCCATTGACATGCCTACTGTATACTACAAGGAAAATTGACCACTACCATATATATATATATATATATATATATATATATATATATATATATATATATATATATAGTATCCACAAATTAATAAGCAGTAACGGCTATTGATAACAAGTGTACTAACAAGTTGATCAATTACTTAATTATATGCATGTTGTGTATTACTTATTTGTACTTATCTTTAAATTTTTTGATAAAAAAAAAAATAGGGATCATGTGACATGTCCCTATTTTTATCTTTAAATTTAATAAGTTCAATAATATGAATTACAGAAACAGTTAACTTTTTAATTTCCTTACACTAAATTATAAGAATCATAGCTTTTTTTGCAGCTGTAAACATCAAAGCAGGCTTGTTTTACATTAATTGATTTCCTCACTATTGAATTGGCGCCGTAAAAAAAAAAATTTTTATTTAGACAGAAAAGATCTAAATAATAATTATAATGCCTTCAAAGAAACTAATCTTGCCATGTAAATATGTAATTATAATTTATAGGCAGGATGTTATGGTTATGATCTATTTCTGGGTCCAAATTTTAACAATGTTACTGTTCATGAATAAAATTCATGAATTAATAAGATTCATGAATAAAATCAAAATATATATATATATATGACTATTTGTTAAAGGAAGTTAACAGCTAGCGAACTCTGGGTTACATTAATTGTATGCCATATCTGGCCTAGCTAAGTTATATTTCGTTGTCAATGTGCTGGAATTTATAAAGAGAGTAGAGACAAAATTGTTACGACAATTATTTTTTGAGTTCACCTTTTTTCTGTGCATGCGTGAATCGTGATGCGTCCCATACTCCCATAGGCCTACGGGAAAAATAAATAAATAAAAGAATCTTTTTATAGGTTGATGACTTGGCAGTGACTTCTAGTCAAAGAAAATTTAGTAACATATCCTTGTTTCATTGTTGTTGGATAAAATATTCTTACATTTAAATTTTCAACAAAATTGTATATTATGAGTCCCATAAACTTAATTTATATATGTACCCTTTCCTTTATTTATCTTTACCTTGTACATTTTTTCTTCGTATTTTTAAAATTTTAGGTTTTAATCTTTATATAAAAGTTGATAGGGAAGACTTTCATTTTTTTTTTTATTCAAAAACAATGTGAAATGGATGAGAAAAACATCAAGAGCAAAATATTTTAAATTGGCGTGTTCTACATTGATTTCCTCACTACTGAATTGGCGTGCAGAAATTTAAATTTCCTACGGAAAATATGTGAAAAACCTTATGCTATCTACCTAGCTAAGCTTTACTCAAATTTAAGTATGATTATATGTGAATGTGAGGAAGTTAACTGCTAGTAAGACGGAGACAAAATAATGCTTTGTTTGTTGTCATGCGCTGGAATAAAAAGGTAAAACTGTTCAGAAAATAATTTTTGTGCAAGACCTTTTTTCTGTGCATGCGTGTCATGGGCCTACGAATAAAACAAAAAGATCTTTTTTATAAGTGGCTGACTTGGCGATGACTTTTTTTTTTTTTTTTTTTTGATAAAAACCCGTAGGTAGGCGGTGACTTGTAGTCAAAGAAAATTTAGTAGCATATATATCCTTGCATGCTTTATTGTTGTTTGATAAAATATTCTTATCTTTATTTTTCTTTATATAGGTTATCTTTATTTTAAAAAAATACATATATTATGAGTCCCATAAACTTTATATATGTACACCTAGTGACATCGACAGGATTTGAGTCAGAAGTGAGCAGAAATCAGATTTGGATTCGAATCGCCCTCATAATTCTCTTTTTGCCTCCACCCACCTACCAAATTGCATCGAATCGGTTGTAAAATTACATGTGCATTGCAGAATTTAACAAATATTTAAAAATATCTTTTTTTCCTAATTAGATTATACGACTCACAAACTATCTCTGAAATCTGAACTAACAATCGCTATTCCGAATTGAATCTAAAGGTAGGCATAATCAAATCTAGTGCTAGACAAGACCCATCGAAGAACCTAGTCAAAGAAAAAAAAATTCCAGGAGTAGACAGCTGTCTACCCCTGTGGCGCTGTGGCTCCGCCACTGTGTACACCTCCCTTCATTTTGTTTCCTTTACCTTCACTTGTACATTTTCTCTTCATACTTTTACAATTTTCTTAATAAATTTTATATATTTTCAACATTTTATATATAGTTCAAAGTTTTAGCTTCATATTTAGGAAAATTATTATCAAATTATTATACTTAATCAAAATACAATGTCAAATGGATGACATCTTAAAAAAATGAAGCACAAAATATTACCTTTGTACCTTCAACATTTTGAATGCTTTGTAATTGCAACAAGTTTCAAAGTCGAGAAGTCAGAGTGTATTGCTTCCAATTCTGAAAACTAATTTTTAAATTTAGTTTTATGTGAACATATTATTAGAAAAATCAAATGTTATATCTAAAATTTTGAAATTTAGAATTTTATGACAATAGAAATAGTTTATCAATTTGATTCTTAAAAAATATTCGTCTTTAGTTGACAACTAGATTTAATTCGATTTTTAATTTGATTTAAGTTATTCATATTTTAAAATTTTACATTTTCAAATACCTATTTTTAAATTTAAAAATAGGTACAACTATATATTTTTTATGAAAGAAAGAGGGAGGTCAGGCCTCGAAATTTCATACCCCTGTGATTACAATAAAAAATTTCCTCCATCTTGATTTTGAAATGATGACCCTCCATATTAGAGACCATGTGGCTTTGTCACTATTCCAAAGGTTAATTCTTAGTTGACGATTAGATTTAATATGGTTTTTAATTTGATTTAAGTTTTTCATATTTTAAAATTTTACTTTTTCAAATACCTATTTCCTATTAAATTTAAAAATAGACACTTTTTTTAATTCAACATAATTTAACATCAAAATTGAAGCTTGAAGGATTATAATATGTTCAAAATTTTGCGTACAAACTTAATATCTTACACTTGAAGTTTTTGTAGTGTCATTCAATTAACTTTGTATTATTTAACTACAAAACTTCATAAATAATATTCTAAAAATATGAAGCTACATTTTATTTAAATATGAAATGTTGAAATTATTCAATTTTTATTATGGACAAATTACAATCTAACATTATTAAAAAAATTTAAAAATAATATGCAAGCGAGGAAGAACGAAAAAAAGAATGGGACGTTCTTGTGATCGAGAAGAATATTTTGTTAAAAAATATATGAGTGAGTCTATGGTACTATGCATAGTAGGGATGGGTCCATACTACGGATCAATATTTTCGTTTTAAAAATTATAATGGTTGATCTGAACTGTTTAACATGATTTCTATATGAATATATACTTGCAAACCGAATTTTACATTTTTCAGAATTTTTTTACTATTTTTTAAGATAGGTAGAAAATCACTTGATCTGAAAATTCTAGACCATCCAAAAACAATGATTTTCTACCTATCTTAAAACATAGTTAAAAATTCTAAAAATTGGTCTGCGAGTATATAGTCATATTAAATTATGTTGAATGGTTTGGATCGACCATTAGAATTTTCAAAACAAAGATATTGATCCGTAGTACAAACCCATCTGTGCTATGCATAGTACCACAGACTCACTCAAAAAATATTATTTAAACTATTGCAAATATTTTATAAAATTTTCCAATTAATTAGTCTCGGAAAGCCTGACTAATCTCAAGTTAGTTGCTTTCACAATTTAAAAACCAGTAAGAAATTGAGAACCAAACTATCTATCTGTGACTTTTATAAGCAATTTTCAATTTTTCAATGGATTAAGTAGTACTGATTAGTCTTCAAATAATTTAAATTTGAAAAAAAAAAAAACTGTCAAATGTCAAGCTGCATTATTTATTCAAAATAATGAGAAAATGAATGTAGTAGCTACCTGATGCTGAACAAACTTTAAACTTGCTGTTTACATCTGTTTTAAATTTTCAAATAAGTCTCTTTATAGTTTCTAAACAAATTAGATGTCTTCACACACGTTTTTTGGGCCATAGTGGGCCCATGAAGAGTCAACATGGGGAGCGCATCTAAGTCAACAATTTTAGATGTCACTATTTTGGGTCCACGGACCACAATATTTCAAGCTTGGTTGGCTTGACCCAGATTTTTTTTATTAATAAAAAATATTTTAAAATAATATAAGAAAATAAATAGATTGTATGAACCATTTAAATTTGGTGCAAACATGCCAATCGCTGTTACACAGAAATATGATTCAGTTCTTTTAGAAATGAGCGAGGAAGAATGAGATTGAAATTTTACCACATTCCATCTATTTTATTTTATTTTTTATAATATTGGTAAATAATTTCTATAAATACAAATTTTACTTCAGCCATAACCTGTATTGTTGTATGCCTGTATGTAGGGTTGTTTATCGGGTCTAGTTTAATCAGTTTAAACCGAACTGAGATAGTTCGGTTTAAATGGTTCGGTTTTGCTGGTTAAAAGGATTAGTTCAGTTTATTTTTAAAATCAGTTTAATCGTTCAGTGCAGTACGGTTTAGAAAATTTAAAACTAGTTAGACTGAATTGATCGAAAATTTTAAACTCATCCCCAGTTGGAACAATTCATTTAAATAAATTCAAAAATTAAGACAAAAATATATATTGCTTGGTTCGATTTTCGATTTAAAACTGGTTAAAAAGGGCCAAACAAAAATTCTAATTCGTCTTTTATAAAATACAACAAATTAACAAAAAATATTTATTTTTTATGATTAATATACTATTTCGGTTCAACTGAACAAACCGAAATTTACTTCAGTTTGTTCAACTCGGTTCTTATTCAATTTTGATTATATTTTGATTCGGTTCTTATTTGATTTTGATTATATTTCAGTTCAATTCGGTTTGATTTTTAAAAACCAAATAAAACTTTAATTTCTCAATTTTAGTTTGATTTGAAGCGAACTGAACCGATAAACACCCACAGGCCTCAGCTGTATGAATCTGCGCCAAATTTAGAGAACGAGCCCCACTGGCCATTGTATTTTTTGTTCTTTTCCATTTTTGGAGATCTTTTCAGGACAGATTTCTTTCTCAGAGGTCTCCGGATCAATACTGCACAAGTCTAGTCTGCGTTGAACAGAGGAGCTTTTGAAATTTCTAGTGCCAGAATAATTATTGAGAAGGGATTCAATTACACTGTACAGTCACATATTTTGATATTATATTTTTATAAGTTATTCTTGTTATTTTAAAATTCAAACAGATGATCCGAATCGTTCAATATGATCTCCATATTAAAATGTGCTTGGAGACGAAATTTTATATTTTTTGGAATTTTTTTAGTATTTATTAAAATGTGTACAAAATTGTTGTTTTCAGATAATTTTGAACTATTTTTTTTAGAAGAGGCATAAGCCAATTTCATTAGCCCATATTTTTATAAGTAATTTTGGACTATTGAAAAGCAGCAGTTTAATTTTTTTTTAAATAAATAGTAATAAATTTTAAAAAATGTAAAATTTTGTGTCCAAGCACGTTTTAATATGAATATCACGTTGAATGATTCGGATCGACTATTTGAATTTTGAAATCACAAAAATAACTTATAAAAATATAGTATCAAGATGTGTCACCATGAAATAATATAATTGGATCCCTCCTCATAATAATTTTCGTATTTTAGTATTTTAGTATTTTAGTGTTTTAGTTTGCAGTCAGCTTTATCTACCCAAATATTTTATTTCAAATGGTAAAAATTGAAATTAAATCCATGCAAAAAATGAGGAACAGAAATTGAGATTTAGAAAGGTGGGCATTATGGGATATGAGTTTCAAATGAAGAAAAATACTAATACATCTGCAAAGAATATAAAATGAAGAAAAAGACCAAATCAGTCATACTCTAAAATAGGATTAAAAATCACAAATACTTCTCAAGTTTGGTTTTCAAATTGATAATGCATAGGAGTTCCTGTGACCAGTCACAAGATTTGCAAATTATTAGCGAATTAAATCCAAATAATTTATTTTTTAGTAATACTGAACCGAATGTTAAATTATTCAGTTGACTAAACTTTGACTGAATTAAACTCGAATAATTTGTGAATTTTCTTCCGAATTTTACCAATTATTTGCGATTTTTCCCCAAACATTTTTTTTAATTTTGTTTTTTGCTCTCTTGCGGAATTGAGATCTCTACTTCGGATAATTCTGAATCATTTCTGAATATACCTAAATTATTTCTTAATCACAAATTTTTGATCCCGCGAAACAGCCCCAATAATTCATTTGTAAATTGTAACTATGACTGTGAGTCTGTGACCTATCCATTCAGTTGATCTCGCCAGTGGCCACAGCCCACAGGAGATCAAATTTATACATTATTCTTTGGGTGACTTCAACATAGTGGGCCCACTTGTTTGCGTCAGCTCGCTGATTTTAAGACTTTCAATTATTGACATCTCTGACTTATTGACTTAATGACTTATATATACTTCCTAGTTATTAAGACTGAATCAAAGAAAAAAAAATATACATATACATATACATATAAATATACATTTAAATATAAATATATATTTCCATAGTTTCTGCGATGCCAGTTGCCTGTTTTGCATTGAAAATTTGATTATTCCAAAATCACATGCAGCGCCAGCCCACAACCCCAACCCCAACTGTTATTTATTTATTTATTGATTGATTGATTAAACACAAACCCAACTTCAAACCAAATCTCAATAAAAGAATCAAATATTTCAACTAATAAATCGATCTAGCCTTGGTACAATTTGGTTGTTGGTGTTTCTCCCAACCAACAATGCAATTATATCCAAGGACCACAAACGAGCGGTATTTTTACGGGACAGTATAATGTAAACTTTTAAAAATAAAGCCGTTGGCAAGGTCCTTCATGTGGAAGATTATAGAGCCGAAACGTGGTCGGAGGATATTTAAAATTGAAAATCTTGATTTTTTTTTTTTATATCATCTTACGAAAATATAAAATCCATTTATTCATTTATTTGCAATGCCCGTAGGCTCACATTGATTTCAAATTTACAAGTACAGAGCTTACATTTGCACAAATAAGGAAAATGTATATATATTAGAGAAATGTTCTGGTATCCCGAGGCATCAAATCCGAGCCCGTCCCCGAACTGATTAAACTGGGTTTAACCATCTGCTAATAACGGTAATTAATTAATTTTTCATTAATTTACTAATTGTTGTTTTATCGCATTGCTGTTTTAATTTGATTGTTTTATATGTTAGCTTTGTATGCTTTTATATTGTGTTTTAATTTCCTGTATAGTTTGTTAGGGGCAGTTGTAATCAGCAATCTCCGAATTAGTCCCCCAGCTTATTAACGGTCCTGTAATCATTTGCTAACTAATTAAGTACTTTAACTAGTTTATTGTGTTATAAGTACTTTAAAGAACTTCAGGGGACTTTAAAGTACAATTTATAATTAGAGAAATGTTCCTGTACCCCGAGCCATCAAACCTGAGCATGTCCCCGAACTGGTTTAACTGAGTTTAATCGTCCGCTAATAACGGTAATTTATTAATTTGCCATTAATTAATGAATTGCTGTTTTAACGCATTACAGTTTTAATTTGATTGTTTTAAACATTAGCTTTACATGTTTTTGTACTGTGTTTTAATTTCATGGACAATTTGTTAAGAACAATTGTAATCACCAATTCCCGAATTAGTCCCCCAGATTGTTAACGGTCCTCTAATCATTTCTAACTAATTAAGTACTTTAACTAGTTAACTAGTTATAAGTACTTTAAAGTACTTTAATGTACTTTAAAGTACAAGTTATAATGATTAGCTTGGGGATTGGTTTTAATTTGAATGATAAGCACAAATTTTAATTAAAGTTAAACAAATTGCTTTTGATATTTAATAACTAAAAAACGAGCGTCCATTTTGTTTCTGTTTTGCTTCATTTCTTCTTTCTTTTAAAAATATTTGATGAGTCTGCTAACAATTATTATTTCGAAGTACTTGTTTCATTGTTATTTAATACATGTTTGTTTGCTTACAAATTGCCATTGTTGTGAGAAGTTATATATTAAGAATATAAAATAATTGATGTGTCTGCTACCAATGATTGTTTCGAAGAGTAGTTTCATTGTTATTTAATACAAGTTTGGATGGTTATAAATTGTCATTATTGTGAAAAGTTATACTTTTCACAACATAAAATAATTGATAAGTTTGCTAGCAATTATTGTTTCTAAGTAGTAGTTTTATTGCTTTTTAATAGAAGTTTCCATGCTTTAAAATGTGTTTGAAGAATATGCTTTAAAATGTGTTTGTAAACACAGGTTTATATGTTTGTAACAAATTTTTCAATGTTTGTAAACACAGGTTTATATGCTTTAAAATGTGTTTGTAAACACATGTTTATATGCTTTAAAATGTGTGGTAATTGTTTTATGTAATCATGAGGATCACTGCTAAGTGCTTGAGGTCTGAACTGGTGCAAACCCATAGGGATCTGTAGTGGTATCAGTATGTCCAAAAAAATTCTAATACTAATAAATTTTCTGATGAGTCTTCAAAACAAACTGTGTAGGCACTGTACTTGTACTGGTAATTGTTTTATGTAATCAAAAGTTTCTTTTTTTACCTTATTGTCTCATTTTTTATTTGAGTCGGTAAACAATAGTAGGACAATCAACTTTCTTTCTTTATTTTTTTTTATTTTTTGAAATGTGCAACTCAAATGTCATCTACTTTCATTGTGAAAAGCAATGTTATGCCCAAACACTAAGTCAACTACAATAAAGTAATAAAAAAAACCCTAATATGAGGTTGCTATGTGTCAGCAGAGATAAGGAGAAAGCAATGAAACAGGAACGTCATTCACATAATAGGTATTGGAAAACAAAGAAGATACCTAATACTTATTATGTCAGTATTGTTACTGGTATCAGTACTAAGCATTTTTATTCTATCTGAATAAAAAACAACAATTACACAAGGTCTGAATTACCCAATTTTTCCATGCTTTGTTTATGTTGTGTGCTTGCTAGTACATATTGGTTTACATGCTTTACTTGTTCACATGTACTATTCCTGGCACATTCTGGGCAAATGAAGAAAATTTGTCCTGGGGACGCCTTCGGGGATTAGAACAAATTTAGAGGTGTAAATTTTGTGCTCGGAGACGCGCTTGGGGATTCGCTCCAGTTTAGATATGTAAATTTTTGCTCGGGAATGAATTCGGAGATTCGTTTTTGTTTTTAAAAATAAAAATTTAACTCATTTACAATGAAAGTTAAACACTTGAATGCCATAGATTAAATGTTTTTCTTTATATGTTTAAATTATACAATTGTTTCGTTGCATTTGGTGGTGCTTTTGTTAAATTTGGTTAACATATCATTTTTCTCTTCATGCAGCGAAATTCTATACAATAAAGAAAGATTGGTACTGTTATTGCGCTATATAAAGTAAAACCTGATCTTTTGTTCCCGATATTCTAGAAGGTTGGAGGACGCGCACGGATACTTTGTTTGGAGTACAATTATCCGCTTCCTATATATTATTCTTACCATAAGAAAATCATCACAGAAGCAATATTATTATTCTTACCGAGCAACTGCCACAAATTGGAAATCATGACCGGTACATCCGCGAGTGGCAGAGAGTTCGATTGGAATGCAAGGGGACCACACAGTGAAGATGAAGCATCAATATATAGCAGGGACCTTTCTGTGCAATACAGCTGCAAGAGGAAGAACAGCATGCACGGCCTTCCAAATAAACATCTTGGCATGGGGAATTACATCCTGAGAGTTACCTGAAGGAATTTAATTCCAATCTCATGGTAAATAAAATAAAATCAAAAGTAATTTATAATTTATTATCGCTATTGTGGCCTTTCTGTAAGTTCTTTATGAATTTTCTTCCATTATTAATAGCTGCCAATCTAGGGGTGGCAACGAATCGAATTTATTCTAGATTTGAGTTTGGTTTGAATAAGATTCGAACCGAATCTGGTTTGATTAGTTTCGAATCGAATTAATTGCAAAGTACACATTTTTCGAATTGAATCCGAATCGAATCACAATCTAAATTATTTTTTAGCAGTCCTAGTTATACCAGTAGTTTATACATTAATTTTTTTTTGTCGGGACAAAATTCACAGAGCTTCCTTTCACCGGTATGAAATGAGTGTTTTTAATTTGAAAAATTGTTCATGAAAAAAATACATCACAACAAATAATCATAAAAAGAGGATTAACTACAATAACTGAAATATGCAGTAAAATAAGTAATCGTACCTCGAGTGCTCACTCGATTAAACCCTTGATCGAGCTATCTAATAAAGTGAGAATCCGAAAGATAGAGAAGGCAGAGGAGAGACGGCCGAAGAGAGAGGAGAGACAACCAGTCGCCGAGAGTGTCGGCTAGGTTTTAGAGCGAGAGGGAGAGTGAGTTAGGAAGAGGCAGAGAGAGAACTATATTATTGAGATTTGAGAGCAAGGGAGCGTCGGCTAAGTTAAATTATGACTCTCTATCTTGTGTTTTAATTTCATCAGGTAAATGAACGGCCGATGTTATTATGAGATTCGAACCATAAAAGTTCGCGAATCCATTTCGATTGAACCAGACTAGCTTTCAGTTTGGTTTGAATTAATTTTGAACCGAACCTGATTTGGTTCGTTTTAATTCAAATCATTTCAAATCAAATTAAACTCAAATCAAATCCGAATTGAATGACGAACTACAAATTTTTTTGCCAGCCGTATGCCAATCAATCTACGGCATTTCAAAATCTAACTTTAAAAATAGGCCCAAAATAGCTTATGCTTCCAACCTTAAAAAAAAATTAGGCCCAAAATAGATTCTTGGTCTTACGAAAGGCCCAATACTGATATGTGGAGAATTTTATTATGGTATCCAGTAGCAAGTATGCTACTACAAACATTATTAAATGCATTTGTGTATTTGTTTCAAGTTTTTAATGCATGTTTGGTGTTGATAAAAAAAATACATGTTTAGGTACCACAGATTATATTTTTTTTACAGAACCCTTAATATATCAGCCAAATACCAATTTCACAATCAAATTGGACTAATGAATCTCCATCGACCATGGCCATTCACAAAAAAAGTTTAGTTAATTTCTTTTTTACTTTAATTTTTCATTATATCATGCACAAGGACCGAAGACATTTACAACGGTGCTTATCTTCGATGAACTAAAATCACACTTCTTTTTCCTAATGAACTTCGAATTAGTATATAAATAACTAAAATAAAATAAAAAAAAAAAATCCAAATTTGATCAATTTATCCTGTTACAAATTGATTTTTTTTTATCGAATTTTAAAATTGAAGACTAAAATTTTCAACAATCCAAGGTGATTATTCAAAAAACTTAATTTGAAATTTGATTAGCTTGCTGCTACTTTAGGAAATATAATTATTATTGAATTAAATTAAATTAAATTAATGCTATTATTTCGAAATTAGTGAGGTATCTAGCATATCTGAATTTCTCTTGTGATTAATGTTTTTCGTCTTTCTGATTAAAATAATTTGACAAAAACAAACAAAATATCAGTTTAGAGATGGACCATAATATTAATATATAGGGACGTGATATGAGTACCCGCACTCTCATCCTCCATTATTCTTCTAATTTTATTTGTTCAATCTCATCCACATTTCTCATGATCTATAAGAAATTTTGTGAATCTAAAACCACAAATGTCTTCTATGCAATTTTATCTTTCAAATGAGATCCATGATGACATACTTTCGAGCTCGTCATCACACAACTATTTATACCTCGTCATTGAAGTATTTATATCTAATATTTTTCACATATGATACTGCTGACATTTAAAAGTATTAATATCAAGTATTACAAGTATTTATATCTATACACGGAAGTATTTATACCTATGTGGTCAACTATTTTTGTTAGAGAAAGATTGACGCACGGATGATTAGGGAAATGTAATGCGGAGATGCGGGGTCCACGATTAGGGATAAAATACTTACAAGTATAGGTATAAATACTTGCACGATGAGGTATAAATACTTGCACAATGAGGTATAAATACTTGTGTGATGATGAATCCGAAAGTACTTCATTATGGATCTCATTTGAAAAACAAAATTGCGTAGAATACGTTCATAGTTTTAGATTCGCAAAATTTCTCATAGAACGTGAGAAATTTGGAAGATATTGAAAAAAAAACCCACATTTAAAAACGTGTATGATTCTTCTCCCATGTAGTTTGAGTGGTCCATATATATAGTTATATCAAGTTAGACATGTAAGTATTAATATCTTAATTTGCAAGTATTAATTTATTATTTTCCAAGTATTTATACTCATGAATTTAATTAAACTTGAAAGATCACAGTGTTGTGAATAAATTTAATTAAACTAGTTAGTTAAATTAGTTTATGTGAAGTTAAAATCTGTTTAAGAGATGGGTACTGGAATGTGGGGATTGAAATAATTATTCTAATATATATTAGTTTGCTAAAGGTTTTTAGTCCAATTACAAAGACTTACGTACGTAGGAACATGAAGTCCCTGAACTACATAAAAGGATTATAATATTGATCTGCTTTTTTTTTTTTTTTACATATTTTGGACTTGATTACTTTTATCAGATCTAAAGATAAGTATTTCAACTTATGCATCACCTCTAGAATTCCTCACTTCATGATAATTAAAAATATGCGTGTACTTGAAAAGAAGGTTTAAAATATATATTTTTGCTTAAAGTTAAAGATAAATGATAAACAAATTCAAAATTTTATATTAAATGAAAAAGGAGTAATAAAGAATGATGCTCATTTTTAATGACAAAAAAAATAAATTTAATATTTTTGGGCAACAATTAGACCTTGAGCTCTCAGCCCGGAAAGCTTTCTCTCCATTTAACCCTCAAAACGCACTAGTGATCTATTGCTTTAACAGGAGAGAACATAACCCAAACACTAGTCACTACTTTGATGCAATCATGGAATTCATATCCGCTGCATGAACGCACCGTTTGAGTTTACAATTTTAGATCTGATCCGTTCGTTGCATATTAGCACGAATCTTAAAAGATCAGGGGCCGGATTCCGGATTCTGATCGGACGGTCTGAATCTAATCTCAAACGGTGCGTTAATGCAGAGGATGTGGACACTCCTTCCTTCTCCGATTCACCCAAAAATTTATTGGAAACCCTAAACCCTAGGGAGAAATAGAAGAGACATAGTCGACACCATGGGTTGCTACTAGCTTTCGCTTCCTTCTTTAGGTAACCGAGGTCCTTCTTTGCTTCCATCTCTTCTGAGCTGTTTTTTGGTTATTTTCTCCATTTTCTTTTGTTTCCATCGATTAAAATTTTAGCATTGATTTCATATTTGAGATTTGACGCCAGATAGCTTGTTTGCTTGGAACGATGAATTTGACTTCATGCAGCGCAAAAACCATATACAGCGTTGTTTTGATTGGATAGTCCGTGCGCTGCATGAAACCAATACTGCTCTGTTAAAATATTTACCCCCGTGAGGCGTGAAGTCCCTTGCTAGTTTTGTCAGAATTGGCAAGATGCAATAGGAAATCGTGTTAATTTCCTGAATCTATGAATACATATTTTGTTTCTGGCTAACCATACATAAAAGGCAATCACAGTGAGGTGTGCTGGGTTTTTATTGGTAGCCCCATTCTCTCTCTCTCTCTCTCTCTCTTGTAAAGCTGTATCTGCATGGATGTTGTATCTCTTTTGTAGTTTTTTTTTATCCAGAGAACTGATGGCTTCGGATTTGGAAAAAGAGGCAGCTAAATTAATCGAGAGACTCATCCAAGAGTCAAAGGATGACCCACCTAAGTTAGCAACAAAACTTGGCTTGGTATGTGACACACAGTTTTGTTTTGTATACCAAAATTTGAAAACTTGATTAATTAACTCAATGTAGACTAATATTGTTGTTTAATGTAATCTTCTTTTGTTTCCAATGATGCACTTTTGTAATTGTTTCTTTCTAATTTAGTATATTATGTCGGTAATCAATGTTTGTGTGCAGCATAACTGCAAAATATCGTGGTAGATGCACTGTAAGTCACTTTTGTTAATAAATGTTGACCCATTATTTAATATTTTTCTCCTGTTTTAGGTATCCAAATTGATATAATCAGTCTGACCTTTTTGACCTCAATAAAAAAAAAAAAACAGTATGACACTTATCTGAGCAGTTATGAGTTGCTAAAGTTTTTCAAATATTTACTATTCTTATAGCTATGTGATTATATGAAGATGAAAGGTAAAGAGAATACTGTGCCATTTCGGGTCATTTCAAGGTATGCTTTGCTCCTTTTGTCCTTTTATCAAGTAGTATGTTGTACTTTCCAGTATATATTGTCCATGGAACCAGACAAGATTATATATTGTAACTCAACATCTCAGTAGACATCTTGCTTGTTTCCTAGTAAATGTTACATTTTTTTTTGCCCCAACTTAATTACCAATTGCAAAAAGGTAACTATTATCTTTTACAAACCTTGACATCTTAATTTAACAGTCACGTGAAGGTGTCGTTTGAACTGTATAACACCTCAACAGATTATTCTGTTCATTAGCTTTATGTTGACATGAATGTTACATGTTATAGTAACATACATAATTAATTTACAATAGGAAAAATGCTATCAATCCACAATGTGCTTTTCTCCTAGGTTTCTTGCCATGTGCTTAGACACTAGCACCTGTGGAAACTTCTAATCTTTATCCATTTTAATCTCTAACCAATGAAAAGTTAGTTAACTACTTAATTTTATCTCCGACAAGTACATTGGTTCCCATTATTGCCAGAAAACACCGCAATTAAAGGCTGTTTATTATATTTTTTTTGTTTACAATACTTTGGGCGTGAGAACTTATAGTTAGTATTTCTTCTTCATCATGAGCTCCTTAACATTAGTAAGAATATTTTTCTTTTGTACTTCTTGTAATGACAACCACATATTATTGTACATGATGGCTCGATAGCAAACAAATTCATCGATTATGACATAATTTGAAATTTCAAGACAATGTCTAATTTTATGTGTCAAGATATCGTTTAATAGCCAAAACATATGCTTGGGCACAGGCACAAGCATAGACAGAGATTATTTCCTTGTTAAGAAGTTCGCTTTCTCTTTCATACACACACTCAAAAGAGACATAAGTCATCCTATAACATACTTTGTAAGCATTTTGTTCTGTGGATTATCTATGGCCATTGAAAGCTGGTTTCTAAAAAGTTGTTACTAATTAAAACCTTTCTTTGTTGCCAGTGTCTTAGAGAGTGTGGTGAATCGAAATGGGCTGGACATGAATGCTTTGATGGAGGTATTAGATGTAAGCTTGTTGAGGTTTGGAGGCTGGCATGAATCTGGGACGTTTTGATTTGGTTTCATTTATAGTATATTTTGGGTAGTATGTTAAGAAATCTTTTGTTTATTGCTTTTGTAAAGATGTGGGAAATAAGAAGCCACGTCTATTTTATTCCTTATTGTTTTAGGTAGCTTTTTTATTTTCTATATTTGAATGTAATTCAAGAATAAAAGCAATGAGAAAAATCAGAAAACTGTGCGGCTCTTTTGCACCACAAAACTCTTCTTCTCTATTTCTCTAAACACATAATTATCTCTGAAATTCAACATTTGGTATCAGAGCATAACCATGGGCGATGATACTGCAAAGGCGACGGCAGCAGCAGCGGCTGCAGCGGCTGCAGCAAGTAATGGACCAAGGATAGTAGTCAAGGGAGGAGGAGTCCCAGTTCAATACCCAATGTTAAACGACACGAACTATGGGTTGTGGGCAGTGAAGATGAAAATTTTGCTGCGTGCATTGGGAGTATGGGATGCAGTAGAGTGCGAAGGTGAAGTCGACAAGGAAAAGGATCAAGGTGCCATCGCGGCAATATCTCAAGCAATTCCTGATGCGACGATCATGGCGATTGCAGAGAAAGAAACAGCTAGAGAAGTCTGGCAGGTAATCAAGCAGATGGCAGTTGGAGAGGACCGTGTCAGAAAGGCAAGGGCACAGGTAGTAAAGAGACAATTTGACCGATTGGTGATGTCTGATTCATCAAGTTTGGTTGAATTCTCACAATTGTTAGTAAGCCTGGTTGGTGAATTGCGCTCTTTAGGGGTGGATTTGAAAGAGAGTAGCGTAGTTGAAAAGTTTTTTAGTGCTGTGCCAGATAGGTTTCTGCCTATTATTAGCACTATTGAACAGTGGGGTGACTTGGCTACCATGACAGTGGCTGAAGCAATTGGTAGATTGAGAGTTTTTGAAGAAAGTTTGAAGGGTAGAAAGCAGCACAAAGAGGCAGAAGAAGAGAAGTTGCTTCTTACTCGTGCACAGTGGGAGGCCCTGAACTTGAAGGAGAAGACAGGAGGAGAAAACTCTGAAGGTCAAGGTGGCAATCAAGAAAGAAAGCAGAAAAAGAGGTTTGATAAATCCAAAATAAAATGTTTCAATTGTGGCATTTATGGGCATTTTGCATCTGAGTGTCGAAAACCAAAGAATGAAAGGGCATTTGTGGCAGAAAAGGAAGATAATGAAGAACCAGTGCTACTAATGCATGAAGTGGTTGTTGGCACAAAAGGAAAAGGTGCTGAGATTGATGTTGCAGAACTGAATATGGGTGAAGATGTGAGTCAGAAGAAGCATACTTGGTATTTAGATTCTGGAGCAAGCAATCATATGACAGGTAATCTTGCTTGGTTCTCAGATCTAGATTCAAGTACATGTGGTGCAGTGAAGTTAGGGGATGGACATTTGGTACACATTGGAGGAAAGGGGACAGTGTTGATTAAAGGAAGAAGTGGTGAACATAAGGCACTAACTGATGTGTATTACATTCCAAAATTGTCAAGCAACATCATTAGCCTTGGCCAATTAGAAGAGAAAGGGTGTAAGGTTGAGATGTGGTTAGGTGAACTCACTGTTTTTGATACAGAAGGCAAGTTGTTAATAAAGGTGAGAAGAACTGAAAATCGGTTGTATGTGCTAAAGTTGGAGATTGCTCAACCTGTTTGTATGTCAGCAAGTACTAATTCCAAGGCATGGAGGTGGCATGCTCGATTTGGGCATTTGAACTTTCAAGCTTTAAGAAGGATGAGACAGGAGGGATTAGTGGAAGGGCTACCTTACATTGACCATGTAGAGCAGGTCTGTGATGGTTGTCTAGTTGGCAAACAAAGAAGGGCATCATTTCCACACAAAGCGCAGTTTAGAGCAAGTGCGACTCTGGAATTGGTGCATGGTGACCTCTGTGGACCAATACAGCCTTCAACACCTGCAGGCAATAGGTACTTCTTGCTCTTAGTTGATGATTTCAGCAGATTCATGTGGATAGCTTTACTGTCTAGCAAAGAAAAGGCATTCACGGCTTTTAAGGCAATAAAGGTGATAGCTGAAGTTGAACAATGTAAGAAACTGAAGGTTTTGAGAACTGATAGAGGTGGAGAGTTCAAATCAGTTGAGTTTGAAGATTTTTGTACAGAAAATGGCATTAAAAGACACATGACTGCTCCCTATTCTCCTCAGCAAAATGGAGTAGTAGAGAGGAGGAATCAAACTGTTATGGGTATGGCAAGAAGTATGATGAAAACAATGAAGGTGCCAGCTGAGTTTTGGGGTGAAGCTGTTACAACTGCAGTATATATCCTGAATAGATCTCAAACCAAGAGTGTTGAAGGGATGACTCCTTATGAAGCATGGTACAAGCACAAGCCATCGGTGTATCATCTGAGAACTTTTGGCTGTCTTGTTCATGTTAAGGTGACAGGAGGACAGGTGAAGAAGTTGGATGATAGAAGCATTGAGATGGTGCTCTTTGGTTATGAGAAGGGTTCTAAAGCTTATAGAGTATACAATCCTGTTACAAGGAAGGTGGTGGTAACAAGAGATGCTGTTTTTGACGAAGACAAACCTGGTCCTTGGTCCTTTAACAGTGAACAGGTGAGTAAGGAGAATGAAGTAAGCCAAATGATATCCTTTCAATTGCAGGATGAAAGGGTCATAGTCAATGAGAGCAATGGTGGAACCTCTGAACTTGGCATGCAGCCCACTAATGAGGATGATGGAGATAACATTGAAGGTTTGGATGATAACAGAAGTCACCAGCAGACCCCAGTCAGACTGCGCAGTATTGCTGAAATTTATGAAGAGACTGAGCCTGTCAGTTTCTTGGGTGTATGTTTGATAGGAGTAGAAGAGCCAACATGTTTCGATGAAGCTAGCAAGGAAGAGAGTTGGAGACAAGCTATGAAAGAAGAGATTGACTCAATCAACTCTAATCATACATGGAGTCTTGAGGAACCAGTAAAGGGCAAAAAGGTCATTGGGCTCAAATGGGTCTATAAGCTCAAGAAGGACTCAGAAGGCAAAATCGTGAAACACAAGGCACGTTTGGTTGCAAAGGGGTATGTGCAGCAGCAAGGTATCGATTTTGATGAAGTTTTTGCACCTGTAGCAAGACTTGAAACAATTAGGTTGATCATTGCTTTGGCTGTGCAAGAAGGTTGGTTACTACATCACATGGATGTCAAATCGGCATTTTTGAATGGTGATTTGAAGGAAGAAGTTTATGTAACTCAACCACCAGGCTTTGAGGAGAAGGGAAGTGAGAACAAGGTGTTGAAATTGCATAAGGCACTTTATGGTCTAAGACAAGCTCCTCGGGCTTGGAATTTCAAGCTAGACAAAACATTGAGTTCTCTTGGTTTTGCAAGAAGCAAGGTGGAACATGCTGTGTACAAGAGAAAGCAAGGTGTCAATTGTATTATTTTGGGCGTATATGTTGATGATCTCATCATCACAGGGACAAGTGAGCAAGAAATTGAAAATTTTAAGTCACAGATGAAAGAAATTTTCAGAATGAGTGATTTGGGGCTGTTGAGTTATTATCTTGGTATTGAAGTCAAACAGGAGAATGGTGAAGTCATGTTAAGTCAAGAAGGCTTTGCACATAAGATTCTAAAGGAGTGTGGTATGTCAGATTGCAATTTGACAAAAACTCCTATGGAAACTCGGCTCAGGCTAAAGAAGAATAGTGCTTCAGAGTTAGTTGATCAAAACAGGTATAGGAGTATTGTGGGAAGTTTGAGATACTTGTTGCACACAAGACCTGATTTGGCCTATTCTGTAGGGATTGTTAGTCGTTTTATGGAGTCTCCAAGATCAGAACACATGGCAGCTATTAAGCAAATTTTGAGGTACATTAAAGGTAGTGCAAGTCTGGGTTGTGTGTATAAAAGATCTCTTGACAGTGAGTTATACTTAACTGGTTTCTCAGACAGTGACTTGGCAGGAGATTTGGATGATAGAAAGAGTACCACTGGTGTCATGTTTTTCTTAGGAAATAATCTCATCAGTTGGTTTTCTAGAAAGCAAAAGGTTGTTGCTCTATCTTCTTGTGAAGCTGAATATATAGCAGCTGCTTCAGGTGCTTGTCAAGGTGTGTGGCTTGAGGCTCTTCGTTCTGATTTGCTGAGTCATAATTTGAAGAGGTTCAAGCTCAAGGTAGATAATCAGTCAGCAATTTCTTTGAGCAAGAATCCAGTATACCATGATCGAAGCAAGCACATTGATACGAGATTTCATTATCTCAGAGAAAATGTTGAAAATGGCAGGATTGAAGTTGAACATGTGGGAACTCATGACCAATTGGCAGACATTCTGACAAAGCCTTTGGGACGAGTTAGATTCTGTGAGCTGTGTGACAAGATTGGTTTACAGGATGTGAGAAAGTGTGCAACAAGCTTAGGGAAGTGAATATTAGATGTAAGCTTGTTGAGGTTTGGAGGCTGGCATGAATCTGGGACGTTTTGATTTGGTTTCATTTATAGTATATTTTGGGTAGTATGTTAAGAAATCTTTTGTTTATTGCTTTTGTAAAGATGTGGGAAATAAGAAGCCACGTCTATTTTATTCCTTATTGTTTTAGGTAGCTTTTTTATTTTCTATATTTGAATGTAATTCAAGAATAAAAGCAATGAGAAAAATCAGAAAACTGTGCGGCTCTTTTGCACCACAAAACTCTTCTTCTCTATTTCTCTAAACACATAATTATCTCTGAAATTCAACAGGAGGCAGCTCCGCGTCATTTTATACCTCAGTCTGGGGAAGGCGCAAGTGGGGGCAACACATCAAAGGAAAATGAGATGATTACAAATCGAGTACATGCACATGGAGAAGAAGCATCTGGAAAAAGTGCAGAGCCTTGTGTTGGGCATGTTATAGCAGGTTTGACAAAAATCATACAAAGCTATTTTTTTTCTTTTGTATTTTTGGTTTTGTGCGCACGGGTGTGTTGTATCTTATTTTTTGATAACACTCAATTAATAGTACTGTATTTACAACAACGGGTCAGAAGGTCAAGTATTGTTATTCTCGACAAAACCTCCTTTCTCAGTAATGAACTCCCTTGTTATTGAGCTAGGTAATTTATTATTTGTTGGGATCCCTTGACAATCTTGACAATATATTTTAAAATCAAACTGCAAAAATTTTAGAAAACAAAACTTATGGGCATGTTCTTGGCCTTTTAGCTTGGTTGTATATTTTTGTAGAATGAGTTTATTTGAAATCCCGTTAAAGACCATTAAATACAGACCGTTGCTAGTTTCAAGTTGTTTGATGAACAGAAAAACTTGCATCATGTTCCATCAGTTTTCATGTGCATGATATAAATACAGCACAGATAAACATTCTAAAAATCAGATTTAAAAATTGTAAGTTTTTATTTATTTTTTATTTTTTATTTTTTATGATTGTCAAAACTGTCAAATTAATCCTTTGTCAGTGTATCCTAAACCATTTATTATAAGGGTTGGAACTATGCTCTTTTGTGCCGTCTTACAGCTAGGTGGGAATTAAATGAAAGAAAAATCTAACGGCTGAGTTGGATATATTGTGTTTTAGTTTTGAATATAGCATACAAATGAAACAAACGGTCTCTCTTTTTCTTTATCTTATAATTTTCTCTCATAAGCTCACTCTAAGTGAGTGTGTTTTCTCTCTCCAACCCATATATTGGTTAAGCATGTGCTTTATTGAATAAAGAGATGATATCTAACAAAGAGATTTGGTCCATTTTACTCAGCTCAACCCATGTTTAGATATTGTTACCAAACATACTAAAAAATGTGAAATATTTGAAATACAGTGGATAAAACAAATTTGCTGGCCAGGAATGATGTATTCCCTACTGAATTGGTCACGAAAAGCATGGTCACGAGCGCCATGGTAAGGAATAAAAGGAATGGTGACCGGTGCATTGCATCCTTGATACGATCATCAGCAAGATTATTTTAAACCTAAAATTTAATAATAATTGCCCACCTTATATGCTGGTCATTCCAGGAACAATATTGTTAGTATTTTATGCTGGTCATTCCAGGAACAATATTGTTAGTATTTTCATTTTTAATGTATTATCAGTGAGGAAGAATGGGTGTAGTGAGTGAAGTTAGTTCATAGAAGCAGAGCCCTATCCATCTGAGGAGCATGCCTAGGCCTCGATCCAATTATTTTTGGAAGACATATTGCAGGCCATTGGACCAAGCAATTGTCCTCCCGAGAAGCTCTGGTGGCCCCGCTACAGAAACCTGTGCATAACCTTTTCTATGAAGCTGACAATGGATGGAGGTAGGAGGAATGCATGCATGTAGTGGACGGGGGTGCCGAAATGTAAATATTTTTTAACAACACACTAACTGCAAGTTTGACATCACCATTTCTTTCCAAGAAGCAAACAGGGCTTTTGAGTCAAATTGTGCCCAAATTAGCAGGTACATAAAAGAAATCCCTACATAAACCAAATAAATTCATGCCTTGTGTCCCACTGCTCATATCCTGCATTTGTTTGCCCATTGAAGCATTGATTCAATACAGTATCGATTTTAATGTTTTAAGTACAAAAAAGTTTACTCAACAGCCTATTAAAGAAAAGAAACAAAATAGTAATAAAGATAAGAAGTTAAAATGGCAGAACATCAAGGATTTTAATGTATGGTACCAGTATGCTGCTGTATTGGTACATAATGCAGATTCTTTCTTAATATGGTATCTGAACTCATGTAGAGATTATATTTATTCAAAACTAAACCTAATTAACATGATCTAACAATGCAAATCAGAAACTGTATCATGGGTGTGAGTTTGAGCTAGCTGCATGGAATAACAATTCAAAAGAAATGCGTTATGAAGTCGACCTTATAATCCACATTTATTTCATTTTTGTTAGAATTGGTAAGGATGTGGTCAACTAGGACTTGTACCACCCTAGTTCCCCAATAAACTATTGAAAGAAAGTAACCTCTGTTCTGGTCTTCTTTATCCTCAAACAAAAATCAAACTGACAGAAGGCCCCTACAATTAGTAAACGAAAATCATATATCCTAACAAATGAAATTTCCTATTAAAGAGGAAGATACCACCTACATATGTTCTAAAAATGATATTCTCATTGAGCTTGGAGAACAATTGATGCTCTTTTGTTTGTATCAGTTCCACACCAATAAAGAAACAACACGAAGTTGCTGAAGGTATGGACATGATCAACCAAAAAGGGGAATGATAGAATATGAATTGACCAGTATATAAGTATATATTTTAATATAAATGAGAACAGATTTCTGAACTGAAAATAAAGAGACAAAGGAAGAAGATCATTGGACCTATATTAAAAAATATCATGAAGTTTCTGCATATTTTTACCAAAAACCCGACTTCTGCATATTTTTACCTTAGACTCATAGTCTGTCATCTATCAGAGGAGGTTGATAAATTGTTTTGTAGGAGAGGCGAAATCTGGTTTGATTGTAGGGGTCTGGGAGAGGGCATCAGCAAAACTTGTGAGGGGTGTAATATGTCACGACTCACGACTGTGACAGCTGAACAAAACCCAAAACAACATAGGAAAGTGGAGCCCTGAGATGCTTGTATGATCATGTGTTGCGGAGATCAGTGGAGGTTTCATTGGAATCTATTCTTTTCCATTTTTCTCACTTCGATTTCTCTAGTCTTCAAGCAGTCTTTTTCATGAAAACAAAAGTTTTAAGTCGATTAAGGTTTTTTTTTTTTTTTTTTTTTTCATATCGCACCACTCCTAAAGGTGACAGGTTGCCTGACTGTTACTTCGGTGGTCCCAATGATCCGTTTTGTTGTAGTGTCTGATCCTAAAAATGGATAATTTATGTTTATACCTGCCCTTTTCACTTGTTCGTTAGTTACAATTTTGTATATTTATGTTAATTTTAGGCATGATAGACGTATTTCCTAGGCATGACTTATGAGGTGTCTCACGCAGATGACACTATGTTACAGTTGAGAAACTTGCGATTGATGGGTATTCGATAATTAAGGAAATAAGTGAGTGTATTGAGTATATTTGAGAAGAAACCAAGAATATGGTAATCGTGACAACGAGTGTTTAAAAGGGCTGAATACTAAAAAAAAATCATTAATCACATAATCAATCCGGTAAAAGTTTTGCCTTTATATAGGCAAAAAGATTTAACACTATCAAATGGTTAATATCTGCTAATTAACAACACATGGTCAACTGAGCCGCTCAGCAATCTGATGCCTAAATCAAATCAACTACTTAATTTTAATGACCTTTCTCTTTTCTTCACCAGTTGATTCAGACCCTGGATAGTTCCAATATTTCGTTCTGTTATCCTTCCTTTTGCTTTTAACTTGTTTGATTCTCTGCCCAGAGCGTCATGACCATGCTGCCCTTTCTTTTGTATTTCTTCCTTCGAATGTTCGAACAAAGTCAAAATTAGTTATGGTAACTCTTAAATTTATCTGTTTGTTCTAATTGTGACACGCTAAGTCCTAAAATTTACCACCTCTAGTCATGACTCTTGTAAAACCTTAAAAATTGTCGGAAAAAACAGAGAACACTGAAGAGAAAGTGGCATGATCTGAAATTTGTTCTCAATTCACAAGAGAACCATAAATCAATATTGCATACTCCACGAAGGGGAAGCAAGGTGCCAGAGGACCTCAGGTTCAGAGCCAACCTCCTAACAAAGGTCGGGATCAAGAACTAGGTTTTTAGGGAATTTTGAATATAATAAGGATATTATTAGCCAGACACCAAGAATGGGGCCAGTTTTTTTGTCAAGCAGTTGTCCTTGGTCCGGGTATGGTGACAATTTTCTGGGTGTGGAATGGTCTTCTTGTTGGCAAACTAATGCATAGGTTCAGATTAGGAAATTCAGTAAGAATTCTTGTATTACCACCTTTAACTTTTGCTTCTCCATTGTTGTATCCCAGTTCTCGATCAATCTCAAATTTGTTCAATTTCTTTGTTTGTTTTGCAAATTACGATTGAACCAGTTAAATTAAGCTCTAGGTCATTTCAGTCAGTAACGATGATATCCCAAGTAAAATCAAGTTTTACAAAAATTTACAAAGTTCTGTTGCAGGGAAGCATTGCTCCCACGGCATGGGTAAGTCACTGAATTACTTGTTGCTGACAGAAGAAAACAGGGGTGGCTTTAAGTCTTTTTAATTACGATTTGCCTTGCTCTCCCATTCATAACGAAATTAGATTAAATCATCTTATGTGTCATGCTAAACCACCATATTTTGTTTTGCAGGAATGAAGAAGACTATACCCACTTTTCGAGGTATGGAAGAGAACATGCAGAAGGCCATCGTGGTGAAGAGGAAGGCTGGCTCTTCGGGATCTACCATCGGTGGGGAAAGAAAAAAGAAGAAGCAAGAGGAGCTCATGTCTCCCCTCTCTAAGATGGTGAAAGTGGCTTCTCCACAACAACAGAACCCTGAAGAGGCACCTCCTGCTAAGAAAACTCCCGGAAATTTGTCACCTAAGAAGCAAGAGGGGACAGCTCCTACTCTACTTAGTGTGCAAGCAATTTCTCCTCCTATCCCACCAACCGAGAAACAGTGCTCAAGTTCTCCAAATGCTGCTTCTTGCGTGCCTCCAATGAAGCAAAGAAAGAGGAATAATACATGTGTGCAGCCCTCCAGTTCTCCACAAGATCCTCCCCGAAGTAGAAAAGGAAAAGAAACAGTTGGGGCTATATTACAACTCACAAATGGGGATGCAGTTACCTTTCTCTGTGATAAGGTGAGGAACTTGGAGGCTGAGAGGTTGGTGCTGGAGCAAGACAAGGAAAAATTAAACAAAGAGAAAAAAGAGCAGCAAACAGCCGTAGCAAACCTACAACAGAAGATGGTGTCTGTAGAGTTAGAGAAGTGCGTGCTCACAAACCAACTGCAGGAGCGGGATAGAGAACTTTCTGCTGTAAAGAAGGATTTAAACACTATTCATGCTACTGTGAAGAAGGCTACCGCCACCATTACCAAGTTGAATCGTTCACACCTAGTGAGTAATCTGTTGCTCGAACAGGAAAAGGAGAAAGTTAGTAAGCTTGAGCAAAAACTTGAGGCTGCTAAAAAATCTCTCATTGATCGCAACCAAGAGATTTTGCTCCTTAAGAACGAAAAGGCAACTCAGGAGGCTCAGACTATTCAGAATTTTCTGTGTTCAAGGGCATTTCAGACTAGTACCCTCCTTGCTTTGTCGAAGAATTATCCCTTTTCTCCTGATTTATCATCATATCACTGGGATCGAAAATCTGATAAGCTCGTGTCAGAGGATGGCACTGTACTCGACCATTTAACTACTTTGTCTAATCTTACAGAATTACAGGTGCACTGCCCTTGGATTGGCCCCTTTCCTACTTTGGAAAGTGAAGACGAAGGATGTGAGAAGGACAAGGATAATTTCGAAATGGGGCATGTCGCTGAAGAAGAGCAGACCTGTGGTGGTATCAAAGACCAGCAAGACGAAGATGAGGAACATTGAGAAAAGGGCGGTTGAGTCAAGCTACCTAATGTGGCCTTCTGTTACTTAATGCGATACTTTGCGGATGTTTGAAAATAAAATGGTCCACCTCGGTTGGTATTTCTGAGAGATATTTATGTTAATGTTATGTATGTTGACAGTTCTATTATGTTTGGCATTTTATTTGAACCTATCTGTTGTGCACTTTTTCCTTTTTTTAACTTGTGCAAACTAGTATGTCCTTGTGCAGTGCTGAGGATATTATTGCCCAGAGGTGAGCAGTTCTGTTTTCAAGCTGTTTTTATGTCATTATGTTCTTCCTTGTTGTGCTAAAAATTCTTATTCCTCTTGTACATGGAAGCTGAAGTCTTTGGTTGATGAGAAATCTTTGGTAACTTCTCAGGTCACTTCTCAGATCTAAAGGCAAGATCAGAAAGTCAAACCAGTTGATATTCACTTTGTTTGGGTTATTCCAATATTGTTTTGGTTTATTCTGGTACCAGAGAGAGAGAAAATGAGGCAGTGACTGTTCCAGAGAAAATTCTCTGAAGCTGTCTCTGACAAGTCATGTGATAAGTTGGAGACTACTCATTGAATTTGAAGCTATTAAATACTTGGTGTTTAATGTTTATTCTTGTCACCTTTTTTTTTTTTTAAATTATGTTTGTATAAAAATAATTTAGATGAATGAAGATATAATATCTGAAGGAAGATACAATTGTCTCAGCCCCCATACAGTAATAAATGTGTGGCCATGTTTAGTAGCAGCGCAGAGTATTATAACCTGCTTATTCATTCAATTATCCTGTTAAATCCAAAACCTTCACAACTTTCTAACGCCCCAATCTTATATGAAGATGGAAACAGAGATAATGGCATTAGGGATTTTGAAAAGAAAATGTGAAGGCAAAAATTACAAGCTGAAGAAAAGAGAGAGCCAAGAGCAGGGGAGGATATCCTATGACAAAACTGAAATTTTCAATTTTGAGATATTTTAGGAGATGTGAAATCCAAAAGAGCAGTGGTGTTTAGAGATCTCCAAGCTTAAAAATTCAGATCATCACAGCATGTAACCACTTCTCTAATATTGTATTGATTGGTCTGAAAAAATGGACGGAGCCAGTTCACACTTCACAACATGCAGAAGGTACATACCTAGAAACTAATTGGCTTTTGAGTTGCACAATTTTTTTTTTTTTTATTATTAAAACACCCGGTGTACCGAGTATCTTTTAGATGTTATTTTTGAGAATTGAACATGCATCTATCCAAGAGAGAGATAAGAACTCATACCACTATACTAAGTTTGTGGTTCTTGAGTTGCATAAATTAATTAGTTCATTTAACAACTTTATTTCTGATTGAGATTGAAAATAGAGATCTTATTATGTACTACATAAACTTCAAATTTAATGTGCCGGATGCAGTTTAATTAAATGTGATTTTTATGTGAAGAGGGTTTAATTTTTATTTTTTTATTTTTGTATCTCCCTCATATCTTCATATATTAAGTTTACAACATTAAAAATTATAAAATTATATGTCAAAATAGAGGAGGGTTCCAATGCCTCATTTTTTTCATATCTCATTATACCTCATATTTTATATTTTCGTTTTCAAAGTCCAAATTGTCAATCCAAACCGTTCAACAAAATATTTATACTAAAATATGCATGGAGATGAAATTTTATATTTTTTGGATTTTTTTTGCTATTTTCTAAGATAGGTACAAAATCACTTTTTTTGAACCATTCAAAAAACAGTGATTTTCTACCCATCTTAAAAAATAGTAAAAATATTTCAAAAATTATAAAATTTCATCCGTAACCATATTTTAGTATGGATATTATGTTGAACGGTTCGGATCGACAATTTAGACTTTGAATATGAAGAAAGTGAAGATATAAAATATGAGGTATGATGAGGTATAAACAAATTGAGGTATTGGAACCCTCCTCTTCAAAATAAATGTGATATATTATTTTCTTTACGTGTGAAAAAAATATTATTACTTTCGGATGAATTAGTTCAATATGAATTAATAAATTAAAAAAACAATGTTTAGAGATTGTCCACATCAGTGTATTTTTGTAAGTTCTTGATACCAATCAAAACAAAAATGAAATGTTGTAATTTTCTACATGTGCATAGCGATAAATAATATAAATCAGATGTAACGATTGTATTTCAACATTTAAATTTTAAATTTGAAGTTAATAAAATTTAAAAATGCATAATTGGACAAAGATATCTGCAAGGCTACAGCCAATTGAAGTTGCAACCGCAGAAAATAGAGACTAGTAAAAAATCACTTTCTTGGTAGCCATCCGATATGCTTTTTGATGCGTGCAAGATCATAAAAACCAATAACAGATCCGATAGCCATTGTTTCGGTCTCACTTCTCTCAGGGTTCGGATCCTCTAAAGTAACTCAAAATTTGTGTTTGATTTAAGACCGTCCGATCAGCATCTGAGCCAACCGGTCGAAGTTGGAATTCACCGGATCCGAACTTATACTTTAGATTACTTTAGGGATTCAAATCCTTGTCTCCCGCCTTCTCTATATTTCGCTCCCCCTCTCCCGCCTCCAGCCGCCTCCAGCCGCCTCTCGCTCTCCCTCTCTTACGATTTCGAATCAAAGAGAAAATAAGAGACGAGAGAACCCTTACCTCCCTCCCAGTTCTCTCTCGTTCTCTCTCTTTCTATCGCTCTTGAGTCTTGATCTGACCTAGCCTCGACGCCTCCGCTCCGCTTTCACTCCCTAAGAGCGCCTCCAGGTTTCGTTCACTTCTTCTTCTCTTTTCTTTCGTTTTATTTTTCTTGTTTCTTGAGAAAATGGGCAAAGCACCACTTGGTACTTTGATTATAGCACAAAAAAGAAAATTGCACAAAGAAAGAAAGTAGGCAAAGCGTCAGTTCAGGATTGTACCAGTGTCTGGGAACATTAAAATTGCACCAAAAATGGACTCTTCTAAATATGGAAATGAAGGTAATACAAACAAAATATGCCTTACAATTGACTATGATAGAAGAGTGCTCGATGAAACTTCCCAATAAAAATGATCCTATTCTGATCTGATATTTTGTTGTTAGGAAAACAATCAAAATGATTTTAGCATACCTGGCCATAGAAATAAGAGTCTCTTATGTGCTATGTGGGCTGTAGATATTGTCTGATACAAAAAGAGATAATTGGAAAGATCAAGACCTGAAATTAATTGCATTTGCAGCAAATAAGAACTGTTTGTAGCAAGATTATTTTTAATTGGCTACATTTGCAGTAATTATGAACTGTTTTATGCTTATTAGCAGTACATATCAATTAGTAATTAATAAACTGCCCATTTTCTTTGTAGATAAATGGATGATTTGGGGGTAGATGGAATAAATGAAATGGCTGATTTGGCAGTGGACGAAATTAGGAGCTCTGCAGTACCTGAAAAAAAAAAATTTACCGATCGATGAATTAGAGTGTAGAGGCTGGGAACCTTTAGGAGAGAAAAGTTTTGAGCCTTATGTTGGAATGGAGTTTTCTAGTAAAAAAGAGGCTTATGATTTTTACAACACGTATGGATACATAACTGGATTTAGTATTCGTATGAGTTCCTCCTCCAAGAATACAAAAGGGGTAGTTACTTCAATGAGATTGGTCTGTTCCAAAGAAGGGTTCAGTAAACGACATAAGCATCAGTTGAAAAAGTCATTGGGTATGATTGATAGTTCATATGAGTCACCAAAAAGGCAAACATCAAGAAAGAGATGCAGCTGTGAGGCTGCATACCGCGTAAGGTTGCTTGAGGATGGGATTTGTAGAGTAACAGTCTTCCACAAAGATCATAACCCTGAGCTCCTAAGAAACAGTCCCTCAAAAAAGCAGCATCTTCGATCCCACAAACAAATTCCCATGGAAGTCATGGTAGAGAATCTAAAAAGGTGGATTCGTGATGCTAATGGAAACATAAAGGAAGGTATAAATGATGAGTACTTGGAAGGGAGACAAGGTGGAGAACTGGAATATGTCATGCTTAATGTTCTAAACGAGTATTTTGAAAGAATTGCTAAGGAGGTTGTCAAGTCTCGTGCTACATTTGACATGGTTTGCAGAAACTGATTGAGATTGAAGAGGGGCTAATAAAAATCAATAATGAAATTGACCGAGAGACTGCTGCTACTACACAGAATTGTGATATCCGTGATCCTTCTGTCTCACAATGCATGGGCAAAAGAAAACCTCAACAATTGAAGTTCTCGGCTGAAGTAAAAGATGCCAAGAATATGAAAAGAGGGCCACTTGTCCAAAGGTAAAGTTTATCATTAATAATTTACATCCAATCTTTGCTATTTCAATATATTTGATCCCTTCAAGTTTATTTCTGTGTAGAAACTGAAGGCTGGAATATCAATTAAGGGTGGAACGCAAGATTTCATAGCACATGAAAGTGAATATGATTGTGAAGATGACAAGAAGTTTGACTATTTTGATAAACAGCTAGCATAGGCTTATTTGCAATTTACTATTTTGGTTAAATTTGAAGTAATCAGAGAAACATTTGATTTCAGAAATCAGTTGTTTCTTAATCTGTTTTATCCTAATTTGAAGTAATCTGTTACAGACTTTTGGTTATTTCTTAAATCTGTTTTTGGTGAACAGTTAAGTTACTGTTACTGATTTTCTTCATCTGAGATGACTGTAATGCTTGATCAGAAATATTTGTCTTTTTGTTCTTCACTGAAATCTAAAAGCAGGATAGAATCAAAAATCAGCGAGGGCTTGTTTGATGCTATCTAATCTAATACCACTGATCTACAATTAAGCATAACATCATAACAATTGAATTCTTGATCCTGCTAGTTTGAACTGGGAGCAATGAGCAAATGGTGCACTCGCCACAGTTTTTCCATTTGATATAAAGATTGAATCAAGGCTCCCAACTTTAAATATGCACAGGACTCTTTATCCATATTTCAATTAAGCGACTTTTCACATAGAAATATTTTCTTAACTATTAGGTGGTTTTAAATTGTGAACATTCCTGATAGGTGATCTATATTGGAGAACATTTTAACAAGAATTAAATAACCACATTTACCTCCAGCCCTAGATGGTTTCAATATTATAAGAAGTAAAATATAAAAAAGACAGGCCTTTACGACCACATTGAATGCCAATGTGCCATCTGAGGCTGGGTCCAATTTAGGGGTCTTGCAAAAAAAAGTTGTCAGACACCAGCACTGAACTCTGGTTTATCAGCTGGGTGTTTGGGCTAACTATGATAGCCTTATGACTTATGAGGGGCATATTCGTAAATAGGGAAGGACAACTCTCTCAGATGAAATTCTTATGCATTTTTTATAATAATCGAAACATCCAAGTAGAAACTCTAGTGTTTCAGGTCTTGTCATTTTGTTTCTGAAGACAAGCACGCTGGAACTGGTATCACCAGATCGTGCACAAAGTTCATTTGATGTAACTAAAGAAAAAGGAGGACAAAACCTTCTAACAACAGTCATTGTGTTGGTTGTCGGGAGCAACTGGTAAAAGACTTTTCAGTGCTGAGAGGCCAGATAGGCATGATTCAAAGAAGTTAAAGTACAGTTTAAGCCAGAAAACCATTTCTAGACTATTTTTAAATTTTTGGACCATGAGGAAGGTTGTAAAATATGATCTCAGTTCCAATGAAACAGAGAAACATACACATACACAAAAAAGCACCCAGGAGATAATATATACTTGAAAATTAAACGTCACGCATACTAAATCGGTACAGCAAAAGTGGTACCGATACTTGCTCAGTGTGGAACAGTGCATTACTGGACTGGTAATATTCTGGTATAAACTGATTTTTAAACATTCCAGAAAATATGCAAGCCTGTTTTTGCACTGTGATTAAGAGACTTGTTTCAGTTGAGACCCATTGTACAATCTAAAATGAATGGTCATTAAAAGTCTAAACTATCCCATAATGGGGACCAATTATCTTTCTTCTCCAAACCCGACCTGATCCAACCCCACACCCACCCAGCCTTGCTTAACCTGAACTGAACTGAACTGATCCAATTGTTATCTAATACCTTTACCAATTTATAAAACACAACTGCTCTTCAACACATACATAAACTGCATATAAGTTGAAATCAGTTTATATTTATCAATAAAATTATAATAGAGTATAGAAAATATACCATTTGATACATCAATCACGTATGAAACCATCATTCTCTGTAAATGAAGAAAAATAATATTCCAGAGAATAGCTGCTCAGAAAACTTTAATTCAGTTAACCACTATCAAAACAATATCTGTCTCCTTTTCATCATCCAGCTCCATGCATTAAACAAAAGAATAAAGGTGCAGCTACTTTTGTTTTAGAGACATTCTATAACATAACTTCGAAACATTTAAAGTATCCACCACTAACATCCTAATTCCTCGATAAACCAGAAAAGAAAACAACCTTAAATTAAAACCATGATCGCCTCCATTTAATTGTTGCCCAACCCACATTGCTTTTCAGAATATAACCATCACAATTGAAAAGGGGAACAAATTAACTGCCGTTGATTCAATGTCCTGTGGACAGGTACAGTAAGCAAAACATCACTCTCAGATTCTGGTTTGGCTGCTTGTTCGATCTGTTCTTTCTCTTCGGAGTCTGGATCTGTCACCTGAATTTTCTCTCTATCCTTAAGCCATGTCTCTAGGGAAAGAGATTTAGGTCCAACTTCTTCTGCTCCAGATTCAGGGATGTCAATTTTCAGCGATTCTTTTTCCCACCAATCAGGCTTCTCGTTCAGATCTATAAATGGCTGTGCAAGTGCAACATCTTTCACTTTAGATTTGGGAGTGAGATCCTCCATTTCTTCATTTCCATAAGTGGACTTCTTCTTCCTTTTAAGATCACCAGAGCACTGGCACCCTATATCCCTACCGAGATCCTGATAACTAGGAAAACTATTCTCACAAATCTTGCAAGAAAACTTCTTTTCTTCTTTTGGCGCTTCCATAATGCATGTATCTCTCTTTCTGTAGCCTGGTTGTAAAAGAAATGAACAAGAAAGGATGCAAGATCATGATTTTGCTTGGTAGTTGCAAAGCAAAGGAAAACAGAGAAAGACTATAAACAGAGCAGAGGCCTAGAGGGGGAGAAAAGATCATACAATTAGCTATGGAAGCTATAGAGGAGATCCGACTCGTATAGAAACTTGCAGGGAGACTAGGAGAGGAGTTTGAGACTTGAAAGAGAGAGGAGCTCAGGCTCTTTCTTAATTTCTTTGTTTCTTGAAACCTTGGCGCTGGTTTTGTAATTTTCAAAACAAAGTGCTATGGGCTGTTCCCTGTTCGGCTAGGAGTATATAGTAGTAGAATAGCAAAGGAACTGATGAATTATAGAATTGAGAATTGATCTATAATTTATAGTGTATTTTAAATTAGTATTAACAACTATTACTGTATTAATTACATGTTAAATTATGAAAAGAAGTTAATAATATAGTCACAATATTCTAATTGTATTTTTTAGAGTAGAATACAAACCCTCATGCTCATTTTTGGTTATGTATCAAAACTACCATAGTTTTTTTTATATTATCATCTTTGTTATATTCTTTTGACCATTTATTTGTATTTGAATTTTGATTAATCCTTATGTTTTGCAAAAAAAAAAATCCAAAAAATATGGATTCAGTTTTATAATAATTTAGCAAAAAAAAATGAATTATCTTCAAAATTCATATCAACAGATAACAATTGACCGCTTCTATAATATTGTATTGATCATCGAAAAAAATGGATGGATCCAGTTTGCAGAGTATACCGAGTACAACTATACAAGTAGGATGTTTTTAGCTTCATCAAGTTTCTTTGTCAACTTAACTCTAAAATATATCGAATTAAATTTAAATAAAAAATCTAAACCGTGAAAATTGACCTACCTTACGAATGATACGTCTAATGCAAAAAATAATAATTTTCAAATTAATTTTATATAAAGTAAAGTGGTCAAAAAATATTCGAAAAATGAATACATTAAAATTAATTTATAGACTTTCTAATTTTGACCACTTGACTTTAGACTAATTTAAATCTAAAATTTAAAAATTTCGCATATGTATAAGCATCACTTGTAAGATTGATTGATTTCAATGGTTTGCATTTATTATTTGAAGTCAATCTAATAGGTTTCGCACATGTTAATGTTACTGTTATCTTTACCTACGTAATTTTGAATGTAGTTCATTTAGCATTTCTGATTTCTGCACCATAGATACCTGTTCTGTATATGATCTGTCTGGCCTATGGGATTATTTTCATAAATAACATTACTGCTTTTTGGGTCTGTGGCTCAGTTGATGTGTCACACTGTCAATTCATGCGACCCTTGACCCTTGACCACCTGAGTCCATTGCTGCATCTACAGCTCAATTAAATTGGTAATTAAATCAACCAATTCCGTATTTCAATTTTCAAGCACCCATCCACCTCAATTGACAATGACCTAGGTTCGAGCTCCTAGTGGTTATCATCAAATTGGAAAAATTCAGGTCTACAGCGCATGCTAATTAACCGAGCTCTTAATTTTCTTCTCTTGCTCCCTGTGCAGAGAATTGAGTTCTCATGCTCAATTTTTTTTCTCCCCCTTTCACCCTCTGCCGGTTTCTCCTTTTTTTTCCCGCTATTTTCTTCGAATTTTTGATGAATTTCTGAGAGATATCATGATCCGTTTATCTGAGCGTGGTGTACATGCGTTCAAGACATCAACATAGCACGGATTTCATGAACCGCGCGCAAGACAGGCGAGAGGGAGTGGCGCCGTTGCCCGTTGGTTTAAATCTTTCCTTCCCTTTGCATCGACACAGCGCATGTGAGCCGAATTAGACATTCAATTGCCGCACTTGAGAACCAGGAGTTGATAACTTAAAAAAAAAAAAAACAAAGAAAGAAAGAAAGAGAGAACCAATAGTTGAGAGGGAGAGGGAGAGGGAAAATATCGATTTTTTTTTTTAAAATAGAAATGGTTTAAATTAATTTAATGGAACAAGCCCTGTATCGGGTGAATTTCGAAAACTAGCTTCCATCGATCCGTAGGATCGGTGGAGCATAAAAATTACCTTCTACACCGGTCTTTTCACCACAACATTCCCTCGCCACAAAAGATCGCATTTACCCCTCCACCCCGGTCCTAGGGACCGGTGTGGGCTCCTTATCAAAATCGCACCCAGCGCGAGTACGTCTATCTCTGTCTCTTCCTTTCCTCCATTGTTGTTCTTTCTTCCAAACCGTGAGCCCCTTTTATTATTATTTTATTATTTTTTTATTCTCTCAATATACTCAATTAATTCTCAATCCAATTGTCTCAAAATTTTTGGATGGTTTAAGAGATTTGAAAACTCTTTAGATCTACAATTTTGACAAGGTAAATATTTCTCTTTTTATAATTTTTATTTTAACCAAATTAAAATAAATAACTAATTTAATTTAGATTATTATTGTAAAATGTAGTGTTAAATTAGTATTTGGTGTAATTTAGATTGATTTGGGGTATATTTACTAATTTAGTGGTAATTTAATGGTAATGTAGTGTAATTTAGAGTTAATTAAGTATAATGTAGTGTTAATTTAAAATTTATTTGATATTATTTTAGTGTAATTTAGTATATATGTAGTATAAATTTGTGTAATTAAGTGTTCATGTATTATAATATAACTTTTTAGTGATATGTATTACAATGTTTATAAAATTAGATAAATGTGTGATGACTCTCATAAAGTTTAAAATTAGATAAAATTATAAATGTGTAAAATTAGTAATATTCATGAAGTTTACTATTAAAATCAAAATTAGATGATATGTTGTTTACATAAATTTTGATTATTGTAGCCATATGCTTGAAAAAATGTTTGTTTATATAATTATGTGTGATGACTCTCATCAGTTGCAAAAATATTTGTTTATCAAATTTTCTAACAGAGTCAATGGATAATGTGAATTATCCGGAGTTGTTGAAATTAGCACCAGAAAACATGGAAAGTTCGTGATATGGTAATTTTGATTATATCTATTAATTATTTGTTACAAATAAATATTATATGAAGTATTTGAAGGGTTTATAATGTTTTATTTCTTTTTGGCAGCCTTCCTCTTTATTGAACTAGGTAAATTCACATCAGACTAGTACTACTTACAACAATCGGATGGACAATGCTTTGAAGAGATTAGGATTGTATCAAATTGCTCGCCTTAATAATTGCAAGATTGATCCACATTTGATTAGTGCTCTGGTAGAGAGGTGGAGGCCAGAGATTAATATATTTCATCTACCTGTCAGTGAGATGATAGGGACATTGGAAGATGTTGCATGTTTATGGAGCTTACCGATTAAGGGTAATTAACTAATTAAAGTTGTTTATCTGTTAATTTAATTAACTATTTTTTTAAGGTGAATCGTTGATTGTATAATTCTTTTAATTTGCAGGTGACTTGATTACTGGCACCAACGATACTGATTGAAACCCATACTTAGAGTATAATCTAGGGGTTGATCCGGCTCTTTTTTACGATAACCTTCATCACACAATGCCATATAAATATATAATTTATCATTCTAACACATCGAAAGAATGATTGTCCGTCTCTACTTATGTGCTGAGACTGAGATGGTTGCGAGATAAATTTAGTGAACCCTTATAAGCTTGGAACAATAGTGAGAGAGTTGCACTGTCTGCTTTAATAAATTTCTAGGCTGTAAAATTATGTCTCGGTCCTAACTTATGCATATATTTGTGAGTTGAGTCTTATTAATTTAGGCTTTGCCGAGTTTTTGCCTTCAATTATCTATTTGGCAAGATTCACCAATCACCACTGTTCCAGCAATGCTTCCTTAGCTACGTAATCTTTCTCTTTTGTACATTTCCAATGTCAGAATAAAAAGTTAGATGAAAGTACTGGGTACAAGGCGAATATATGATTTGAAACAAATACCAAGACAAACAGCTACTGGTAGCTCACGGGTGCTTAGCCATCCCATGATTCAAATTTTTCAATCATGTATATTAAATTTTTTTTTTTTTTTAAAGTTTTTCTACCGTTCAATCATCCTAAAAAATTGCTAAATGTGTGCTTGTAATCTAGTGGTTGAAAACTTGGAATTCCATTTAGTGGTTGTAGTTATTTTAATTCAAATGCCAGTGATCACACGTTATTATGTATTTTCATATATTATGCATTTGAGTCATCTATCTAAATTTTCTAGTTCTAACCCAAGTTGGACTTGGGTGAAAAAAACACAATTTTTATTTTGGATCATGTCAATGATTAATTTTATTTCAACAGTTTATGTGTGTATCTACACTGCTCCCTCCATTTGAGGTCCTTCATTTATGCTTTCATGGTAAAATGGAAGAACAAATTGGAGAGAATTAAGCTGAGCAGAGGCTAACTCAAAGAAGAATTGATTCATGATGAACTGGTACAAATTGGAAAGAAGCATGCTCTAAGAAGAATTGCTGAACTTACAGTATATATCTCAAGGCTTCTTATATTTTATTGTAACAATGTTTAAGTACATAGGTGGATGCAAAATTCTCTGAAAAGGTGATTTGGCAAGCTCTTTATACTTCTCCCTTTCAATTCTACAAATTGGGCAATTATAATTGCAATAAGCTGTATATAATGCAGAGCCGATAAACCCCGCTAAAGCAAACATTCCGAATCCCACTACTGCTAAAAGAAATAAGAAATATTAGAGAAATTAATTTTACTTTCAAGACTAATAAACTATATAAAATGAGAGCAAATTTTTTTCCTCTTGATTTAATAAAAAAAGTTAAAGTAGACTTAGTCCTGTTATAAAAAAAAAATGAGAGAAAATCTTGTTAACCGTACAGCATTCACTCGTGGTCAGCTTGTTCTTGTTACTATAATCCATTAATTTTTTTTTAATGGAATTGCCATCCTGTACAATACTCTCTGAATTTGCTTTACTCTTTGCAATGTGCTTTTTACACTGTCCCATGAGAAGCTCCATCTTTGATCCTCTTGCCATGTATCTAATCATGCATGAAATTAACCAAATGAAAAAAAAATATAAACAAAGGGAATATAATCTGCATTAGTGAACAGAGGTAGTTGAACAAATGAAAAGGAAAATAGGTACGATGTATGTAATTATCTGATGTGATCCAAGTATCCAATTGAGAAGTATGAGTGAAGGGTTAAGCATATGTGTCAATCTCTATATATTTTTCAGAAAAACTTAATTTGTGCATAATTAGATAACTAGAGCGTAGTGACAAGATGCCCATATTTGTGAAGAAAACGGATGGATAAAAACCCAAGAGGGTCAAAGACATGAGTTAATTTAGGTATACGAATAATTATACTACTTAGATTTGATAACTATTATTAGACATACAACATGTAACACCACAAATATTGAGTGTGTAGAGAAAATTCTATTGATTGGTTTCCAAAACTCTAGCGTACCTTGTATATCGAAGGTACGAGGTTGATATAATTCTGACACGAGATATCCTGAGTCTTAGATACAAACTGATGAGTATAAGAAATGTTTATGTTATGTCTACTGTAAGGAGCTTTTTATTTACAAGAATGGAGAACGATGATTTCAGCATTTTTTTTTTTTGCAGAGTTGTCTTTTGTTGAGGTTCGAAAACAAGCACCAAGAGATGGTCCTTCCAAAAAGTAAAGTCGATGAAATAAACGAGGCTTTGGACTGGATCAACACAGACTGAGACGTGTGACTTAACGCTGAGCCTTAACACTCATTGTACAATCTTTCGATGCACCGGAGGCCAATTGACACTACAACATAAACAACAAAAATGTATAAGAGCCATGCTTACTCCAACTTGAATGAAATTAAGGAGAGCAGGGGCATCACAAGGCTAACTATATCTATCTCTACACTAATTCGGTTTGAGCAGTATACCAGCATAAAATAATATGTTATACGTACAATTCATATGGGAGTACTCTATCTGGTTTAATTGATGTGGGAGTACTGAGGAGATTTTGACAATAGTGATTTAAACTTCAAAAGTTAAAAATATTTGGTCTTATAATTTAATTGAAATGGTTAATGGATTCCGACCCTTCGAACTAACAATTTTTGAAATGAAAAATATTGTTTTAACTTATATTACAGCCAACAAATATATCTAAATTTATTTAATTAGCATATGCCACATTGTACTTGGACGGTTTCCTGAAATTTACAGCCTCTAGCATTCTTCAGTATTGGTCAATTTGTGCTGTCAAATATGCCCACTTTATTTTTATTAGATAATTAAACACTACAAATGAGATGTAATTAAGTGTACTTATCACATCAAAATAAAAAAAAGAAGAAGAAGTTAAATATAATAATCAGAAAGTAACATATTTATGAGTAGTCCATCTTAGATTTCTAATGAGTAAATTTGTAGTGATAGGAGTTTTCATATGTATAGTTAAAGTCGATGAAATAGGCAAAGTCTGAGGTAATCTGATGTGACTCCATTCACCTTGATCGCGTTACAAGCGCTTTTGAACTTGTTGAGTTGGATATGAGGATTCTCGTCTGATCTTCCTTTAAAAATACTCCTAGTCACCAAATTGATATAGGAGTTCTTGATGTCGAAGTTGTCTGCCTCTATCTCGGGTATCTCGACACTACTTTGATCTTCTACATGAGTCAAACGCGAAAGATCTTTGCTAGTCCCCGAATAAGTATGGTGATCGTTCGAACTTTGAACGTGCGATCTTAATCTAACGGTCGGCAGTGATCTGGTTAATTGGGTCCAGCCTGTCCTCAAGACCTGAACCATTTGTAATGCAGAGAAACTGAACAATTTTTTTCATTCTGTTGGGTTTTAGTGGGTTGTGAGTGGGATGAGAGAGAAACATGATTTATATAGTCTGTTTCAAAGGAAAAAAAAAAACCCTCGATCGTTGAAAAATACGACGGCCCATTTATTATCGCTGAGGGCATTTTTATAATTTGCCAAAAACCGGAGACATTTCTATTAATTTTAATTTAATATTGGATATTAATAAAAGTTTCGATTGTAGTTAAAGATAGGAGTGCCAACATATACGATACGGATTAGGTAGAGATATTTTCATATCGTACCTATAATGATAACGAAAAAAAATCTTTACCCTTACGTCTTTTCGAATACGATACAGTTCGAATAAGCGAATAAAAGAAGTATTATTTGACACCTCAATTCGTACTTTTGATAAAATAATTTTTCAAAATATAAAATAATAATGAATACAACTAATATATATTATAATAATTTAATAAATATAAAATTTTATTGTATCATATACCATTTCTAAATATATATATCTATATACTAGTATTATACCCGTGCGTTGCAACGGGACATATTATAAAGAACAAATATATCAATGAAAATGATAATTATTTAAAAATTGAAACACATGTTTATAGAAAATTTATATGATTATGTATTTTAAATTAACTTTAATCGTGATCTCTAATAACAATTTGATGATGTGATAATTCTTTATTTTTAAGTACAAATGATATCTAGCTCGATTAGAATCTAATATCAAATATCATACATCAATTTAATATCAACATATAATATAATATCAAAAAACATAAATAAAAAACGTTATCATTTGTATGTATAGGACACACATATTACAAGAGAAATATATATTCACACACATGTTCTAATTTATATTTTTCTTTGTTTCCAATTTATACTCTTCTTCTTCTTTGTTTCCAATTTATAATACACACACATTGATATATTATATATTGAAAATATATTCTAAATTGCTCACACCAATATGTATAGAAATAAAGAAAGAGAAATAAGGAAATAAAAAAATTGATTTCTATTGTGATCCGTATAGAAACGAAGAAGAAGTAAGGAAACAAAGAAATAAGAAAATGAAAAGTTGAGTCTTCTCAATTGAAGAGAAGAAATATGGAAATAGATAAATATATCGCTAAAATTCAGAATTTGTTCAATTTTAATTGTAATGTATCGTGTGGTAGCACATGTGGTGGGTATGTTTTTAACTAAATTTAGACTTCTATACATAAAACATATGCATTTAATCAAAAAAAGATAAATTATGTAATTGAAGGGCTGAGATCAAATCTGAAGTTTCATCTTTCAATTATAACCGTTGGCGGATCGGACACCTAACGTGCTTAATAATAGAATAGAGATATACCCTTTTATTTTTGTGCATATTCCATAAGCTAAGCAAAAAAAAACCTTATCATTATTCGTATATTTGAATACTATACGGATTCGATAAACGAATAAAAGGATTCCATTGACGTCCTTAAAGACATAAATAACCTCTCTTATAGCCATTTTTTACTTGTATAATATAATCTCTTTCTCGGGGATTCAAATCCGTGCAATCCCTGTTAGAGAGAGAAAAAAGAGAAGGAGAGATATAGAGAGGAAACAGGATCCTGATTTCTCGGCAACCAGTGCGTACCCCTCAAACACAACACATCTCGCTCTTCGCTCCCAATTCGATTCGATATCTTTATTTTCTCATTTCCTCCGAAAGACAAGGCAAGTGTTTTTATTTTTTTATTTTTTGTAAGTCGCTTGGGGGTTATATTTGCTTTAATCAATCAGAATTGAAAGGATCAACTTAATCCGATGTGGAAACTAGGATTTTAATTTTAATTTTGTTTGCGGACATATTTGTTAGCACGGTGTAAAGCTTTCACCTCTTCCTCTTCTTTCTCTCTTCGTGATTGAACCACTAATGAAGAAACCAGGCTCCTTAACGTGTTTGCCAGATCCTTTTTTCTTTTTTAGCTATTTTGGTTTTCATGTTAGATTTGGGGCATTATGGTACTGCACTTGTGGCGTTTTCACTGAATTTTGCTGGTTTTTTACTTTCATCGGAAAATAGTTTGCAAACCCTCTCTTTCTAAAAAAGAAAAGAAAAAGCAACTTATTACTAGTTTTAATGAAATTATGCAGATAAGTAATTATTATGCTGGTTTTTAATCATGCAAATAATAATTTGGAAAGCTCAGTTATGTATTCTTTAGATGAGGATAAAATACGACCAAGATAAGAAGACAAAAGATTACCAGTAAATTTAGTAATTTTGTAATGAGTACGATAGCAAGCAATGCTTTCATATCCACTTTTGTCTTTCCTTTTTAGTATTGGGTGATGGTGTAATTGTTGTTTCAGTGAATTTGCATCTCTGATCGATAATAATATCGTGCAACTACTATGAATTAGTAATTAAATTAATATGCATGCAGCAAACAATTCATGAGACGATAAAATTGCATATTAACAATTACTGAGTATCTCTCCTCATTGTACCTAATAATATACATATATGTGTTTCGCAGCTTTAGCTCTTTCACTTTGCTAACTTATTTCGCATTTTTTGTGCTAATAAAGATGTCTCCAGGGCTAAGTACAATTCCGTATCAAATTATGAGAAGAATAAGAGAACCCTTTATAATAAAGGTAGCAAGATTGGAGATAGCCGACAATGCCAGTAACTTCACAAAAACTGCAGATTACATATGGCATTGCGAAGAGCATTTTACGTACACTGAATTGCTTTGTCTCCTTTTGGCACTTTTTATTTTTCATTTTATTAATTTGCACGAGCAATTTTGGCACTAGGGAAAACTTCATTTTTGTTTGTTTTTCAGAAAATTAGATATTTTTTTCTTTTCTTATTAGGTTTAGTACTTTCTCAACTGCATTAGAAATTTAGAACTTAATTATCAAACAAAAAAACATATTCTCTATGACTGTGTGCATGATTTGGTTTTACAAGATACCCATACAAGCAAGCGAGACTGTGTTATTTTTTGGGGAGGGGCGATTATATAAACTAAACTTCTTTTCAAGAATCCCTTTTCAAAAGCAAATTTTAAGAGTTTGGTAGGGGCTGATTTAGTAAGTTTTAAGATATAATGGTTTTGTTTTTTTAAAGGAGGGGTGAGGATTTACCTGGACGTCTTTCAATGCACAGTACATCACAAAAATTATATGTTAGAGCTCTGAAACCATCAAAACAATTTCCCCTTGTGTAGATTAATGTCAACATTTCGGATTCTTCATTCGAAGTCCATCTAGTGGGAGAATAAGTATAATAATAATTAACATCTTCCCTTGGCAAGCTCAATTCGATCGCGTATGCTCATGCAAAATTGATGTACTATGTAATGTTTATTTTGTGGTCAAGAGTATTAGGATCTAAATTATTTGATAGTTAAAACTTGATTTTGACATTTTGTATTGGAATATATATCTAATAGATTTTACTGGTCAACTCGTGAACATTTCTTATTAGGGGTATGTTTGGATGCAGTGAGAATAGTGAGAATAGCGAGAACAGCGAAAATAGTGCTGTTCTGATCCATCCAAACATACTTAGGAACAGCGAGAATAGCGCTGTTCTCGCTATTCCTACAAAACATAGAATAGCAAATGAATTCTCTTAAAGCCTCAATCTCTACAGTAGCTATTCTAAATGTTCAATCCAAACAACTTCTGAATAGCTTTGAGTTAGCGCTATTCTTAAATAGTAGCTGTTCTCGCTATTCTTAATCTATTATTCTCAACAGTAGCTATTCTCGCTATTCTCTAGTGCATCCAAACACACCCTAGAAGATTTGTCTAAAGTTAATGTACATAATAACTATTTTTTGGTGCTAACTGGTTTATTTTTAATCCTATGCTGGGAACTTCAAATGTATTTCTGGAATGGTGGTGCTGGGTGTTGTGGGGGGTGCAACTGTACCATCCATTGCTCTCATGTTCGCTTGCCCCTTTTGTGGAAGCATGCATTGCAAGGATTCATTTCCTTGTTACCAGAGAGGGATAACTGCTCTGTATCAGAAAGTGATAACAATCTCAGTTAAAACACATCCGTTTTTTTAACCTTGATGTGGTAAAATATAAAGTTGGTTTTATTTCTTTGGTGTCGTTTTGTTTGAAGTGTCCAATGAGCCCTTAAATTATGTGATTGTTCAATTTCATTCCAAAGGTCCTTAAATTACATTTAATTTGACAAAAATGAATGAACCGTCAATTTTTTTATGTACGCCAGAATTATTCTAATTACAAGAAAGCAAGTTAGAATGATAGTTTTCAGGATAATTGTCTTTCAAATAAATTTCCAAGCATGCCCTCAAATGTTAAGTCTAACTTTTATTTCCAGCGTTTATATCATAGTTTTAAAAGTTTTGTTTATAACCTTTTAAAATGCTACTCCAAAGCTTTAAATTTGAAGCATTTAAATTCTAAATCTGAGTAATTTTTAACTTCTGAATACTATTGTCTTTCAACCAAAAAATGAAAGATTATTTTCAACTACTTTTCTCTCTCTCAATCATCCTCGTCCATTTTTCCAACGATATGCAATAAATTTTGCAAATATAAAAATACAAACGGTTTTTATTCAATTTTCTCTTTGCAAATGAGATTTATGAATATTTTTTAAGTTATTTTGAAGTCGTTTTTCCTTTAAGTTAATTCGTAGCAACTTTTGAAGTGAATATTTTAAACCATTTAAACTACTGATGTCTACCATTTAAACAATTATGTTCAAGTGTTTCAAATCTAAGTTTTTTTTTTAAAAAAAATTTACAGCTAATATTTGATGTCTATCATTTAAATTACTACATTCAAATGTTTAAATCTCAAATCTAAGTTAATTTTTTTTATTTTTTACAACTGATACTTTAACTTTTGTTCACAATGACCTTGTCGAAAATTAGTACGCATATTGAAACGCAATTTCTCTACCATTTAAATATCTAATGTCTAGCATTTAAATTACTACATCCAAACTTTTGAACGCCAAATCTAAGTCTAATTTTTTTTTTTTTACAATTAACACTTTTGACCATGGCAGTCTTCTAAAATGGTCGGTATGCCTCTTGAAATGCACCTTCTCAACTTTTAAAACCTCTTATGTCTATTATTTTAATTACTACCTTCAAGCATTTGACTTAGATATGAGAGGCCGTGCCAACAAATAAAATATGAAAACTTTGCCAATAAATAAATTATCAGTCTTATTAAACTCTTTTATAGATTAATAATGAAAGACAAAATGGATGCAAGTAAATATTATTATTTTTTTTAATTGTAACAACCTGTTAACCGGTCTTCTCCATTTGCTCCCGTTGGGCCAACTACATCTCCACCAATAAGATTTAATGGGCCATCAGCTGTTGGGCCTTCACCGACGCCTACTTACCAGCAACCAGAAGTTCCAAGATTTCCGACTCCATCACAACCAGTCACTCCGCTGCAGAGCTCTTACATGCGGGGCCCACCACAACCATCTCTCCAGTCTGTTCCAATGGGATCACCGCCCACCCAAATAGGCAACCAGTTCGCCATGACATCCAATGTGCCACCCCCACCGCGCTAGCTCAGATGCAGTTCCCTGGTGTGGGGTCTTCGGTGGGCCCACATGGTCAGATGCAGTTTCCTTAATTGATACCTCGGCTCCTCCTGAACTTAAAATATATATCTCAAGGCTTCTTATATTTTATTGTAACAATGTTTATATTTCCTTTCGTCATCTTTGTCTTATCCTTTCACATTTTATTTTCAAAATCCCTAACTAATGCCATTATCTCTGTTTTCATAGCTTTAGAGAGTTTGTTCTACTGATTTTGGGTTTAACAACATGAGGAGAGACTGGAGTTGCCATATATTGTTGCACTTTTAATTTTAATGATCCCTAATTATATTGTCATTGACTAAATTCATTACTAGATACTTTGTTTCCAATTTCCCCCTGGTTTTATATTAGTAAGAGCCAACCATTTGAAAGAAACTGATGTCATGCAAATTTTTCTTATAAGAAATCATAACAATGATAACAATCCTCAAAAAAAATTATTAAGAAAAATTAGTGAATTGAGGCTCCACTCCACGGCTACACCCGCATCAAAGTACACCAAGAACACCATAAATTACATGTACAATTGTACTGAGTCTTACAAAGACTATGTTTGCAATAATTAATAAGGATAAAGTAAATGAATAAACAGGTAACAATACTCTGTCTCTGTGCCGCAATTAAACATGGCCACATTTATTACTGTATGTTGCCTGAGACAGTTGTATCTTCCTTCTGATGTTATATCTTCATTCATCAAAATTATTTCTTTATAAACACATGTTATTATAAAAATGAAAGGTGAAATGAATAAAAAAACCAAGTATTTAATAGCTTCAAATTCAATGAAGTAGTCTCCAACTTATCGATCACTTGACTTGTCAGAGCCAGCTTCAGAGAAACTTCTCTGGAACAGTCACTGCCTCATATTCTCTCTGTTATTATCTTTATCAGAATAAACCAAAACAGGATTGGAAAAACCCAAACTAAGGGAATATCAACTGGTTTGACTTTCTGGTCTTGCCTTTTGACCTGAGAAGTATAGTGACCACATATTTCTCATAAAGCACCATTGCTTTGGACTTATCATTTTGAGTTAACTCGATTGGATTCTTGATTCTATGTTCTGGGACCTGAGGTTGAAACATCCACTAATTTCTCCATGTGAAATGTACGTAGAGATTCCAAGGGACGTGCAAACATGGTAAGACAACTGAACACCAAACTAAACAGTGCACACTCTTAGAAGTGCCACCACCAGTTTCAGTTTGGTGTCATTAGCACTCTTCGTTATGATGTTATCAGTTCCAGGGATTGACATAGATTCCCTTTCAGGCTTTCGGGTTTCCGGAGGCAATCTCCTCAAAGATTGAAACTATGCCATGAAGAATCAAATACATGCTCCACAATTGAAGTTGTTTACTCTCATGGATGAAAACATTCAGACGTGTAAATGCAACGAGGAAGAACATAATGACTTAAACACCATTGAAGACAACTGCTCACCTGGGGGCAATATTAATCTCCTCAGCATTGCACAATGACATACTAATTTGCATAAGTTAAAAAAGGCGACCTGCATAGAATTAATATAGTTTCAAATATAAAATGCCAAACATAATAGAACTGTCATCATACATAACATTAGTAAAAGCATCTCTCGAAAATACCCACCGAGGTGGACCATTTTATTATCAAACATCCACAAAGTATCACATTAATTAACAGAAGGTCACATTTGGTAGCTCAACTCAACCATCCTTCTTGAGATGTTCCTCATCTTCGTCTTTCAGGACCATTTTGCTCTTGTTCGTCTCAATTTCTTCGTCTTCACTTACCAAAGTAGGAAAGGGGCCAATCCAAGGGTGACCCACGTGTAATTCTGAAAGATTAGGCAAAGTAGTTGGATTGTCAAGAACAATGCCATCCTCTGACACAAGCTTATCAGATTTTCGATTCCAGCGATATGATGACAAATCCAGAGCCTCTGCATTTACGGGACCTTGAACCCTGACTTCTCGAGGAAAAAAGGGATAGTGCTTCAACAAAGCCAGAAAGGCACTAGTCTGAAATGCCCTTGAACTAAGAAAATCCCGAATGATTTGAGCCTCCTGAGTTGCCTTTTCGTTCTTAAGGAGCAAAATCTCCGAGTTACGATCAGTGAGAGATTTTTTAGTAGTGTCAAGTTTTTGCTCAAGTTTACAGACTTTCTCCTTTTCCTCTCCGAACAACAGATTGCTGACTAGGAGGCTACCATTCAACTTGGTAACAGTAGTGGTAGCCTTCTTCAAACTAGCACGAATAGTGTTCAAATCCTTCTTTACAGTGGCAAGTTCTCCCTCACACTCCTGTAGTCGGTTAGTGAGTGCACTCTTCTCCACTTGTAAGTTCGCTATGGCTGTTTGCTGCTCTTCCTTCTCTTTGTTTAATTTTTCCTTGTCTTGCTCCAGCACCAATGTGTCAGCCTGTAGCTGCTCCACAAGAAATGTAGCAGGAGCCTCATTTATGAGTTGTAATACATCCCTGACCATTTCTTTCCCTTTCTCCTTTGGGGGAGATCTTGTGGAGAACTGGAGGGTTGCACGCATTGTAGGTTCCATTTTCTTTGCTCTGTTGGAGCCACCCGAGAAACAGCAGTTGGAGAGCTTGAGCACTGTTCCTTGGTTGGTGGGATAGGAGGAGAAATTACTTGCACACTAGGTAGTGTAGGAGCTATCTTTTCTTGCTTCTGAGATGACACATTTCTAGGAGTTTGCTTAGAGGGGGGTGCCTCTTCAGAGAGGGGAGGCATAAGCTCCTCCTGTTGCTTCTTTGTTCTTTCCAAGCAAGAAGCAGATCCCGAGAAGCCAGCCTTCCTCTTCACTGCGACTTTCTCTCTTCTACAGCCTTCTGCATGTTCTCCTTCAAAACTGGAAAAGTGGGCATAGATCATTCCTGCAAAACAAAATAAGTTATTTTAGCATGACACATAAGATGATTTAATCTAATCTCTTTAGGAACGGGAGAGCAAGGCAAATCATAATTAAAAAGATTTAAAGGCACCTGCGTTTCTTCTGTCAGCAATAATTAATTCAGTGACTTACCCATGCCGTGGGAGCAATGCTCCCCCCTGTAACAGAATTTTGTAAATTCGAGTAAAACTCTCGTACTTCTAGCACAAAAGTGTAGAATCCTGTTTCGAGGTACTAACATTTTCTAAGTTTTTAACCTTTTCGAAATGATGAGTCATCTAAGTTTTAAATTATGTTCATCTTGAAAGCAATTTTCTAAAGCATGGCATGTTTGAAGAACTTACATGCCTATTATATTTGTTTGTTCTCTGAGAAGTTTTAATTACATTGCCAATTATGTAATTTTTTGGTGCTAAAGCCTAATTGTGTTATTTTCCTAATGGTATCTTCCTCTTTATTTGGAAATTTCATTTGCTAGGGTTAATGATTTTCATTTAATGATTGTAGGGGTCTTTCTGTCAATTTGAGTTTTGTTTGAGGAGAAAGAATACCAGAACAGAGGTAAATTTCATTCAATTTACTTTTTGGGAACCAGGGTGATCAAGGCCTAGTTGACCCATGTTCTTACCAATTCAAACCAAAATGAAATAAATGTGGAATAGAAGGTCGAATTCATAACATATTTCTTTTATATTGTTAATTCCATGCCACGAGCTAGCTTGGAATCACAGCCATGATATAGTGTCCGGTTTGCATTGTTAGATCCTGTTAATTAGGACTAGTTTTGTATAGATATAATCTACATGAGTTCAAATACCATATTAAGGAAGAAACTGTATTTCCTGTACCAATACAGCAGCAAACTGGTACCATATATTAAATCCATGATGTTCTGCCATTTTAACTGCTTATTTTTTTACTTGCTAATATTTTGTTTCTTTCTTGAGTAAACATTTTTGTACTAAAACATTAAAGTCTGATACTGTATTGAATCAATGATTCAATGTGCATACAAATGCAGGATATGGCAATGTGCACCTGCTAATTTGGGAACAATTTGACAAAAGCTTTGTTTGTTTCTTGGAAAGAAATAGGAATATCAAAGTTGCAGTTACTGTGTTGTTTAATTAAAATCTTCCCATTGTTGTGCTCCGTCTAGGGACGGATCTAGGATTTGGATAAAAGATAGGCACAAAATATTAACAAGAGTACAAAAAAAAATCGGTCAGGATCTTGACATGACTACTCCCGTACAAGATCTTACCTATTTGGATTGTATTGAGATATAGGTGGCCTTAAACCAGAATCAAAAGGAGGATTGTGTTTTGACACTATTAACCTCATGAGAGGGATTGGAGCCCGAATTAGACTTGATTTGTTTTGGATCTTGTGAATTTTGAGCTGTAACCCGCTTCGCGCCTCACTCCTCTTTCAGACCACTAAGAACAAGAATGTAGTTTCTCGTGAATTTTGAGCCAATTGGAGATTTAGAGTACTTGTTTATTTTTAGGGAAAATTTCCACTATACCCATGCAAAATTTTGAAATAGCCAATATCCCCATCAAAATACCATAATATCTAATATTCCCATACAAATTTAACTTTCTTTTTTCTATCCCCTTCTAATTATTTAACATTTTATTTAATTATCTAAAAATCTGAACGGACTAATATACCCATGAATTTTAACTTGAGGTGCCCATTGCTTCTTTTGTTTATTCCTCCTCTCAGACCAAATTTTTCTCCCATTAGAAATTTCTTTCTTCCCATAGAACGCCGAAGCAATCAGGCCTCTCTCTCGGCCCTTGTATGTGTCACTCTCTCAGAAAAACTGATATTTTTCTGGGGATCACAAGAGAAGCCCTAGTTCTCCCTCATGTGTGCCTCTCTAGGCAAATTCGAGAAAATTCTAAGCTGCAGTTGAGCTTTTCAAAGGTCTAATCAAACATTTGTCTCAATTAAATTTTGAGATCTAATCAATTCAAAAAAGGACATTGTTACTCATTTCGCAATTCATGTTGTGGAGAGAATGTTGCTCTAGAATCTCCCGAGACAGAGACAAAGCGATGGATGACTTGGTGGAAGAAATAAGTTGGCATATTACACATTCCTCGTAATAATAGTGGCTGCTGGACCGATTTGCCAGTATACCACTGGAGCGCCTGCTGCTGTTGCTACCTTTAGTCAACATTTTGCCTTTTTTTTTACTGTAATTTCTTTTTGGGCTTTTATTTTATAAATTTTAAAGCTCATCTGTTTTGAGGATTTCTTCATTTTCAAACTTTTGTAGTTGTAACTTTATTATCAATGAAATTCAATATGGACATGATTCATATTTTTCCCCCAAAAAAAAAAAAATTCATACTCATCGTGTTACATTTTGGTATACTAATTTACATGATTGTCTAGTAGATGACTTATTATGTTACACGCTCCCTGTGTTACAACAGCAAAGTCGTCATACATGCAATTAGTACCAATATGCGAAGTGGCAACACAAATTGCCTTTTATTTCTCTCCTCAGGCAGGTGATGATGCAACATGCAAATCATCTTTTTTTTCTTTGTGGACTAGTGAACTGGACCATATCTTTTCTTTCTTTCTTGCGAATTAGATTGAACTGACTTTCTTTTCCACGTGATTTTCTTCTATTGTGTTGTGAATTAAATCAAGGAGTATACATGAGTATAAAATGTCATTGGACCTAAAAAAATAATTTAGAATTGAGGAATAGACACTTGTCTACTCTAGACCTCTTTGGATCGGCATATCTGGGGGCAATTATTATTAAATTTTGGGTTTAAATAACCTTGCTGATGGGAATATACGGTAAGGATGCAATGCACCAGTCACTATTCCGTTTATTTCTTACCGTTATGATCGCATACTTAAACATTCCCTACCATGGCAATCTTTACCATGTTTTTTTAGTTACGATCGCATAACTAAACATTCCCTACGGTAAGGATGCAATGCTGAGCGTTTCGAATATTTCACATTTTTTAGTATGCTAACAAAATCCAAACATGGGTTATAGTTGAGTAGAATAGACCATATCAACCTTGTTAGATATCATCTCTTACTTTATTATTCAGCAAAGCATATGATTAACCAAACACAATGTGCATAATTATATATGAGTTGGAGAGACACAGAAACACACTCACATAGAGGGAGTTTGCGAGTGTCTGTGAGAGAAAATTTTAAGATAAAGAAAAAGAGAGACCATTTGCTTCATTTGTATGCTATATTTAAAAACTAAAACCGAATATATCCAACTCAGCTGTTTGCTTTCTTCATTTAATTAATTCCAACCTCCATATAAAACAGCACAAATGAGCATAGTTTTAGCCCTTAAAATAAATGGGTTAGGATACACTGACAATGGATTAATTTGTCAGTTTTGACAATCATACAAAATAACTTGTAATTTTCAAATCTGATTTTTAGAATCTTTATCAATATATGTTGTATTTATATCATGCACATGAATACTGATGGAACATATGCAAGTTTTGCCGTTCATTAGACGACCTGAAACTTGCAACGGTCTGTATTTAACTGTCTTTAACAGGATAACAAATAAATGAGTTTTTTTTTTTTTTCTTTTATTTTTGCAGTTTGATTTTAAAATATATTGCAAGGATTGTCAAGATAACCATTGTCAAGGGATCCCAACCAATTATAAATTACCTAGCTCCATAACAAGGGAGTTTATTATTGAGAAAGGGAACTTAATTTGTCGAGAATAACAATACTTGGCCTTCTGACCCGGTGTTTTAAATACAAAAGTATTGAGTGTGTTTTGAAAACAAGATACAACACTCACACCCAAGCGCGAAACAAAACAAGCGAGCTTTGTGTGATTTTGTTAAACCTGTTGTAACATGCCCGGCACTTTTTCCAGATGCTTCTCCTCCACGTACATGTAATTGATTTGCAATCATCTCATTTTCCTTTGATGTGCTGCTCCCACTTGCACCTTCCCCAGATAGAGGTAATGTTTGATTTTCTTTCTCTTTTTCTTTAAAACTTGGAAGCAACTTTCAGTGGCAGAAATCTTGATATATAGTTTGTGATGGGACCTCAGGAGCAAATTCAGCCCATATCATTTCGGGCCTTAATTGGGCTAGTTGGTACTGGTTATAATATATATATATATATATATATTTTTGTGCTTAATACTGGTTATAAACTTATAATTAAGAATTTGACATGGACGGTCTAATGTGTACGACAGTTATGCTGTGATGTTATAATTAAAGCCAGTGAATCGGCAGTCATCGCGTACGACGGTACGAATGTGTGTGTATTGCGGTCACTTCAGGGACCACATGGTAATAATTTTGCTGCAAAGGCCGGGCCCCCTTTACACGAGTGCGTATCCTCTGTCATATCTCATATTTTGCGTGACGACGTGTCCGGTTTTTATTCGGGGATAGGATAGCACAGGGGGGGGGGGGGCAAGTATTACTTGAGCTTTGAGATATCTCAGAGGATCCGAATTCCCTTCACACAGCAAAGTGCCACACAGTAAACCTCCCGCTTTTAAATGAGAAAATCTCAAGTCAATGTTTGCTCTCTATTCTCCTGTGGCGGGCTTGCTACTGTTGAACAATATTAATAGCCTAAAAGGACCGCCTTAGGAAAAACTAACTGTTCGATTAAATATGGAGGGTCAAAAATGTTCAGAATCTACCTTTCTTACATCCTGGTTGGAGGCATGCTGTGACGTAGACAGAGCAAAACATGTTAATGACAAAACAAGATTTTTAGCGTTAGCATTATGTGATTCTAATTCTATGAGTTCAAGAAAGCAACCTTACAGAGATTATAAAAAATGATAAATGCAAAACAATCCAAATTATATAAAAAAAAATTATGAATGTATACAAAAGTTAAATTTGTAAGTTTTTTTTATCCATATTGCAACATTATATTTCTTTCATGCGATCATGTTTATCTTTTTTTTTTATATATCTTTATTGGACGATGGGAGCAAACATGATAGCAGTAATATTGGAAAAATAAAATGACAAAAAAATATAATGTATTAGTGATTATGGTTTATTTTTTGGATTTATTTTAATTTTATTAATTACATTTAAAAAATATATGGTCAATTCATTATTATTTGTTTAAATATGATATATAGTGAGAAAAAAAAATGTAATTTCAGTTTCTATTTCACTCATTTATCACTTTACAATAAGTATATGGTCAATTTATTATTATCTGTTTAAATATGATATATAGAATTATATTAATCTGAATTATTGCTTAGTATCAATGCACTTAACATAGTTCGATATTAACATAGCATCTTTTGAAAATATTTTAATTAATTTTCCTAAAAAATCTCTCATGTGTTTGTCAAACCAATATTCTAAAATTTCCATAGATTTATTAAAAATTAAAATGAACAATTAATATTCTTATTTCAATATTAAAAAATTCTAGTTTCAATACAACCAATACTTATTTTCTAAGATGGTGTACTAAAGTCATATGTACTTTGTTAAGTAGAGTTAGGATGTTCTTAAGTTAATCAAGCTTCTTTGTGAATTCAACTCTAAAATTTTAGATTGATTTCAAACGACGAATTCAAACTGTTGAAATCTATCTATTATACGAGTGATGTGTAAAATTTTTAAATTTCGAACTAATTTTGTATAGAGCCAAGTAATAAAAGAGGACCAAAAAAAATGAACGCATGAAAATTAATTTATAATTTTTTTATTTTTGACTGCTTTATTTTATACTAAATTAATTTAAAAGTTTAAAAGTTTTGCATGTTAACATATGACTCCTAAGGTAGATGAGTTGAATGGTTTGAATTCATTGTTTAAAGTCAATATGATAGATTTTAAAGTTGAGTAAAGATACTCGATAAACTTAAGAAAACGCTAATTCTACTCTGTCATTATTTGAAAATTCAGTTCATAATTCACACACGTGGCTGAGCATCATTGGTGGACAAAATATAGTCATTTTTCTCTTGGTCGACAGTTAGCTAGGCCCTATAAATGATGTGCCTTTATATATTGTGTATGAATTCGTATTAACGGATGATTTATCACAGCAATTGAATTTTGTAAATTATTATTTTTCAATTTTTTATGAGAGCGATCCGTAGCAAAGCATGAACATATATAATAAGTATTATATTCATGCTTTTCTCAATGTTTATTTCAACTTGTATAATAAATATTGCAATTGTTATATCAGTGTATGCTTTCAATTGCCACATTAGCATGACAGTTGCAATATCAATTGAAGGGATATAAAACAATTGGCAATTTAATTTGCTAATTATATGAATTCAACAATTTGAAATTGACGAAATTGAAAGGACAAAATAGTGTGCATTATTTAAGGAATAATTGCTAGAGTTTCTCACATAATCAAACTTTTGTCTTGATTTTGTTTTAGAGCTATTTTGCTATTCTGATTTACATGCTCTCAAATCTCAATTTTTTGTACAAATAATGAACCCTCAGATCTGAAATACATGACTCAGATCTTTTGTCAAACTGTATCATTTCAATGCCATTAAAGAGGATCCACACCTATTTATCTCACCAGAGCAGATTTGGCTCATGCAGGGCACAAACCATTTTTGTGCTGTTTCAATTTTATAGTCCGTGCGCTGCATTAAGGTATAACTACTCTGTTAAAATACTCACCCCAGCTTCTTAGTGGTCTAATTTACCCCTATCTCTCTTCCAAATTTACCTCTCTTTCTCTCTCTCCAGTCTTAATTTGTCCTTTGGGGCTCCTCTCTTTCTCCGCCACCGCTGCGAGCCCCAGCGACGCCATCCCTCGATCCGATCGGATCCTAGACCTTATTGGATTCAACTTCTCGGATCCGCTTCGGATCTGCAGCTCCGCAGGTACTCCTCTTCTCCCCGCTTGCGTCTCTCCATGCCCAAATCGTTTGTAGTAAATGAGTTGTTATATGAAGTTGTATGTTATACTTGTTTTATGAGAATCTCTCCGCGGTGATGATTTCATCAAATGTTTCTCGAAAGTTGTCGTTCTTAATTGATGTAAAATTTGTTTTTAAGGGAAAGTCGGATGAATTGCTAAGACTTCAAATTTACTTCCTTTTGGATAAGTTGAATAGAAAATGATACGATAAGATGCAAAGTAGATTCTTTCTTTCTTGATCATTCTTGGATTTCTTTGAATTTTAGAAACCTGTTGCCTATTGTCTGAAGTAATGATTGTATGTAGGTTGCTTTCTTAGTGGGTTTATATTGTGGAATTTGAAAGGTATTGACAAATCTGGTAGAATTTTATATGCATACACTCTACTCTATGCAACCGTGATGGTGAGTATCAGTTGTAGTATCATACCTTGTATCTTTACTGATTCAAGCAGTACATCTTCACTGTCACGAGATACTAAATCATATCATTTAGTAATAGTATGCATGTGGCACTTGTAGGTTACCCGATTTGTACCAAATCGGCATTCCACCAGCAATATATTGTTTTTTAATTGGGTTTTAGAATTAACTGATGCCCAGCCTTGACTAATCCTGTTAGTGAGATCATAGAATTATAGTTTAAACTTAGCTTATTCTGGAGTTCATTATGTCTTGTACTAATATGTAAATTTCATGTTTTCATAACTAAATTTTCATTTTGATTTTGAAACAAAATTAACTGACAAAAGCATTTGGTTTAATTTAATAGGAAGAAACATCACAAATAGCTAAAATGCAACCACCTACTGGAAATGAAAGACCATCTATGTACTCTACTAGACCCTTAACCCCTGGTACATCCACCCCTCAAGCGACCCCACCACCGAGTTTTGCATCATCTGCCATCCCGGCTCCACCTTTTGCAACCACCAATGCTCCTGTTCCGGGATCAGGATTCCAATCCAGAGCTCCATTCTCATCTAATCCACCCACTCCAGGACCACAATCTCCCTTTGTATCTGGTCAACCTGTTAATCGGTCTTCTCCATTTGCTCCCATTGGGCCCACTTCTGGTGTTGGGCCAACTACATCTCCACCAATAAGATTTAATGGGCCATCGGCTGTTGGGCCTTCACCGACGCCTACTTACCAGCAACCAGAAGTTCCAAGATTTCCGTCTCCATCACAACCAGTCACTCCGCTGCAGAGCTCTTACATGCGGGGCCCACCACAACCCCCTCTCCAGTCTGTTCCAATGGGGTCACCGCCCACCCAAATAGGCAATCAGTTTGCCATGAGATCCAAGGCGCCACCCCCACCGCCATCAGCATCCATAAGTGCGCTAGCTCAGCAGCAAGGGCAGGGATTTACCAATGTAAACCAGCAACGTCCCATGTACCAGCCTCCGCCCCCTCCGCTACCTAGCCAGATGCAGTTCCCTGGTGTGGGGTCTTCGGTGGGCCCACAGGGTCAGATGCAGTTTCCTCGTTCGGGACCCACAATGATGGCTCCTCCACAAGTGCAATTCCCTACTGTGGGGTCTCAAGTGGGTCCACCAATGGGTTCGACTGGTGCCATGCACAGCCTGGTCGAGGAGTTCCAGTCCCTGTCAGTGGGGGCCATTCCCGGTTCAGTTGACTCAGGTATTGACCCAAAGACACTGCCGAGGCCACTACAAGGGGATGAAGAGCCGACTAGAATTATGGAATCGTACCCATTGAATTGCCATCCAAGATATTTCAGGTTGACAACACATGCCATACCCAACTCCCAATCTCTACTGTCCAGGTGGCATTTGCCCCTTGGTGCTGTGGTTCATCCTTTGGCCGAATCTCCTGATGGGGTAATACTCCTTTTCTTATATTTGTGGTTGGCTACTTTTTAGTTTTCTACTTGGCTATTGCAATTTTATCTTTAGCCCAAATTTAAAAGCACAAACCATTGAGATATTTGATTTATTGCCCACAAAACATAGCAAATGCCATGCATATATCCCTTGAGAGGATGATGAGCATCCTACTTTCCCCAATTTATTCCGACATGCCGTCAAATTTAATCCCTTCCCGGTTGTTTACCTTTACGAGAGGAATAAGAATGGAAACTTTGAACTAGCTTTTGGTTAAGTTAATTAGGTCTGAGGGCATGAATGATGATATAATGATTTCTTTTTATTTCAGTATGTGCATCACATGTTGATTATGTGGAACACGCATGGAAATATTTGTCTGTTTATTTATACTTGTTAAAATTTTGGTTAGGAGGAGGTGCCAGTAATAAACTTTGGAAATGCTGGTGTAATAAGGTGTCGCAGATGTAGAACATATATTAACCCATACGTGACGTTTGCGGATTCAGGCAGGAAATGGAGATGCAATCTTTGTCAATTGCTCAATGATGGTAAGCCCTCATTGCCATTCAGCAAGAAAATGTTTTCTAATTTGCTGCCGTGAACCTAAAAGTAATGTTTTTTTATTTTTTCTTTTTCTGTTGTGGCAGTCCCTGCGGAGTATTTTTGTGCACTGGATGCAAGTGGCAAGAGATATGATGCAGATCAACGGCCAGAGCTCAATAAAGGCACTGTCGATTTTCAGGCCCCAGCTGAGTACATGGTGCGGCCGCCTATGCCCCCCTGTTATTTCTTCCTTATAGATGTTTCTATAGCCTCTGCACAATGTGGCTTACTAGAGGTATTCTCTCTCTCTCTATCTCCCAAAAATTAGATGGTCTAACCACTGGGGACTTTTGCAAAACATAAATACTCTCTATTTATCAAACTTTTGCACAGAACACTCATGACTATCACTGGCACTTTTGTTCTCTGAAATAAATCTGCCGTAGTCCTGTTTTTCTTGGTTATATTGTTCAAGACCTACCTCTAATCACTTATTTATAGAGAACAAAAATGAATTAAACAGTGTTTTGGTGCAATTATAATGGAAGGTCTCTATTAATCCAAGAAAACAACTATTTTTTGGGATAAATGATGGATGAAATATGCTTTAAACATTATATTTCATTTGTAAGTATTATGTTATTTTCAGGTGGTTGGGAAGACTATAAAATCATGTCTTGACGAACTACCTGGATCCCCAAGGACTCAGATCGGCTTCATAACCTTTGATAGCACCTTACACTTCCATAACCTCAAGGCATTTTTCTATTCTCTATACCACTTTTAATTTTCTTCTACGTATTGTATGAAATTTTCATACATTAAACGACTTTGTGTGTTTGTTGTATGTTTGTTTACAGTCATCACTGACACAGCCTCAGATGATGGTGGTACCAGACCTTGATGACTTGTTCTTGCCTCTACCTGATGACCTGCTCGTGAATTTATCTGATTCGAGACATGTCGTTGACTCATTTTTAGACTGCCTCCCGTCCATGTTCCAAGAAAACCCTAATGTTGAATCTGCTACAGGCCCTGCCCTCAAAGCTGCTTACATGGTCATGGTATGCATCATTTTTCTTCAATTTTTTACAAGCTTAATTCGCTGTACTATTAATAGAGTGTGTATGTTGCATTATTCCATGCTGAGTGAGGCTATGGTAATATACATATTACATTATGGCCTTCACTATGGACTCATATCTCCATTTTGAAAGTCCAAACAGTCGATTTGAACCGTTCAACATGATCTTTATATGAAAATGTACATGCATGCCAATTTTTACATTTTTTAGAATTTTTTACTATTTGTTTAGATAGGTAGAAAATCACTTGCTCTGAAGATTCTGGAGCACCCAAAGCAGTGATTTTCTACTTATCTTAAAAAATAGTAAAAAAATGTAAATATGCTCTCCAAGCATATTTTCATATAAAGATCATGTTTAATGGTTCGGATCAACTGGTTGCACTTTTAAAATAGTGATATGGATCCATGGCATGGGTCGATCCGTATATGCATATTACCATAGCCTCACTCATCCATGTTTGCATATAGGACCTCCACTGTATCAAAATTCTTAGAACAATGCCCCTCCATAGTTGGTAAACAAAAAGAAACCCTCTATTCTGTTTTGCAAACTATTGTTAAATTTTTTTTGCATAATGGTCTTTTTTGCAAACTAGTTCTTAGAGCATATTGTACTAGAGAATTAAGCAATTTAATCATAAATTCTATCAGTGAAGACATCATCATTTCGGGATATACTGATAGAATTAATATGTATGTTTTGTTGAGAACATGGTACCTAATTTCTTGAATGATAAAAATAATGAGAATATCTTTATATTTCATAATAAAATTAACTACATTAATAGGAAATAATGAGTTACCGAAGTTCATTCTTTGTTGATAACTAGTATCTCTTTTTCTTTCAAAGTATGCTTTTGCAAATTTGGCATACATAATGATCTTTTGCAAAATTTTGTTAGATTTTTTCGTCTTTTTTTTTTTTTTTTCATTACGGTGGACCTTGGACTTCTCTTTCAGAGTCAAATAGGAGGAAAACTTATGGTATTTCAAAGCAACTTGCCATCTATCGGAGTTGGCCGGCTTAGGCTCAGAGGGGATGATGTACGGGCATATGGTACCGACAAGGAGCACATCTTAAGAATACCTGAAGACCCCTTTTACAAACAAATGGCGGCAGAATTTACCAAAAATCAGATATCAGTCGACATATTTGCTTTCAGCAACAAGTATTGCGACATTGCTTCTCTTGGTGAGTGCTCTTTTTATATGTTTTTTAAAAAGAAATTAAAAGCCGCTATTTTGCTGTGCAGGCAAACCCCATGTTTTTTTCACTTTTTTTGTTACTTGCAAAGATATCCAAGCATTTTGGATCTAAACAATGGTGAAGTCGAGCAAATAATGTATTGTAGTTCAGTTTGGTGTTTAGGAAATTGGAAACATAGTATTGTTGCAGTAAATTTTTGGATATTTATTATTTAGGTGAATTTACACATAACATTGGAGTTAAGCATCTTTTCTGTTTTTATTAAAAACATTTTATTTGGTTTTGTCAGGTACACTAGCGAAATATACCGGTGGCCAGGTTTATTACTACCCTTCTTTCCTTGCATCTACGCACGGAGAAAAGCTACAATATGAGTTGGCCCGTAACCTGACAAGGGAAACTGCTTGGGAGGCTGTCATGCGTATAAGATGTGGCAAAGGTTTGACTATATATCTAATAATCCTGTTATTTCATTTCTACTTATTGAAGGTTTCTTTTGCAAATTGTTCCTAGTAGTTTGCTCTATCCTTGAATGATCCTAAAAGTAACAGTAATAACTGCCGGGGAAGGAAAATTGCTGTATTCTAGAATGTGACAAAAAACTTGTGTAATTTACAAAGAAACTTTATGCAGTACATATGTAAACCCTATTCTTTTGTTGTAATTTATTTTTTCAGGGGTGAGGTTCTCAGCTTATCACGGACACTTCATGCTAAGGTCAACAGATTTATTAGCCTTACCGGCTGTTGACTGCGATAAAGCATTTGCCATGCAATTAAATCTTGAGGATACCCTAATGACTACTCAAACCGTCTATTTCCAAGTTGCACTACTGTATCCTTTGATTGATCTCTTTTCCTTGACTGTTATATATTGTTATAACCATAGCATATTGTGCTATTGTGGGGTCCTTATATTAAAATTATAGATACACGTCCTCTTCTGGCGAAAGACGAATCAGGGTACACACTGCTGCAGCACCTGTGGTACCTGACCTGGGAGAGATGTACCGCCAAGCTGATACTGGTGCTGTTGTCTCTGTACTAAGTAGAACCGGTTAGTTGTATAAAACCATTCTCCTTGTTGCATTTCTGTTCTTGTCTGTGTAGATAATAAAGGAAATTTGTTGTTTCTAGTTTGTAATGTTTTTTTGTTGAAGCAATTAATGATAAAAATTGTCAAGGATCAATCATAATCTTTATTTTTGTCACTGGTACCATACAAAATTGTACTGATTTACCATGTGACCATGTTGTCCTGTTTTATGTGACATTTTTTAAGGTAAATATCAATTTTCTGAGGTAAATATCCCATTACAAAAAGTTTAGTGTGTATGCATGCAAAAAGGTACATCAACTTAACGTATAAAAAGATCTTACATTTGAAGCAATTCTACCAAGAAACAATACATTCAAATTTGAACACTTCAAAAAGATCCTTTCTAGAAGTATTGCTGTTTACCTTATAAAAATTCCTATTTCAATTTACCTTATAAAAAAAACATTACTGTTTATCTCGTTTTCTAAATTCAGCGGTGGAAACAACACTATCAAGCAAGCTAGAGGATGCGCGTCAGATGATACAGTTGAAGCTGGTGAAGAGCTTCAAAGAGTACCGCAACCTCTACGCAGTACAACACCGACTCAGTGGCCGACTCGTCTTTCCTGACTCATTAAAGTACCTACCCCTCTACACCCTCGCCCTCTGCAAGTCGTTGGCCCTACGCGGTGGCTACGCAGACATGTCACTGGATGAGAGGTGTACAGCCGGGTTCACTATGATGGTGCTCCCTATTGCCGGCACTCTCCAGCTTCTCTACCCTGCCTTGTATCGTATGGATGAGCTCTTGACCAAGGTTATTATTTTTCTATTTTACTTTGCTTTACTCTTGGGATCTTTTGCGAAATACGTCCATATTTTAAGCATTCTTGCAAATGTCTCCTGTATTGACAGTAAGAACCTTTTTTTTTGTTATTTATGGACACTTTGCTGTTTATACTAAGGTTAATTAAAGTAAAAGATGACTCGTATTTTAAGCATTCTTGCAAACTCGAGTAAATAATTTCATAAAAAATTCATATGACATTGTAACCTAGATAAAATGAACTAAATGCAAGTACTCTTTTTGGCCGTTTTATTTTTGTGTTCGGATATAAGGTTAATTGAGTAACTAGACTGCCCAGTACAACTACTTTAAAAAACTGTGTAGTTACAAAAAAAATAAAGACTAATTTGATCTTTTATTTCTGCAGCCCTTAGAGAAGGAAAATATAAACGAGTTAACGGCACAAGTGCCCCTGACAGTACAATGCTTAGACACAAGAGGCCTTTATCTCTTGAATAATGGTTTGAGTTTTGTTCTGTGGCTTGGAAGGATGTTGTCTCCTGACCTTATTACCAGTCTACTTGGAGTTAATGTTGCCAACTTCCCTGATCTCTCTAAGGTATTGTACCGTCCATTTAGTTTAGCTTTTTTTCACATTTTTTTGAATTATTGTTTGCCAATGAAAGTTCAACTCTCAATTCTGTCCCTTTGGTTTATTACCACTTCAACTGCAGGGCCATTATACAGTTACGGGTACTTTTTTGCACCTAAAATGGTTTATTGGATCCTTTTTTTTATCTTAATATCTCTTTGCTTGGGCTTCTACCCTATTGTCTGTTTGTTGTTATATCGTCATCCCATTTCAGCATTGGACCACCAATTAGCTGTTTTTTTTATTTTATTTTATTAAATTGACTGGTCCTGGTGGTTATAGCAAGTGAGATATCATGTTATTTTTTCCTGTTCAAATGAAATAGGGAATGTTGAATATCACCAAACTACCATATTTGCTAATAATTAACTATTTATATTTGAGTGAGGCTATGATTCTATGCATAGTGCAAATTGGTCTGTACTATGAATCAATATCTCCACTTTCAAAGCCCAAACAGTCGATGTGAATAGTTTGACATGATCTCCTTGTAGAAGTGTATTTGCAGACTAAAGTTTACATTTTTTTAGAATTTTTTTACTATGATTTTAGATAGAAAATCACTACTTTTGAATGGTCTAGAATCTTTGGATCAAGTGATTTTCTACCTATTTAAAAAAAATAGTAAATTTAAAAAAAATATATATAAAATTTGATCTACAATTACATTTTCATATGAAGATCATGTTGAACGGACCAAATTGACTGTTTGGACCTATGCGCTATATATAGTAGTATAGTACTAACCAAATATCACACTCTTTATATTTTTTTATAAAATTGTCGTCCTAAGCAACTAACCAAATATCACACATTTTCAGTTGCATTTGAATGAAAATGGAAGCGAAGTATCCAAAAAACTTACAAAGGTAATAAAAACATTGAGGGAGAAAAATCCTTCGTGTCACCAATTAGTAAACATAATAAGACAAGGAGAGCAACCAAGAGAAGGATTCATGCTTCTCTCCAACCTCATTGAAGATCAATCTGGTGGGGCCCCAAGTTATGTTGATTGGGTTCTCCAAGTTCACCGCCAAACTCAGGGTTAGAGAAATGACACGAAACATGTTATGTTGTTGGTTTCAGGTTTTGTGTGTAATGAGAAGATCCCAATTTTTTGTATGACATTAATTTTGCCTTTTCTTGAAATTTATTCCCCCCCTTGTAACTTCGCTAAACATTCCTGATGATTTGCTTTCTTTTTCTTGTAGCAATAAGTTAGCATTGCACTGCTGTAGATTATTTATAAGAAATTTAGAGATAGATAATGGTCTTCTACTTTGTTTTATTTTGAATGTCATTTCAAACTTGTAATGTGCAATATAAAAGGATCCACTCATTCTCTTCCTTCAATTTTTTTTTGTGACACTTGATTAATTTGCTCCTTTATGATGGGATTTTATGTGTAGAAATAAAAAAAATAAAAAAATAAATAATGCAGTGTAGGTGTAGGTGTAGCGTGCCATTCTGATCTGACACATCTTTGCAGATTCAATTATTAAAGGAGATTGGGACCATTTGAAAAGGAAATATCAGACAGTTTATTTGTCCGAATGCTATGAAGCAGGTTATTGTAAGACTTATCTAGCATTGACACGGTCGGAGGTGTCCTGACACGATACGCACAACCATAGCATTTACAAAGAATCATGTCGTTTAGTTGGACATGTAGCACAAAATAAAGAATAATTATAATTTTTCTCACCTATCCATCTCTCATTTCATCATCTAATTAATTTTCTATTTTAACTATAACTATAACTACTATTTTTAACAATATTTATTTTTTCTTTCTTTCTTTCTTTCTCTTCCACCTCCATTTTTCTTTTTCACCTCCATCTTCTTCCGCCACCTCCTTCTCCCACCTTTGCCTCCCACCTCCCTCTCTCACTTTCGCCTCCTACACCTCACCTCACTTCTGCCTCTACCTCCCCTACATCCGCATCCCACCTCCTCCTCCGCCTCTGTTTTTCCATCGATAAGCTCCCCTCCCTCTCCCACCTTAAAATGATAAATACAATAAGCTCCCTCCCTCTTACACTTTCGCCTCGGTTTTTTCCCTCTACGCCTGCTGCTCCTGTTCTAGCGAACATTTTACTGGAGATCATCCGTCACTCCATCCCAATCAAGCACGCCTCTACCATGAATGAATACTTCAATGTGTATGAATAAATACTAGAGCACGTCTCTACCGGGTCAGATCCGTCATTGTCGATCATATCAAAATGATTTTGTATATTTATATGCAATTAATTTCTTTCATGTTTATATTCTCTTTCCTCATGAAGTAGCAAGTTCTGCAAAGAACAAATCTTTATTAATGGTGAATTAAGCCACTGTGTATTAAATAAATAACATAAAAACAAATTTTGAAAAAAAAAATAGAGATAAATAAATGAATATTTGATGTCTTAGATATGAATACTTAAATGTGTATAAATGAATACTTAATATCTTAGATATGAATACTTGCGTGACAAAATATTAATACTTATGCAACGGACAACTCGAAAGTATGTCATCATAGATCTCATTTGAAAGATAAAATTGTGTAGAAAACGTTCGTGCTTTTAGATTTGCAAAATTCTTCACAGGTTGTCAGAAATATTGGTTAGATTGAACGGAGAAAAAAAACCACTTCTAAAAACGTGTAAAAGATGGATGAGTGATGTATCCAATTTTTATATTTGCACTTGTATAACAAGGATGAATATTTTCTCCATAATGATGAATACTTGTACAACGGACAACTCGAAAGTATATCATCATGGATCTCATTTTAAAGATAAAATTATGTCAAAAATATTCGTGGTTTTAAATCTGCAAAATTCCTCACCGATTATCAGAAATATTGATTATATTGAATGAATAAAAAAATTTTACCTCTAAAAACATGTCCAGTTTTTTTTTTTTAAATACTTGATAAATTAGGTATGAATACTTGATGTGTTATAAATAAATACTTGATGCATTATAGATGAATATTAGCACGCGCCAGTTATAAAATCTTTCAAATATTATGTGGTTTCCAAATAGTAAGTGGTCCCCGTAAATAATTAGCAGTTATACAAGTAATTAATGACTGAGAGATAAAATAAAGAATTGTTACGAGAGATAACTAGATGCTCCCGAAATAAAATTGTTCCAGTGGCAAGTGCTCTAGCCTAGCCTCCTTGCCTTAATTGCATAAAGCCCGAGTTATATGCTCCTTACCTTACAGCTGAAAAGGGTCTCGGTAAAAGAATAAATGATTGATTGTAATTAATGAAGTAGCCAAGTAGGCACAAGTAGACACGTGATCCAAAATAATATAGAATGTCAGACACTGACTCTGAGCATGTGTTAAGTGTCTTTGGCATGGAAATTTTTTATTCATAGAAATGAAAAAAAAGAAGAGAGAGACAGAAAGAGTACAGAGTTTATAATATAGTAGAAAGATTGATACAAATTCTACAGATTTTAACAATTAAAATAGTTAGGATAGATAGAATATGTACCCATCTTAACTTATTTTGAATCTTCTATAAAGACGGTGCTACATAAGATCAAGAATTGATCTGTTGTCATTTCTGTTTTGAAGATGGTGTCGCAGAAGATCCATAATAGGTTAAGATGAGTACATACTCTATCTATCCTAATTGTTTTGATTGTTTAAAATAAGTAAAATCTGTATCGATATTTCTACTAATATCACAAACTCTGCACTTTCTATTTCTCTCTCTACTTTTTCTTCAATTTCTATGAATAAAAAATTTCCCTTTGGCATTGTACAAGGACGCTGTTAATTTTTTGGTGTCAATGTGTAAAATATAGTAGGCAGACACTGTTGGAATCCTACTCAATAATGCTTGTTGTAGTCTTGTTTCATGAGTGAGACTATGCTACTTTGCAATGTGAAAATGTACTTGCTATTATTTCTTTTGCAAAGAAATCACATTTATTGTACTGAAAATGTACTTGCAGTAAATTTAATGCTACTTTATTCTATTCTTACTATGAATTCATATCTTAATTTTCAAAAATTCAAATAATCAATCTGAACCATTTAACATGATCAACAACGACAACAATAACCAAACTTTTTGTCCCAAACAAGTTGTAATAGGTTAGAAATGAAACTCAATCACAATTATAAAATAAAAATAAGTACTAATAAAGTACTAATAAAGATAAAAATAATAAAAATAAAAGTCAAAGTAAAAGCGACAGTAACAGTGAAAGTAATAATACTAATACTAATATTAACTATATTCTATCTAAATTATCAATTATAGAGGTCAAAGTTCTAAACTTACATTCTTGACTCCATTATCTCTTAATAATCTCTAACTACTACTAGGTCATAATTTTGATATGTAGAGACCAAATTATACATTTTAAGAATATTTTTAAAGAGGGCAGAAACAGAAATATTACCTATGGAGAACCCAATTATGGTGCAAGTATATGGTTCCTTCAAGTAGCTGAAGCATCAAACACTTAACTTCGCTCTGGCTGTAAGGTTGTTTCATTCTCTATTTCCCCTTTATTTTTTTAAACAAGAAGAAAATCAACTGATCTATTTCTGGACCATTCAAACGTAGTAAATTTCTACCTATCTGAAAAGTGGTAAAAAAAATCTTTAAAAAAAAAAAATCTGGTATGCAGTATATTTTCATACAAGATCATGTTGAGTGATTTGGATCGATTATTTGAACCTAAAAAACATAGATATGGACTAGTGGACCCATAGTACATAGCCTCAAATATTGATAATTTTTTTCTTTTTGATTTTGAGCGTAATTTCGAGCCTTCATTTGATCTTACTGATCATTTTTTTTTTACCCAAAAAGAATTTTGGTTATATGGAATAATAATGGAATGGAGCTTTTACTTGGCCTATAATTCAAAAGAAGTCACTGGAAGCTCCTTTTTTTCTCTCTTTTTCTTTTGAGAAAATTGGTTATTTGAAGGTTAGAGTAGCGTTATTACAATTTCAAATTTCGGAATGGAATTTTTCAAATTTAAAGGTTTTAGAATGACAAATAACCAATTTTCCCTTTTCTTTTAAGTCATTGCTGCATTATGAGTGTTCAAATTAAGCAAGGAGCAAGAGCAGATTGAAAGGACACTACTAAAGGGGAAATTTAATGTGACAAAAACTGAAACCAACAACATAATCAAGCAGTTCTCTTGTCAGTGTCACTAGTCACACTGCGCATGCCAAATAACTAAAGAAAAAAGATCCATTTTGGATAAGTAAGCACATCTGTTGGTATTATATGATAGCAACATAATCAAATAATGATTTCTAATAAAGAAGTAGCAAATTAGCTATGCATGTACATAAACATTTATAATATTTTCATCTACTTTAGTACATGCTTTTGTGAAGAAAACTGAATGTATCAAGTTAGTTGCAGTAGATAAATTTTAGTTCATGTTTTGCTTGTGAATAAAGCAGAATGGATCAAATTAGTTGTAAAATAAAATTCACAGCATGCATTGTTTGTGAAAGAAACAAAGAAAATAATGATTCAGAATACTTGGTAGAAGCTTAGAATTTAGAATATTAGTGACAAAGCAAGGGACAATTTAGCACTGGAATCCTCACAGTCACGTAGAAAAGATCTATTTTATATTTTGATCATTTTGGGACATTGATTTGGGTCGATTCTACTTTGGATTGGATACTGCTGTCTTGACATCTGACAGTTATTATGCACCTCTGTAAAGTGCAATGCAAAGCAGATCATGTAATTATTATTCATGTGATGAGACACTGCAAAGTGCAAACGCCACAGTATCTGACAAATTACTGTATATGCTTCCTCTCTCCATGCTGAGTCGAATCAGTATCACCCCAGGTACCTGAGGTTTAAGTTATAAATCCGAACTGTTGAAAGTTATAAATCCGAACCGTTCTTTCAACATGACACAAATCTCAAAGGAGACCCCTACAGTATCAATAGGGTCCAAATTGAGTTTGAGCTAACTGGGATTAATCTACGCCGTCCATTATTTTCAATTGTACCTTAGGTAGCTGGGGGGACATGGACTCTGCTGAGCCCGCATTGTCTGCATTAACTCAAAAGAGCATCTTATCGACCGTCTGATTTTAAACGGAACCAATCCGATTACAATCTATAATTCAGGGGCTCTTTAATATTAGTGTAGATCTAGTTTGCACGAATTTTAAAGTGAATCAGACGTTCCAGATACATTAACTCAAAAGATTCCTTTTGGAGTTAATGCAGAGGATACGAATTCCCCCATGCTTGGCTTTGAGTTTGTACCTGGCCTTTTTCTCTAGGGATTTATGTCAGTTTTCTGACAATTATTGAGGGGATGTTTGGATGTGCTCGATAAATATTCAATAAACCAAGTTTTTTTCTTTAAGAAAAATGCATCCAATTAATGTCTCATTTTTTTCTGGTGGATCATGGTTTACGATCATGTTTTTCTAATTATTAGTCCGTTTTAAATCAAAATGATTTGCAATACGTTTTCTTTTTTAATACTAAAAGATGATAGATACTAGTGATTAGGTAGAACATGATATCCGTTGAGAATTCATAATATGAAATATCAGTTGCTTAATTTGTTATATGTAGTTAGTTTCATTCACTACAATTTCGAAAAGCTTCTGTGTTTTTGTATTTTTTTTTAGAGAGCTGATAATAGTACCCGCACTACAGTATATGCACTGTATCTGCAGGGGAACCACCGAAAATTAAATGTGAAGATATAACTTTTTATGAAGATAGCAAAAACTACACAATTAGAATTTTTTTCCTAAAGTATTAATACCTATAAATGGAAGTATTTATATATATGTACGAAATTATTTATACCTATGATGTAAACAATTATTTATTGCGTAGATTCTTAAAGCACGAAGATAACAATACCCGTGCTACAATATCCGGGGACCACCAAAAATTAAATGCATAAATATAACTCCCTACAAGGACCGCAAAAACTCCACAATATGATTTTTTTTTCTAAAGTATTAATATCTATGCAATTTTCTTTTGCAAATGAGATCCATGATGACGTACTTTCAGACTTGTCATCACGCAAGTGTTTATAGCTCACTATACAAGTATTTATACCTACACTTGCAAGTATTTTTTTTATATGACACTGAAAGTATTTATACTTATGCATTGAAGTATTTGTACCTATGATGTCAACTATATTTCTTAGATGAAGGTTGACGCATGAATGATTAGAGAACTCGAAAATAGATTATCATAACAAGTTACGCACCAAAGTATTAATATCTTAATTTTTTTAAGTGCTAATATCTTATCTTCTAAGTATTTATATCTACGAAGGTATAAATATTTAAGTATTTTTATATATGACACTCAAAGTATTGAAAGTATTTATATCTATGCACTGAAATATTTATTTTTATGAGGCCAACTATTTTTGTTAGAGAAAGATTGACGCGGAATTAGTGCCGGGACTTTGAAAGAGGACCATAAAGAAAGGGTGCTGTTGGAATTTTAGAATAATAATTAGTTGAGACTATATAATATATTTTTAGAATAATAATTAGTGGGGACTATAATGCATTATTTCTCTAAGTGCGGGTACTGTAGCGCAAGTACTATAGCGCAGGTACAGTGCGGGTATTCAAATAATTATTCTGTTTTTTAGCCTCTAGAACTCAAGATTAATGTCATATGTATATATCTACTTGATGTAGAAATTGAACATTTCATATCTTTCATTATAAAATGTCTGACATACTAATCATTATTTTGTTAATTAATAGTATTTCGAAAATATGGATATTTAACACAGTTACAGTAGAAGAATATTTTTTTGTCTATTTAATTAGTTCAAAGAGATCAAGATATGCATGAATGACCAAGATTATGTAACAAACGATGTTGAAACAACTCAATGATATTATTTAGAAACCTTGTGTTGCTCCCGTTAACATGCATTTACTTTATAGCATCATATATTTCATTATTAGTTCTTTTATGTGAATATATATTTTATTTTCAATTAACTACCATGAAACTATAATATTTCACTTCTTTAAATAAACAAGTCTTTCTTTCATGTCTATGTTTCCAATTCATTTTAGTAAAGTTAATAATATTTGGTGACAATTGTAAACGGGAGATAGTTTGGGTCTTTGGGAAGGTAAACGGGAGATGCATAGCAGTTCTCCAACCAGGCCATTTTTGGTAACCCTCCTTAATTTGTTTCCAATTAATATTGGATAGTATAAATAAACACTCGATCGCAACCATTGAAAACCCCTCCTTTCTCTACTTAAACTACTTTGGCACTTCTTCCTAATTTGATTATATATTTTCCACCAACATATTTTAAAAAGTGTACTACTGTACATAACAAAAAAATGTTTTGGAGCAGGAAAGTATTGGTGCATTGCAGCATTGGTATAATAATATTTAAATGGTGTATATACATAAACAAAAAAGATTAAAAAAAAATGAATGTATTAAAATTAGAAAGCACATAAAGTGTTCTTAAATAATGCACATTTTCTTTAGTTAGAATGTTGGTGTACCCTACTAAATAATGCACATAAAGTGTTCTTAAAAAAGCCTATCCTGACAATTTCATCGATGTAGATGTACATTCAAAACCAAAATTAAATTAATATTCAATATTGGTACGTACTATAAATTGGAAATAACCATTTTTTTTTTTTGAGAAAAAATTAAATAGGGGTCATGCATGCACATATTTCATTAAATTGGTTTTGTTTGATAAGCTTTATAACTACCCTGTAGCTCAAAACATTTGAGCTGGTGATCAATGGTTTTGAAACGAAAACCGGAAATAGAAAAAAAGAAAGAAATACAATAAAAACAGAAATATTTCTAAGCGAATGATTGATGCTCTGAGAATTTCATCTGCTCAATTACTTCGTCCACCAACTGTTGTATCTCTTTATATGTATCTCGAAGATTGGTGCGCATCTTTCTCGCCATATTACAAATTGTGTTATCTACAGTATTTCTCTTTCCTTATATTGCATCTATTACAGATTTACATATGATGTATTTCTTAATTCTTTGAGAAGATGAACTAATTAACTCAACCTATTGAGTTTGCATACATAAATGTTGTGTGGTAAATTGCATATATTACTGATGATGTGTTTTGTAATTTGTACGATCCCAATTTTATCAAATACCGCAACTCTGTATAACAACCACATATATATAGATAGCATTGCAGGAAACCCTATAGAAAAAAAATTAATTATGCTAACACTATATTTTTTTAATATTCAAGTTGTACTAGGACTAATGTGCAAAAGAAGTTCCTCATCTCTTTAAATTCATCAGACATGCATGTTGTTTTACAAGCTCTAATCGCCAAACCAATTCAACATTATTGTTCTTCCTCTCTCGCAAATGTCAGAGGGAACCATTCCTCTCCTTCCATCAATCGATGACACAATTGAATCATGCATGACGGGGCGCCGTATAACCCACCTCATCCCGTCCCTGTTAGTCGCACTAGCTTGGGTCTTTGATGCTCAACAAACTTTCATCTCCGTTTTTACCGATGTAGAGCCAACATGGCATTGCAAGAATCTGGAAGACACTATTTGCTCTTCTTCTTCGAGTCCGTGCAACCTTGAAAGAAACTCTTGGGCATGGGACGCTCCGACTTATAGTTCTGTGGTGTCTGAGTGGGATTTACAGTGTTCAGCTCCAGCGCTTGTGCCGCTGCCCGCATCAGCATTTTTCATGGGGTGTCTTGTTGGTGGATTGTTGGTCTCTACATTAGCAGATTCCATTTTTGGAAGAAAAAGGTGGTTGTTTACGTGATTATTCATAATTTGGAATTATCTCATGTACCGTTGTAACATTAATTTCAAAATGCCACACTTAAACCTATTAAGCTTAAATTCTTACTAATACTCTTAAATAACCCTCAAGCTTGTAATTTAAGCTAGTTAATTCCATATTAACTTTAGTTCTTATTAATTTACATATATATATAAAATGACGTCTTTAGAAAAAAATATATATATATATATATATATATATATATATATATATATATATATATAGGGTCTGTCTAAATTGCTGATGGTAGCATTTCGGCAGAGGTGTTGCCGGGGCTATATTTAGCCATGTGATGTCCAAATAACAAATCCAAACCGTTAGATGTTTAATATATATTATAATCTAGTTGGAGACCAAATTTTACATTTTTTGAAATTTTTTTACTATATATTAAGCTGGTTTGAAAACTGCTGATTTCAGTAAATTTCTGCAGCATTGAAATCAGCGGTTTTCAAACCAGCTTAATATATAGTAAAAAAATTCCAAAAAATGTAAAATTTGGTCTCCAACTAGATTATAATATAGATTAAACATCTAATGGTTTAGATTTGTCGTTTGAACATCAAAAAATAGAAAAAACAGTGGCAGCACCACCGGCAGAAATGCTGCCAGCAGCAAATTAGCCTCAACCTATATATATATATATATATATAAGAACATAATTAACATCCTAGTGATAAAATAGTGATGTCAGTTCATCTATCATACTTACATGATTTTGCACGACGACTTGCGATTTTCTAAATTTTTCCATGCTTTATGTGATGTAATATATTGAGGGTGGATGCACATTGATTTCACCGCATTGATTAAAATGAATAATATGCTGCTATATATTACATCTATCTACTAATTTATTTTGTGCACAAGGTTTATATAGTTCTTGGTTATGACTGTTCATAACTCTGCTTCACGTGAATATTTAGCATTAATAAGGCTTCTTTGCCTCTAAAACAGAAACAATTTAATATGTTACTACATGCATGCTATCAGCTTACCTACATATGTATATGTTGGGAAATTAAACATGAGCCCCTTTATATGTTAACCACAATTACCTATCTGTTAAGTAAAAATACAAACTGTTAACTACTAAATTTTAATTGTTTTCTATATAGCTTTACATAATTGTATATAAATAATAAAACTTTGGTCATAAATAATTATATATTCTTACTTAACAGATAATTAAGGAGGTGAACAGTTGAGTGAACTAATGGAAGTTTGTTTGCAGTTGGGCATTATATTTGAGGACACATATCTCCAAGAAAATTTGGTAGACCAGATACAAAAAACTACTTCCATAAAATAATTTGCAAACACCTTGAAATAAAGCTGCAAGCAATTATTTTAGCATACAGTGATTGATTCTCTGATAATATGTTACATCATGGCAGGTTACTTGTTTTCTCTTGCTTTGCCATGTCAATGGCTGGACTTTTAGCTGTGTTTTCTCCAAACATCTGGATTTATGCAGCAATGCGATTTACTTGTGGTTTTGCTCGAGCTACTGTAGGAACATGCGCAATGGTTCTATGTACGGAGATTGTCGGAAAGAAATGGCGAGAAATTGTCAGTATTGTCAGTTTCGTTTGCTTCACTCTAGGTTTCTTATCGCTTCCAGTGATAGCATATCTATGTCGAATGGTATCATGGCGGTTCTTGTATCTTTGGACATCGATTCCTTCACTATGCTATACTGTTCTAGTCCATTTTTTTGTGCAAGAGTCTCCAAGGTGTGTGTTAATTAATCAGAATTTCATTTTTATATTAAATTTATTGAAGAATTTAAGCAATATGAGTTAATTAATTATATGTGGAAAATCATCATCTCTTTTGATTAAAATTTAATATAATAAGTTGGTTAACATTGTAATTTGTCAAGTACTCATATATGAATTACACAATCTATCCCTGAACCTAGATAAACAAGTTAACATACGACTAATTAAGTAAACATCTGAAAATAATTATTTTGAAGGGACATAATTAGTAAATATCTCTGCCAGGAGTACACAGTACACCCCTGCCTGGTCTAACAATCCCCTCTTACACTTAATTTTATATAAAAAGCTCCCAATTATGTAAATTTGTGAAAAGTACTGTTCTTCTCTTTCTTTATTTGTGGTGGAAGGGATCTCTATTCATATAAAGAAATGTATACATATTCCGATTTGAAAACTTTGTCTTCATTTCTTCGTTTTCTTGCTATTTTGTATCTATACAAAATTTGCAAATACATGGCACATGGGATAGTATTGAATAATAAACCAACCAACACCTGTACAGAAAATACAATCAGTGTCAACACATCAGTGTTGGTTTCCTTATAAATAATAGACACTCATCGTTTAATAGCTTTCAATGTTGGATGCTTATTGCGAACCCTGCCACCAACGTACGTAGCTAGAAATGCAGAATAATCATAATTAATTGCACTGAAAAGTTTAAGTCAACTAAGATGATCAATCTAATTCAAATCTTCATTTAATTCATAATATCAGATGGCTCTTAGTGCGCGGCCGCAAGGACGAAGCCATACAAACACTCAAAGCAATCGCTGCACTAAATGGCAATCAGATTACCTCAAGCTTTTCCAAACTACGCTTTTTTGATGAACCAACATACGATAATGGTGTACTTTCCACCATGAAAATGTTGTGGGAGAGAAAATGGGCCAGGAGGCGACTCATTGCTATCATGACGGTTGGCTTCGGAGTAGGGCTGTGCTATTTTGGCATGCCTCTAAATGTCGGTAACCTCGGATCAAACCTCTATATAAGCATCACATTGAATGCTCTCGCCGAATTTCCTTCGTCTTTGTTAACGTTTTTTCTAGTCGGTAAGATCAACAGACGAAGCTCGTTGCTCGCACTGACAACAATCAGCGGCATCTGCAGTTTATTTTGCGTCATGAATAACAATGTAATATCTGAGAAGGTACAAATGGTGATTGAAGTGATGTCATTTTTCGGTGCTTGCACGAGCTTTGACATTATCCTAATATACAGCATAGAGTTGTTTCCAACTTGCGTAAGAAATTCTGCACTTGCTTTGATACGACAAGCGTTGGTGCTAGGAGGTGTCCTGGCGCCAGTGTTGGTTGTGAAAGGACGAAAGAAGAAATTTTGGTCATTTGGAATTTTCGGGCTTGCGATTTGCTGTTGCGGTTTGTTCACGGTGTGTTTGCCGGAGACGCGAGGGAGGAGCATTTGTGACACGATGGAGGAAGAGGAGTACAAAGAGGCTGAGAACCAAGCAGGGAATGATCCTTAATTGAGAGGTTAAATTGGATGGTTTAGTTTCAGTATGGTGGAAGAGCAATGTATCATGACTAGTTGCATGAAATTTTTTTAAGGTCGGTAGATGATCGTCTACCAACAATTGTATTAAAATTTCAATAAAATAAAGTTAAGAGGCGGTTGTTTAAGTAGTAACCTTAATTTTAAGTCAATATTAGAATATGGAGAAGGTTTTATATATGCTATTACAACAGTAATGAGATTATGCTTTATATTAAGTCAATATTCATTAATATCCAGCGTTTTATATGACGGGCGGAATCATATATATATACTTTAAACTAACTATGGGAATCAAATTAATGCTAGGTATCCGCTTCTTCTTTTTTTAATTTTATACTTTTAGTCTAACCAATTGACTATCAATTACTAGTTGTAAACTATATAGACGTCGAATGTAGACCCTAATTAACTAGCTAGTGATGACAATTGTTTTTTTTTTTGGCAAAACAGCATGCCCTTAGGCTTTCATTTAAACACCTATCAATGTTTACATCAATTGCATTTTACAACAGATTTCGTAGAGCCCTCAATGCCTATTACAACACTTATTAGAATTTGAAGGTAGGATACGAATATCCAGTGAAACCTTCCAACAATCTGCTTCTTTCCTTTGCTAGATGATCAGCCACACCATTTTGGCTTCTTGGAATGTACCTACACACATATTCGTTTTCTTTGAGCAACCTCCAAATTTCGTTTATCTCCCTATAAGCCCTCCAGTCGGCTTGAAGAGGCGGGTGCAAGTCCATGCAAACTTTAGCTAGTTCTTGATTGTCAATTGGGCTAGTACACCAATTAAAATATACTTCGCTATATTTTTGTACTGGACAAATGAACTGTGTAGTTTGAAAAGAAAAAAGAAAAAAAGGTGAACAGTGCTCCCTCGACATGTTCTTTGCTTGATTATCTGTCATTATGTGTATGAAGGTGTATGAAGGGTTGATATGAAGACAAGGAAACCGCAGCACAGAAACAGCTGGAATATCCTTACTCATCTGAATTTTCTTTGATAACTGTGGCAGCGTTGACAAGTTGACCTTAACTCCAGAAGGGAAGGACGTGATAATTTGAAAATGGACGTTCACAAGTTGTTAAAACGGCCTACACTGTGCTAAAAAGGGGACCCAGGATCATGGTATCCAATAACAAAATTTGGAAGGTACATGCACTACTAAGAGTCAGAATTTTTATGTGGTTATCAGCGAAAAATAGAATTCTAACTCATGACAATCTCCAAAAGAAAGCAGAAGACAGAAACAGTCAAGCACTTGTTGGTGGAATGCCCTACACATTACAGTTATATGAGAAGTTGATAGCGTCCAGACCGTCGTGCAGGTGGCCAACCAAGCCATTCATAGGGGGATCAGATAAAGTAGGAGAGGACTGCTTAGACTTAACACAACAGGCGGCTATGATGATTATGCAATTTGTGCTTTGGCGGGAGAGATGTGCTGGATCCTTTGGAGCAAATCACAAGGGCATGAACGACTTAATGGAGGAAATAGGATGGCAGTTACAGCAATACCAGAAAGAGAGGCGGGAAACAAGGAGCGAGCTGGCACCGGACTGAACAGAAACAAGAAAGAGGAAGAAATATCGAAATCAGGGACTTTTGGGCAAAAATAAAATGCTGGGACGTTGTTTATTAAGATTTTTGGTTTTAATTTATTTTACTGCAATTTTACTTGAAGGCTCAGCTGTTTGAGCCATTGATTTCAATTTTTGTTTTGCTTATTACAAAACTTTTGTAATTTTTACCATTATCAATGGAATCAAATATGGGTTTGACCTATATTTTTTCTCAAAAAAAAAACTGTGGCAGCGTCCTCGAGTGAATATCCTTACTGGATCTGAATTCGGCAGCATCGATGGATACTTTTTCTATTGTTTTTTATTTTTTTGTGAAATTGTGATACGTTTTCTATTCAATGTATACTTTTATTCAGTCAGTGGGTTATGGCAACCAGACGGGCAATTTTGGGCCAGCAAGTCAGCAACACAATAGAATAAAAAAGAATTTTGATGCAAATCATGACATGAATGTCTCAGCCCAATTTAGGTGGGCCCCACAACTGCAGCTTTTCGACCAATAAGAGGGCGGCGCGTTGGCCAGCATCGGCTGTAGTGGTACGGGATCTCTTGTGGCAATCAGTTTTTCTTGTATTAAAGTTCTTTATGTATAATTATAATTATGTTTGCCAGACTTCTATATCTTTACAATTCAATAGGCAATTAACTGGCTCTGCACTTTCTGAATGGCATGATATGCAAATTTCTGTTCATTTTCATAGAATACCAAATACCCTTGATCGCCTCACATGGAGATGGACATCTTCAGGGATTTTTAGTGTTCATTCCCTATACTCTGGTTGGAATTTGGGGGGTTTTCAAATACTCAATTTACAACAATTTGGAAGTCTAAAATGCCCCTTAAAATAAAAAAAAAATTTAATTACTTAGAAATGATAGTATCCTCACTAAATTTAACTTAGCTAAATGGGACTAGCAAGGTGACTTAACTTGCTCCTTCTATGGTTCTTTTGAAACAACCGACCACCTATTTGTTACATGTCCTTTTATCACTTCCATTTGGTCGTGAATTGCTCAACACATGGTTTTCAATATGATTGCACTGTTTTTGAGGATCTTTGGTATATAAATGCATGTATACCCCTAAAAGATACTCTTTTAATTGAATTAATTAGGGCAGCTACCCTTTGGGTAATATGGTTATTAAGAATTAATTAGGGCAGCTACCTCTATTATTTCACTTACTTCTTATTGGTGCAAAGTCAAAAATGACGATACTTTTTTTAAACTAACCTTAATTTTGCCTATGGATGTCTCTCCCTTGGCTCAAGTCAGCGATCTAGCAATCCAATCAGATTCCAATACCCTAGGAGAGGGATACCTTTCAGAGGATACTCCCGGACTTGGATCAGAGGAGACGAGTCTGTTAGCCTACCTGAGGGGCAGTGTTGAGCTCGTTGGAGATACTAATATGCTGTCCTCTATTTCATGCCTTGCATCCTCTTCTTCTTATTCTCCTAATACTTCATCATACGCTAGCTTTACGAGGGCTTCCTGCTCTACTTGCTCTAATGACACTTAGTTCTTTGTTTTGTATTGCTTAGCTATTGTTTTGCCTTTACCTAGCTATCAAATGTCTTTTATTTTTGATGTTATCTAGTTACTTATGTTTTGTTGTAAGAACTCTACTTCTATTCTTTTTGTACAATGGAATTGCCATTCCATTGATTATTATAAAGAGCTATCTTTGTTTCAATAAGAAACAGGTGAGAGTTACCTACTTTTATCAAAAAAAAAAAAAAATTATGTTCGCCAGACGAACTTTACTTGAACAGAGTTGCATACATCAATCACAGGGGATAAAATAGGAGTGTGTATCCTCTAAGATATCTCATATTTTGTGTGACCGACGTGTCCGGTGCCTATTCGGCGTAGCGCAGTGGGCCAGTATTATTAGAGCTTTGAGATTCGTGTAGAACTTATTTGAACGGTTGATATTTTTCTAAAAGTCACGCAAAATATGAGATATCTCAGAGGATGTGAATTCTTAAAATAGGCACTGAACATTTTGGTCACCCAAAATATGAGATACCTCAGAGGATACATACTCCCAAAGGACTAGGGCTGCCTTAGTTATATCATGTTCATGAAATGACTGAAATGACGTGATTAAAATAGTAAATGATATTTCTGTCAAATATGATCACATCATGTCACATCATGACCATGCATATATGACATAACTAATCACACACACACACATATATATAGAGAGAGAGATGGGCTACAGTGAGTTGCGAAGTAAAACGCGTTTCTACTTCACGTTGTATTTTTATTTTGAAAGTCCAAACGACCGATCCGAACCGTTAGATGTTTAATCCATATTGAAATGTGCTTGGAGACTAAATTTTACATTTTTTAGAATTCTTTTACTATTTATTAAGCATTTTTTAAAATTGTTGTTTTGCTGTGAACAGTAAAAACAGTAAAATTTTCTGGACCATCAGATCAGCGACTTTCAAAATTGCTTAATAAATAGTAAAAAAAATTCCAAAAAAATATAAAATTTGGTCTCCAAGGACATTTCAACTTGGAGAACAAGATGAACGGTTCAGATCGACATTTTAAACTTTAAAACCACAAAATATGAGCGTGAAGTAAAATAGTCACTTTACTTCGCAACTCACTATAGCTCATCTCTATATATATATATATATATTAGATTTATAGTTCATGGAAAATAATAACAAAAGATGCTAAAATTATGAAACTATTACAACATAAATTACAATAAAAAAATTGAAAAATTTGATCAGATAACATAATGTGATGTAACATTCTTATTTCGGCCATTTTTATTAATAACCCAAAAAAAATATTTTTTACCAAAATAACCACAAAATCTGAGTTTTTTCAAATATAACCAAACCGTCAGGGTTGCTGGCGGTCCACTTCTATAGCGGACCGCCAGAATCCCTGGCGGTCTGCTATTTTTTTTTTTTTTTTTAGAAATCTGATTTTTTTTTCTTAATATTTTCATTTGTGAAGTTTTAGTTTTTTTTTTTTGTTTAGGGTATTTGGGATATTTGTCAAAAAACTAAGGACTTAGCCTTTATGTTGATCTTTTTTTTTCGGTTTTTATAATATATGTATAATATATACATATATACATACATACATACCGGTCATTTTTATTAATAACCCAAAAAAAATATTTTTATCAAAATAACCCAAAATCCTGAGTTTAACATAACTGTAGTTCTAAAGTAGTCTAACAAGTAAAGTTCACGAATACAATTAAAGTTCAATGATACAACTGAAGTTCACCAATATTCATAACTTAGTTCAAACCAAACATAATAAGTTCACCCAAGCAAAATAATAAGTTCATCTTTCACGACGTCGGAATAAACCCAATAGACAAGAAGATTTTCTGGTGCCAGCTGCAGGTGCGGCAGTACTTGTAGACCCTTGGCTACTAAATGATTGGGTCGCAAGAAGTGGTTGTGTTCTACCAGTTGCTTCAGCAACAACTCTCGCATTTTCTCTTTCATTGTGTTCGTTTATGGCATCTGAACATAACAACATAATTCAGTTATTAATATAATAAAATCATAAATTAATTCCGAAAAATGCTACATACCTGCCCTGCGCCTGTTAGAAACGGAACGGCGAGCCTGATTTCCCGATGGCCTCCTACCACCCATCTCGTCCATGGTCATTATAGCACGTTTGTGTCTCCTCCTCCCCTTCCTTATCCATCCTTCTGAAGGGAGTATTCTATCACCGACATACGCAGGCTACTCATGCTGGTTGGGATAAGAATGGAAAGATCCACCCCAAGTAGAAGCAAGGTAATCGGTACGATACATGTCACCGACATAGTGATCCTCGCAGAAGTTTCTCACTCGGCATACCGCCATCACGTGACTACAAGGTATGTGTGTTAGTTGGGGTCCTTGGCATGTACAGGTCACCTCTCTTGCCTCTCGGAATTGCACTACGTACTTGAAAGCCCTTTTCACAAACTCCATAGTGCCATCTGGTCTACGGCTGGAAGGAACGTACTCATTTGGATTGTGCACTTCGAATTCTGTACCATCATTACCCATCGGGATCACGGTCATAGTTGCACCTTTGTTCCTGTGTTTTCTTAGTTTCTCCTCCACCCTTGTTGAAAATGACTGGTTCATCCTTATTAATTTTGCGGCCTTAGCACGCCGTTCCTGAAACCAGGTATTTAACTTGTAGAAAGTGTCTTCTACAACTGCAGCCACAAGCAATGTCCGGCTCTCCTTGAAGACTGCATTCAACGATTCAGAACCGTTGGTGGTCATAATTCCCCAACGGTAACCTCCATCACGTGCTTGATATATTTTCTCATATGCTGGTGGCTCTTGGACATCTCTGGGATTATTTTTGCCCACCTTCATTAAGTAGAGATTTGCTTTCGGCATATACTACATATAAATAAGGAAATAAAATAATATAAGTAAACAATTAAAATAAAAATATGTCCACAAAGTACAATAAGACATGTAAACAATTAACAAACACATACCTTTGCAAATTCTCTACTCATCTCTTCCACCCTTCTCGGCTTCTTTTTTTTGCAATTACATCTGAATATTTCTAGGACCCATGCATCGTGTCCGGTTGCCTTGCTAAGGTTCTCCGCAACGTGTTGCATACACAACCTGTGCACACACTCGCCAGTGTGTGTTGACCAACCGTATTCTTCATGATCAAAAACATATTTTATTCCTTTGTACTGGTCTGATATTACAAAGAAAAACTTTGTTGGCCCAACCACCCGTCTTCTTAAAAACTGCATAAAGAATCCCCAGTTCTCACCATCCTCTTTCTGAACAATTGCAAACGCCAAAGGCAATAACTGGTTCTCAGCATCATATGCACATGCTATCAGTAGCCTCCCCTCGTAACGGCCAGACATGAAGCATGCATCAATGTTGATAACGGGTCTGATGAATGGCACAGCTTGGATACAAGGACCAAAAGCCCATGCTATACCCTTGAATTGTTGAACTCCCTCTATTAGTACTCCATTCTTGTCATAAATGGGGCCATGCCACCGCTGAAATACAGTGCCGGGATTTGTACTTGCCATAGCCTGGAGCAATGGTGCCAGATAGTCGTATGAATCATTCCAACTACCGAATATTCTGCAAATCGCAAGTTCACGACCTCTCCACAACCTGTTATATTTTGGGATTACATGTATGTATTTGTGTCTGACGGCCATAGCCACCGCCTTGATGCTCATCGATGGGTCCAACTTAATGTCTGCCTCAATTGCATCGGCAATTAGTGATGCTGTCAGATTTGAATGGTCTGTCCTTGTGGAGGCAGACTTGCATGTATGAGGTGGTTCACACTTTTTAATTATCCATGCTTCCCCCAAACCCGCAGGGGTTGCATAAAGGCGAAACTCGCAACGAGGGGCATTTTTGCATATCACAACCAATCTTTTTGATTCCCTTCTTTCTAATATACATTCCCAGTTGCTGTGAACATGAGTCTCATGAATTTTCTTTATAAGTTCATCTATGTTGGTATAGACTTGCCCTGGGGCAAGTTCACGATTGTATACAACAAGAGGACCAAAGAAACTAATGTCAGCCTTTTCAAAAGCTGTGGTATCGTTGAATGTGGCGACAGGATGCCTATTCTCCCGACCCCTGATTGGGAATTTTTCTTCCCTGGACAAACCTGGTACATTTGCATCACCATCTGATAAGTCATCAGATTCCCAAATTCCTTGGTATTCATCTCCAGTTTCCATTTCTCTTTCCGGTATGGCATCAATAGTATCAACATCAATATTAGTATCATTTCGATTAACGGATAACTGTATTGGTACTGACTTTGGTATAGCTGGAAATGTAGGGATTATGGGTGCCTGTCTGGGTGGTGGTGGTGGGGGTACAACTTCAGTAAACTCACGGGAGTTATGGTACCCTGGGTTGTCATAACAGGGACTGTGGTACCCCTGGTTGTCATGAGGGGAATGGTGGTACCCCTGGCTGTCATGAGGGGAGTGGTGGTACCCCTGGCTGTCATAAACCGAATTGTCATAACCTGAAGGTCCAGCAGGGGGAGCCCTAGAAGGTCCAGCCCCAGCCGCACTAAAAGGTCTAGCCCCAGCCTGGGGAACCCTCCTGGAATATAACTCTATCATCGCGACCCCCCTAGACTCAAATTGTTGGTACACAGCCTTCCACAACTCCTCATCTGTTATAGGAAAACTCACAAAGTAAGGTCTACCCCCCCAGCCCGTTGTGTGTCAATTCGGGTAGCCAAATCTAAGTCATACCGGTTGGGGTTTACACCAGTCTTTTCATATACTAGTTGCTTAAGTTCAATAAATGTGGTTCTTTCATTAACCTGCAAGCCGAATGAGGCATCTTTCGAGTAATACACGCCATCTACACCCTTAGTTAGCTTACCGCCCACGTATAGTGCAACCAGCATTTTTTCCTTCACAAACTACATTTAAAAAAAAAATCATAAAAATTACAGTATAATAGATTCATTCTTTTTTTCAATTTAAAAGTTAATTATAATATTAATTAAAGACTAATTTATAGTATTTACAGACTGGGGGTATAATAATTATTAATTAAAAATTAAATAGAAAATAATTAAATAAAAAAATAAAATACCTGTAGCAATCGCCTCTAAATCGTCTAAAATCGCTTCAAAATCGCCAAAATCGCTCTCTCTTTCTTCTCTGTGGTTTAACAAATGAATACAGTGCGTGCTGGAGAGAGAAAGCATGTAAGACAGCTAGTGGACTGCCAGGGATACCAGCGGTCTGGTCTGCATAAAAAATCAGATTTCTAAAAAAAAAAAAAAATAGCAGACCACCAGGGATCCTGGAGGTCCGCTATAGAAGTGGACCGCCAGCAACCCTGGCGGTTTGGTTATATTTGAAAAAACTCAGATTTTGTGATTATTTTGGTAAAAAACATTTTTTTTGAGTTATTAATAAAAATGGCCGTTCTTATTTTAAATAGCAAAAAAAAATTATGTAACATATGAATCACATTACATGACTGACATGTGTAACATAACAAAATAAATAATAGTGTACTATTTTTCTTCGCTGCTACTAGTTTTGGAGTACAAATCTTTTCTACTTGAAAGGAATTGATGTCATGTGAAAATATTAAGGTATCAACAACTGAAATATTTAAAGCTATTGATTGTTTATTGTTGGATAATGTTTCAGCAGTCCTGATTATCTAGATTATGCATACTATGTTGTACTCAATCAAGAATAGCAAATTATTAATTCCGAAATTAGCTTTTCTCTCCCTATAATATTTATTTATGAGTGAGGTCATGAATTTTGCAAATTTCGGATCGATCTACAGATTGCTATGAATTCATATGAAAATGTACTTGGAGATCAAATTTTATATTTTTAGAACTTTTTACTATTTTATAAAATAGATAAAAATCACCACTTTGAGATGGTTCAAAAATCAAAATCTTTAAATCATATGATTTACTACTTATTTAAAAAAATTGAAAATATTGATCCATAGCACGAAGTGTTCCGTACTTAATTTGCAAAGTACTGTAGTCAGTAGTCTCGCTGTTTATTTATTTAAATATACCAATTAAGAAATAGCTCGAATTATTTAATTTCATCTACTGATATTTAACCTCTACTTTTATCTCATGTTTCTTGTTTGAACTTATTTTTAATTTTCTTATTACTCCCACCAAATTTGGTTATGGGCTCCGTAAACCCACTAGCCCAAAGTTTTCATAACAATTTCCTCATGCTCGATAGGAAGAAGAGATCTAGATGAAATCCGGAACGTTCATTTGCATCTGATGTCTAGACCGTGATTCATGTACAATTCTACATATATCCCAACCAACAGTAGGTTTGCTTTCATTTTTTTTTATTAAAGTTTTGGGACGATCAGGATCTCATGCAAAATCATAACTTTTTACAAAACTAAGTGAATAGATCACTACAACAAAGTAGACATTTTTTGCGAAAAAAAAAGTGCATTTATGATGGTTGTCCGTCGCAGAAAGAAAAGGATGAATAATAAAGAGTAGTTCGTTGCAAAAAAAATCACTTTTTTATCCTTACGAAAAATATCTCATTCTTGTTGAACATACATTATAGAGAATTCATATCCTGTGTAATTCCTACCTGACTGTGTAGAATAAGATATGGGTCGTCCATTTCAATCTGAAACAAATTTGAAAACGAATCTCTATATTCAAATAGTTATCAAATTGATTTTGATCCTACTGCTGAGTATTCTACGTGATTTGATATCTTGATTTTGATCCGACTCGGATGGGATATGCTTCAGTCCTAATTGAGTTGGACTAATGCATGATGGATAAAATACCATCCTTGAGGTGGCAATTTCTATTGAGATAATTACAGCTAATCTTGTGACACCAATGGCTGATGAGTTGTGCATCTATTGAGAATATATACTCAGTCCATTATAGAGTTGCTGATTAGCTAGCTGTAATTATCAGCCATTGGTGTCACTTTCAAATGGCTGATGAGATAATTTCAGCTAATCTAGTGAGATAATTACCAGCCATTTTGAGTTGTGCATCTGCAGGCAATGACATCAGCAACTCGTCCTTCAAAAAAAGACAGCAGCATCTCGATCATCAAGGAAATATTGTCTCAATCTTTCTATATGAATGAGGAATTCGGATCCTCTAGATACCTGAGATGCAATAAGTAAATTCAGACCGTTCTTTAACTTGACACAAATCTCAAAACAAAGCCTCTATAATTTTTATAGGCACTCAATGAGTGTGACTCCACTAAAATTAATCTGGATTGTCCGTTTATATATATTGCACCTCTGGTATCTGAGAGAATTAATACAGACTCATGAATGAGTGGGACATGAAAGTTTTACCGAAAATTGTTTTCAAGGCCCTTTCCCGTTTGAATAACATGTGACTATAGTTTATACAACTAGTATTGTATTCGTGTGTTGCAACAGGAACAATATTATAAGAAAACTCGAAAAAAGGCTCGGTCTATTTTTTCTAATTCAATATAGCCAAATAGAAAACTAAGAATATATATATAGAGTATATATGGTTAAATTGCTACCGGTAGCACTTCGACCTAAGTGCTTACGGGATCATATCTTCGTATTTGATGTCCAAACAGCAAATTTAAACCGTTAGCTAGATATTCAATCTATATTAAAATGTACTTGGATACCAAATTTTACATTTTTTTTAATTTTTTTTTACTTTTTATTAAGATGGTTTGAAATCGATGTTTTTTAATGGTGCAGAATTTTAATAAAAACAGCGATTTTCAAACCATCTTAATAAATAGTAAAAAAAATTTTAAAAATATAAAATTTGGTTTCCAAGCACATTTTAATATAGATTGAACATCTAACGGTTTGGATTTGTTGTTTAAACATCAAATACGAAGATATGACCCCGTAAGCACTTAGGTCGAAGTGCTACCGGTAGCAATTTAGTCATACTCTATATATATAAAGAGAGAGAGAGTGTGTGTGTGTGTGTGACTAATGTGCATTCGTATGCATATGGCCCGATATGCATACGGTCCAAATTTAAAATTTGAAAATTCAAAACATCAATCCGAACCATTCATCTTGTTCTCCATATTAATATGTGCTTGGAGACCAAATTTTACATTTTTCTGATTTTTTTTTACTATTTATTAAGTCATTTTGAAAATTGCTAATCCAACGATAGCTGCTGATTTTACTGTTTTGTTAAGTCACTATTGGATCAACATTTGAATGTGGCTTAATAAATAGTAAAAAAATTCAAAAATTATCAAAGTAGCATGCCAGGACTTATCATTTTATTATTCTGTGTTCCTTTATAATATGGTAGGCTTCCAAAATTACTCTGAGTTCGTGAGATTTATTTTTCAGTTTGCCTAGACAAGTCAAATTTAGGTCAAGGCTATGACTTGTGATGGCAAATAAAATGCAAGCAAACACATGCACTATTTACACCCACAAAAATGCATAATTTTCACAATCTGTTCTAGTTGATTTATAATTCAAGATAAAAAGGCAACTTGGTACCAATCTATCATGATGTGAACCTCCTACTTTCTAAGACAGAGGAGATGCTCTCGTTGTGATCGGGTAGATAATGCTCAAGAAGTGAGTCCCCTATCTACAACACTCACAAAATAAATAAATTATAGCAAAATATTCTCCATTTTTTATTTTTCTTTATGAAACATGTAAGCTATTGCATGCCATGTTATTGTTTTTTCTTGAGAACAGTTGTCGATTGATAGTACTTTACTATCAGCCAACCATTTTAAATGCCCCTAAAATTGTTACTAAATTATTTTAATATTAAATTATTAATTCAATTATTGACTGTTTCAGATAAGATCACTGAAGAGCCACTTTGAAATGGTGTGCAATGAAGGACCACATTGAAAATAATACATATGGTCTCAGATCTCAACTTTTTGCATAGTGGAGACAAAAATGATACCCACATAGAAAGCAATAAATTATGAAATATAGGAACCTTTAGACATAAACATTCTAAGTGTCCATTGATTGTTGGTATCAAATTGGTACCAATTTCATAATTTCCATTTTAATTGAGACTTAATTAAAACATAATTCAAAACGACACACACACCCACTTTTGCACAAATGCAAAACACACCTCAACGGTAGCATTCCGAGCAAAAAGAACAAGTATATCAGTGCATGATACAACACCGAGGCATTCTCGCTCCACTACCTCTTTAATTGTCTCTATGTACTTGAAATTTCTCATGCCAAAGCTTCTACCCATTTCCTTCTCTGAAATATTCTGCCTTGTTGAATCCAACATCAAGGATGCATCACAAGACTAAAATTAATGGTAATAATGGTATCAAACAAAAGACCCATGAACAAAAATCATTAAACCTTTAACTCTAAAATGGAAGTACATTATAGTAACAACCTTGATTATTTCCGCTTTGCAATGACCCATTAAAGAAAAACGATGATCAGTTACTTATTAATGCAAAATCACTAAATCAAGGTTTTTGGAGTATACAAACTAAGCTAAAATATTATAAAAAAAATTAGAATATTTTTGGAATATTATACCTGAACTGTTGAACAGAGCAGTCATGGAAAATGTTACAGAGCCAAGAGAAAGCGGCGTTCATGTATGGAAACGGTGTTCTAGCAGTTTGCTTTTAGTCTTAAATTTCTTATAATATCTAATAATTGTTCTATACCAATAATAATTCAAAATGTACGCATATTCCAGATCTTACGAGCTTGATCAAAGGAACTCACGATTGAATAAAAAACCAACTATTCAACACCGATTTCGTAATCCTAAAAGATCAAATTTAAAAGGGGAAAATAAAAGATTGGATTCATATCATGTTACCTGCAGGTTTAGCATGAATATTAAAATGGTTTGTACATTTTATCTCAGAATTACACGGTTTGGATCAAAACTCGAATATTATGTTACATCAGAGAATATGTATTTGGAGGCCAAAATTTATATACTTTTTAGTTTTTACTTTTCTTTTAATAAATAGAAAACACTACTTTTTATGGTCCATAATCTTTATATCTAAGTGGTTTTTTATATATCTAAAAAGTACATAAAATTTAGATTTCAAGTACATTTTTAAACGCAAAATATGATATACCTCAGAGGATACACATTTCCAAAGGACTAGGGCTGCTTTAGTTGCATCATGTTCATGAAATGATGAATATAAAATGACTGAAATGACATGACTAAAATAATAAATGGTATTTATGTTAAATATGATCACATCATATCACATCATGACCATAAATGACGTAACTAACCACATATATATATTTTTTTTCAAATTTATAGTTCATAAAAAATAATAACGAAAGATGCTAAAATTATGAAACTTTTACAACATGAATTACAATAAAAAAAATTCAATTAGATAACATAATGTGATGTGACATTCTTATTTTAAATAGGAAAAAAAACACATTATGTAATACACGAATCACGTTACATGATTGACACACATGACATAACAAAATGAATAATATTGTACTATTTTTCTTCGCTGCTACTAGTTTTGAAGTACAAATCTTTTCTACTTGAAAGGAATTGATATCATGTGAAAATATTAAGATATCAACAACTGAAATATTTAAAGCTATTGATTGTTTGTTGTTGGATAATGTTTCAACAGTCCTGATTATCTAGATTATGCATACTATGTTGTACTCAATCAAGAACATCAAATCATTAATTCCGAAATTAGCTTTTATCCCCCTCTAATATTTATTTAATTATGAGTGAGGTTATGAATTTTGCGAAATTCGGATCGATCTGTGTTATTATATGAAGTCATATTTTATATTTCAAAGTCCAAACAATTAATTGCTCAATATGACTTCCATATAAAAATGTACTTGGAGATCAAATTTTATATTTTTAGAACTTTTTATTATTTTTTTAAAATAGATAAAAATCACCACTTATGGTTCAAAAATCAAAACCTTTAAATCATATGATTTACTACTTATTTAAAAAAATTGAAAATATTGATCAATAGCACGAAGTGTTCCGTAATTAATTTGCAAAGTACTTAGTCTCGCTCTTTATTTATTTAAATATACCATTTAAGAAATATCTCCAATTATTTAATTTCATCTACTGATATTTAACCTCTACTTTTATCTCATGTTTCTTGTTTGAACTTATCTTTAATTTTCTTATTATTCCCACCAAATTTGGTTATGGGCTCCGTAAACCCAGTAGCCCAAGATTTCATAACAATTTCCTAATGCTCAATAGAGTGGAATAAACGTGTCGTATCGTGTCGTGTCGTGTCATGCTGTGCCGTGATCAAAATATCAAGGAATAGTCATAGCACGCGAATAGTCACGCGTGACTATTCACGTGCCGTATCCAAACCTAACTGGTCACACATGAGTACACGAGTCATGACACGGAACAGTAACACGTGCCGTGCCGTTTCGTGCTGTAACCATGTCATTCTGTGACAGAACCGGCTCCGCCATGCCATTTTTCCCACACTAATGCTCGGTTTATAGGAGGAAGATATCTAGATGAAATCTTGAACGTTCATTCGCATCTGATGTCTAGACCGTGCAGGATCTCATCTACATATATCCCAACCACAGTAGATTTGCTTGGATGTTTTTTATTGAGGGCTTGTTCGGCCAAATCAATGTTCACATGAGAAAAAAAAAATTCAACTGAATTATTTCTTTTTTTTTTCACAAGAACAGTGTTTTTCAGTTCAATTTTCGTATCCGTGCCCATTTCCATTTGTCGGCGGAACAGGCCCTGAAATTGGGACGATCAGGATATCATGCAAAATCATAACTTTCTATAAAATTAAGGCCGTGTTTGTTAGCTTGGGTTTATGTAGGAAAAAGCAACTTATTGGTATTTGTTCCTGATATGCGTTTGGTGGCTTAGGATTTTTCCCAATTGAATTCCCAGGAGGCCTGTTTAGCCGCCGATGGAATTGTGAGAATTAGTTGGATTTTAATTACAACCCAATAATTTTTCTCCGTTCGGATGACATGTTTGTTTCCACTTCTTATTCTTTTATTTTCCATTTCGGTTCCCAACTCAGTTGAATTTGATGGGAAAAAAAATATTAACTCGGACTTTATTTTTATCTTCCCAAGTCGCTAATCCTTTTTTTTAATATATTCTCTCTCCTCTCTCATCTCTCAATCTCTCATCTTTCATCCTTCTTCTTTACACGTGGCTTTGAAGAAACAGAAGGATATATATAAGTAGTTCCCTTATTTTAATTAATCATTTAATCAATAACAAAGCTAGTTGATCTTAGCTTCTATATAAAAATAATTGAATGCATACAAAAAATGTGTACAATTATCCATGGATTTGAAGAATTACAAAAATATTTTGTATCAGAAAATTTGAATGGACACATTTCACATATTTTATAATATTTTTATATGTTCATTTTTTGTAAATATTTTTAATTGTTATTTCATATTGGTCTGTATCTATTTCATTTAAATGTATTACTATCATTTTATTAATAAAAAAAAGTTGTATAATATCAAATATTTTAAAAGAAAAATAAGATTTCCTACAACTAATCTCACTATACAACCGAACACCTATTTTATCACGTTCCCATAATCAACTTTGTACGTACATGTATTCATGAGTTTCCATTTTTTTTAAAAGTGGATTCCCATCCCGTCAAATTCCATTCCGCACAATCCTGTAACAAACGAACAGGTCCTCAAATAGCATTGTTACCATAGGTATGATGAGGTAATGAAACCCTCAAATATTATGTTGGACTAATGCATGATTGATAAAATATCAGTTTTTTTTTTTTTTTTTTTTAAAAAAAAAAAAAAAAAACCAGGTAGCAGCAACCAGGAATAAAATATCAACCAGGAATAAAATATCATCCTCGAGGTGGCAATTTCTATTGAGATAATCTAGTGACACCAATGGCTGATGGCTGCGTTTGTGCAGAACTGTAGATGCAGGCAATGACATCAGCAACTCATCAAGGACATCTCGTCTCAATTCCTATATGAATGATCGAGGAATTCGGATCCTCTGTTACCTGAGGGCTGAGATGCAATAAGGAAATTCAGACCGTTCTTTTAACTTGACACAAATCTCAAAGCAAAGCATCTGTAGTTATTATAGGCACTCGATTGACTTTGGTCTGACTAAAATTAATCTGGACCGTCCATTTATATATATCGCACCTCCGGTAGGATACAAGACTCATGAATGAGTGGGACATGAAGTTCGAATTCGTATCTTCTGAGATATCTCAAACTTTGCATGACTTTATGGAAAATCCCAACCGTTTAAATACGTTCTGCACGAATCTCAAAGCACACATAATACTGACCCCTAAATCATCCTGAATAGGCACCGGACACGTCGGTCACGCAAAAGTTGAGATATCTCAGAGGATACGCACTCATGAAGTTCTATCTAATTTATATCTAGTATATTTAACTTTTCACCAGATTTGCCCAATTTGAATCTAACATAGTACAAATCATATTTTACAATTATTAAAATTTAAACTAATGAAATATAACTATTTGTATTTTATGAAATAAATATAGTTTATTTAATTATATAAAAATATATTTTTATATTTTATGAAATGATAATTAAAAAGTGTCCTTCAAAAAGAAATGATAATTAAAAAGTATTGTAATTTTATTTTTAATCTACTTTATTTAATTATAATATTTTTTATTAATAAGAATTATATAATAACCGACCATTTATTTTAACATATTCTCATAACTAATAACTAATAGATGTTCTTAAATGTTAACCCGTTTCATTGTTTCATTCATGGCACCATGCTGCACAATCGGTCAAAAGTCCACGTCAAACGCATATCCTTCATTCCTTTTGAGTCAATGCCGACCGCCACGATCATCTAAGGTAACATAATATTTGAGATTGGATTCATATCATCTTACCTGGTGTAACCGAAAATTTTATTAATATCCAAAAAAATAAATAAATTTCAAATTCTACAAATTAATAATCAAACTGGTCAAATTTTTGCCGGTTTACAAACATCTTTTAGGTTATTTTTCTAACCGGTTCCAAAAATAGAACCGGTTAGATTTTGATCGATTCCGGATAATTGAACTGGTGAGAATTTGATCTGTGAAAAATTCACCGTTTCCTTAATTTTTTTTTAGTTCATTATTTTTTATTGGATCTTTCTGACAAGCTTTGGTCTTTTATTTTTTTTTAGTATAAACCCTTAGGTATGTTGTATTAAAGAAGTCGTTTACAGTTACATTACAATAAAGTTGAAACTAAAGAAATAAAGTGCCTCCTACCGAAAACGAAAATAAAGTGCGATCCTAGAAATAAGTTTAAAAAAATCTGAATATACCAGTAAATCTCCGCCTGCTCCTATTTGTTAAAAATAAGAAAAGATGGAGGGTCTCGTTGGTAAGTTTCTTCTTGATCTCTTCTGACAGCTCTTTCCCTCTTCACCAGTAATAGCGATCCTTCCCCTCATTTCTTCTCCTGAGTACGATTTTTACCAGCAACCGTGGTCTTTTTGATTGGATCTTTAATTGGACTGTACACGTGTCAATTGTTAAGCTTTGGTTGATTGACAGCTGTTTGGGTATCTTTTTTTTACCATTCATATCACTTTAACAATCAAACAAAAGACTATATACGTGTCAATTAACTAAAGTAACGAAATAATTAAATAAATCAAAATTAAAAATCGGAAATCGGTTAAAATCTCACCGGTTCTATTTTTAAGAACTGGTTAGAAAATTACCGGAGAGATGCTCGCAAACTGGTGAGAATTTAACTGATTTTATTATTTTTTGAAATCTTGTACAAAAGTAGATAGAATTTGAAATTTTTTTTTTTTGAATATTAATAAAAATTTCGGCTGGTTTAGCATGAATATTAAAATGGTTCATACATTTTATCTCAGAATTCCACGGTTCGGATCCAAATTCAAATATTCTGTTACATCAGAGATATGTATTTAGAGGCTAAATTTTATATATTTTTTAGCTTTTACTGTTTTTTAATAGACAGAAAACACTACTTTTTATGGTCCAGAATAATTATATCAAGTGATTTTTTATATATCTAAAAAAGTATATAAAATTTAAATTTCAAGTACATTTCTATATAAAAAGTATTTAGATTTTAAGAATAAAAGTATAGATTTATAGTACAAATCAGGGTTCTAAATAGCTAGTTATAGCTACGCAATAACTGCGCTATAGTTTTTTTGGACCTCAAAAGCTATAACGTTATTAACCACTTTTCTTTTATAATTGCGCTATAGCTTTTTTGAACCTTAAACGTTATAATGCTATAATTGTTATTTAGAATCTTGATACAAACTAATATGTATTATATATATAATATCGCATCCTCAATTAAAGGTAAATTAATGTATAGTTGTATACAGAAACATTATTAATAAATGTGAATTCTAACCTCTTCATATGAAGAAATCGAAGATTAACTATAAAAATAAGACACTATCCGCGAGGATAAAAAGTGACTATTCACGATAGTATACCGACATAAAGATATTTTTTCTATTAGCGACGATAGTATCCGCGACGGTATACCAACAACATCCCTCACGGATCGGATACTATTTCATTCTATAAAATAGCTTGTGTCAATAGAACCAAACTATAATATATAACTATGTGCTGAAGTGCTCAGAAGGTATTTAAACCATTAATTCTATGTGCTGAGACAGAAAATGCTGAAATTAATTTTCTAAAAATTAAAGAATAATCATTTTAGTACCCGCACTACAGTATCCGCACTTAGAGAAATAATATATTATGGTCTCCACTAATTATATAGTCATAACTAATTATTATTCTAAAATTCCAGCAGTATCATTTCTCTATGGTCTCCACTAATTATATGAATTCTCTTTTACAATCCCCGCACTCGTTCTACTGTCAACCTTTCTCTAACAAAAATAGTTGACTTCATAAGAATAAATATTTCAATGCATAGATAATAATTAGATATAAATATTTTTAGTACTTAAATATTAATACTTTCAGTGTCATATGTAAAAAATAGTTAGATATGTATACATTTGTAGTTATAAAATATTTTCAGTGTCATATATAAAAAATACTTAGATATGTATACCTTCGTAGTTATAAATACTTAGAAAATAAGATATTAACACTTAAAATAAATATTAATACTTTGATGCGTAACTTGTTATGATTATCTTTTTTGGAGTTGTCCAATTATCTCTGCATCAGCTTTTCTCTAACAAAAATCGTTGACCTCATACGTATAAATACTTCTATGTATAAGTATAAATACTTTCAATACTTAGATATTAATACTTTCAGTATCATATGTAAAAAATATTTGTAAGTATAAGTATAAATACTTGTACGGCGAGATATAAATACTTGCGCGACGACGAGTGAAAGTACGTCATCATGAATCTCATTTGAAATAAAATATTACGTAGATATTAATAATATGGAAAAAAAATTAAAATTGTGGAGATTTTGGAGTCCTTGCAGGAAAATTATATTTATGTATTTAATTTTTGGTGGTCCCCCGCGGGTACAATGATGTGGGTACTATTATCTTCACGCTACAGTACCTGCACAATAAATAATTGTTTACCTCATAGCTAAAAATACTTCCGTACATAAGTATAAATATTTCTGTGCATAGATATTAATGTTTTATGAAAAAATTTGAATTGTGGAGTTTTTGCGATCCTCACAGAAAATTTGAATTGCTCGCAAATTGATGAGAATGTGACTGGTTCAATTATTTTTCGAAATTCTATGCAAAAGTAGATAAAATTTGAAATTTTTTTATTTTTTTATACTAATAAAATTTCGGCTGATTTAGCATGAATATTAAAATGGTTCGTACATTTTATCTCAGAATTCCACGTTTTGAATCCAAACTCAAATATTATGTTGGATATGTATTTAGAGGCTAAAATTTATATATTTTTTAGCTTTTACTATTTTTTGATAGAAAGAAAAGACTACTTTTTATTATCCAGAATAATTATATCAAGTGATTTTCTATATATATAACTAAAAAGGCACATAAAAATTTAAATTTTAAGTACATTTTTATATAAAAAAAAAGTATTTAGACTTTCACAATAAAAGTATAGATTTATAGTATAAACTAGGGTTCTAAATAGCTAGCTCTATAGCTACACAATGGATGCGCTATAGTTTTTTCAGACCTCAAAAGCTCTAACACTATTAACCACTTAGCTATTATAATGATTCTAAATAGCTAAATATGATTGTGTTATAGTTTTTTTGGACCTTAAAGGCTATAACGCTATAATCATTATATAGAATCTTGTTACAAACTCATATGCGTTATATATATAATACCCCAACCTCAATCAAAGTTAAAATTAATGTATACGGAAAGTGTACATTATTATATGTAAATGTGAATTCTAACCTCTCCATATGAAGAAACCAAAGAATTATTATTTAATATATACTACAAGAATGAGACAGCATCCGTGAGGATAAAAAGTGACTATTTGTAACGATATATTGATAGTATTTCTCACGGATACTCAGGGACGAACCCAGTGTACGTAGTCCAAGGGGGCAGCTGTCCCCTCTCCCCTGAAAATTAGGTTGCCCCTCTAGAGAAAAAATGATGAAGTTCTTTCTCTTAATTGCTGATAAGAATAAGTCATTTTTTCTTTTGAATTTTGTTATTCTAATAATCCTCTTTTTTAGACCAATTTTCATATAACAAAAAAGTGGGACGAATCTTACAAAGAAGTCACACATGCCATTGATCCAATAGAATACTTCTTATTATATTTTAATTCTTGGATATGCTTGGTTTATGGTGAGCCGGCTGTGGCTTTTTCATGTTTTTCATGTATTGGTCTATGATGGTGTGGGTGTATTCAAAATAAAGATGTTACATTAAATGAGAAATTAATTTAAATGGTGGCTCTATGACAGTGGGTCTTGTTGGATTGTCAACTAACACACCCAAATTGCACCCCAAATATGCATTAAATATTGTAAAATCCATATAAAATCAACCATTTGGAGGTTTTTTGTGTGTTTCATATCGAAATTTTAGGTTTAACTCGTAGACATTATTATATATTTTATTTTCAATAAATCAAAATCTCATTTTTGTAAAATTCAAAAATTTAGATTTTAATTAAGATATTAAATCAACCCGATAAATTAATGAGTTTGAATCCTATAAGATATTTGAATTCGATTTCTGCTTCTCTCCGGCAAAAATTCTGCATCCGTCCCTGAGATATTATTCCATTTTTGTAATATATATATAATGGCTTGTCATGAATAGAACCAAACTATAATATATACCTATGTGCTGAAGTGCTGAGAAGGTAAGTAAACCATTAATTCTATGTGCTGAGACAAAGGAAATGCTGAAATTTTCTAAAAATTAATTATATATACACTTCGTCCCCACATGTTTGGGCATGGTGCTATTTTCATGATATTTATCTCTCTCTATATATATAAATATAATAAAAGAGCTGCTAACAATCATCCAAAACAAAATCAACTCATCATCAACAATGAAAACAAACTATATATTTGTCTATTTATCTGTCACCGATATTTTCTTGACACCTATTGATTCTTGAGACCTATTTTCATTTTCTAGTTTTTTTTTATCTTCTTAATGCCATATATTTGAACTTTTTATATATGTCTCTAACAAACCATCGAATTATTAAAATTTATTGTTATGTTCTTTAACATAATTAACTTGTACACGTGATCTGAAGTGGCTAGACAAAGGTAAATAAGAGTTAAATTGTTTAAAATTAATTTATATATATATAATTATTAGAGGAGGGATTCACTTAGACCTTTGTTTTATAACACCGCATTACACTATGCATTTATATGAATACGGTATGCATGTGTTGTGTTTTTTTTTTTTTTAAAATTGTTAAATTTGAAAACTCTTGACTAAGATAGTAGATTTGATTGATTGAAACTTCACTTTTAAGAAAAATCCAAACTAATTAGAAACCCTCAGTTAATAATCATTCTTCACTTGATATAGCTACTACGTTAGGTAACAAACAAAAATAGCTTTTGTCTTGTCTAAACTCTGGAATCTAAAACATATATCTACTTTTTGTGCAATTTGAACCTTTAAGGTCTCTTTCACTCAGAAATATCTTACTTAAATTATTCATTTTTAGAACATTAATATATCATCTTAAAAAATAGAGTTATAATTTAACACTATTATATCATTAATATATAATTACTGTTGGCTTCATTTTCATTATATATAGAGAATTAATCATGGCTGTGGCTAATTTGTTGTCGGCAGCATTTTTGCCGGCAGTGCTGCCGCTATTTTTATTTTATTTTGTGATGTCCAAACAATAAATATAAACCGTTAGATGTTTAATCTATATTACAATCTACTTGGATACCAAATTTTACATTTTTTGGAATTTTTTTACTATATATTAAGCTGGTTTGAAAACCGCTGATTTCAATGCTGCAGAAATTTACTGAAATCAGCGGTTTTCAAACCAGCTTAATATATAGTAAAGAAATTCTAAAAAATGTAAAATTTGGTCTCCAAGTAGATTATAATATAGATTAAACATCTAACGGTTTGGATTTGTTGTTTGGATATCACACGGCTAAATATAATTCTGGCAGCACCTTTGCTGAAATGCTGCCAGCAGCAATTTAGACAGACCCATTAATCATTGTCATTATATTTTAATCGGAGGAAAAATTGTGGGAGCTGCACAAGGAAGATAAAACGGTAGATGTTTAGCGATACTAAAACCCAAAATATCAGATTCAGATACCAATTTGAAGGAAATTTTTATATTCAAAATCCAGCTCATTCAAACAAATATTGAAACCAATCCTCCGACTGCTAAATTCCAAACAAACCAACGTGGCAAACTATCCCAAATTATACATCACTTACTAGCTCGTAGCTAGTCTACTCCCTTCCACCAATATTAATCAGTCAAATTTAAATATTTTGAGGGGTATAAGTGTAAAATAATGGGCTCATCTTAAAAAGTTCTGAAAGCGCACGGATTTATTCCACCAGACAACTCTCCTTCTAGTCACCTAAAACAGGAGCATAATTAGAATTTGACATTAGAAAGACCGAAGTTAATTACAAACACGATAATATATTTAATTAAATAATTTTAGATAATTAATGAGAACATATTTGGATTGAACATTAAACATGTATGTATATGAATACGAATATTATTTGGATATTTGAATAAAATTAATCAGTTCAAATTTCATGCACAATGCGTTGAACTTATAATAATAATGTAACTTATTTCAAAACCAACATTTACAAACAAACATAAATGTTTTATCAAGTGTTCTAAACCTTTCTTATCTGGATATCTATATTTTTGAAGTATACCAAAATAGAAAATTATTCATATTCATACATACTTTGAAAATTGAAAACCATGTATCCGTATTCAATTAAACTATATACATATCATTTTTGTATGAGTAAATTGTTTACATATTTTTCTTTAAAGGTTGAAAATCAAGCTATCAAACTATTAATATCTATAAGAGATTCTTTCATTTAGGTCACGAATTTGTGACTTCTCACACAGAAAGCATTACCTTTATAGATTAAATAGTGCTTCTATTTCTTATATATTATATATTGAGTGAGGTCTATGGTACTATGCATATCATGGGTTGTTACCATGCTACGGCTCTATATTCGAGTTTTCAAATTCTAACAGTCGATCCAAACCGTTCATCTTATTCTCCATATTAATATGTGGTAGGATACTAAATTTTACATTTTTTGAAATTTTTTTTACTATTTTTTAGATATTTAGAAAATCACTTGATCTGAAAATTCTGGACCATCCAAAAACAGTGATTTTCAATAAGTCTAAAAAAATAGTAAAAAAAATTTCAAAAAATGTAAAATTTGATCTGCAAACACATATTAATATGGAGAACAATATGAACGGTTCGGATCGACCGTTAGGATTTGAAAACTCGAATATAAAGCCGTAACACAGTGCCAAATCGTAATATGCATTGTACCATAGACTCACTCTTATGTATTTGTATAAAATTTGATAAGGATCAATTATGAAATAGATAATATCCGATCCATTTCATCCATATCTGCACCCATCATATTCAGTAGGCACTTCTATCATTTTAAAATGTATTTATATATATTGAGTTTACTTCAATTTTATTTTTTAAAGGAGTTATTATATGGTTAAACCCTCTCATAATAAAATGTTGGATATTTGTTTGGAACTTAGAATTTTACTTTGTGATTATGATATACATATTATGTATTTTATGTTTAAATCCTCTTTCAATCTAAATTTTCTAGTTGCGTTCCATTTCTATTTATGTTTGTGCAATTATGCATTGTTGATCATGACTAGAGACATTATTACATGATTGTCACACCAAAAACATTACACAAAATCCAAACAATAGACAAGCCCAACCCCAGCAGCTGGATCCTGAGTACATAGAATGGAAAGAGATTGTTTTTCTGTACAAAATAACAAAAAAGAAGAGAGAGAGAGGATCGGTTCCACTCCTACTCATTTTAACAATGGACATTTTGGATCGGTACAGCTATTATCGTCCTTTCAATCAATTAAAAACAATAAGTACTCTTTTTGTATCTCTATCTTCTTCTTTTTGTTATTCACAACAAGAATGATACACTTTTTGCGAAGATAAAAAGTAATTTTTTGCGACGGACTACTCTCATTGTTCAGTTTTTTTTTTTTTTTTTTTTTTTTTGCAACGGTACTTTTTGCGACGGACGGCCGTCGTAAATGCGTTTTTTCTCTCGCAAAAAGTATCTACTTTGTTGTAGTGATTTTCTATTAAAAAAAATCTCGAATGGAAACCCTCCTTTTTTTAAGAAATAAAATGTACATGAACAGAAACAATATAGTGATATACCATCCCCATCAAGTTCTCTTACGTACAAAACCCTAGTTCTAGCAAAAATAAAAACGGAGAAAGGTTTAGTGGATTTATACATTTCAACTCCAATTACAATTTCTCCTGTCTTTTCTTTCTAAAATAGGTTCTCATTAATTTTCATTGTTTTTAATATCCTCTCCTTCAAGTGTCATTTATTGATGTAGGCTTTTCACATGATCTGATATATGATTCTTGCCAATTAAAATATCTAAATTAATTAGTATCGTTTCCAACTTTTTAATTACAAAAATTATGTCACGATTTTCAATTTTTGTAATTGGAAACTGAGAGTTTAAAATTATTAAAATATTAAATTGATATTTTGAAAAAATGAGTTGTTTTGATAAATAAAGTTGTTATTCATTCGTGGATAAATATTTAGAAAAATTATGTATTAAAATATTTATATACAAACATTGAGTATGTACATAGAATTACCAGAATTACTATTAGGAATAAATTTAGAATTTTGGAATGACATATTATATTGCTTGAAATTTAGAAATAATATTTTTTTTGCTTTATTTATATGCGTAAACGTTGCAGGAGGACAAATTTTGATATGAATAATTTATCATCTTGAATTATACATTTGCATGCTGTAATTTTTAATTTATATTAAAATTGTTTTTTTTTTAATATAAGGTTAAGTAGCTAAACTTTATTTAAACCCACTCAATGATTCGATAATGAAACCACACATGACATTCAGAAATATGTCATGTTGTTTTCAATATGTCACTCAAAAAAAGCATGTGTTCAAACATCGTTAATTGACTCCCTAAATTTCTATTTATAATTAATTATAAAAAAATAATTATAAAAAAATCAATATTTCGATTTACTATATTTTGATTTATTATAATATTGCTATTTATATTGCTATTTTATATTTTAAACTTACTTGTTTATTTTATATTTTTTTTATTTTAAACTGAATGTAAAACTATTTTCAACTGAATTACTATATTTATATATATTAAAAATGATTCAAAATCCCATTCATAGAGTTAATATAATATTTCTATTTTTAGAGAAATCGAAATATTTTATTAACTCTATGAATGAGATTATGGGAAGAAAATCTCTAATTGGATCCAAAATTAACAAAATAATGTAAGCTTATCCGGTTATGCACTCTTGAAAAGGAATCAACTTTTTGAAAGATTCTGGCTATCATGTTTTGGTGAGTTGTTGAATAATGAAACCACACATGACATTTATAAATATGTCATAAATATGTCATGTTGTTTTCAATGTTGATATTCCAAGCTTCATTTAAATTTTTTAAATATGTCATGTTGTTTTCAATAATGAAACCAAGAGTTTTGAATATTTGAAGTATATGAAAACTGTTGTTATAAGTAGGGCTGCACAAAAAAAATCGTAGTTCGTGATTCGATTCGAGTTTGATTTGAAAAAGTTCGTAAAAAATTTGATTCGAAATAGTTCGAAATTAATTCAAATCAAATTTAAATTGGACCCGGTTCGTTCGAAATAGGTTCGCGAATTATTATATTTCAAAATTCAAAGTAACGTGAACTGTTAATTTTCGCTGATAACTTATGTTCGCTGATGACTTAAAAGTTAAAATATAAGACCGCCCCACCATAAATCATAACTCATAAGTCATAATCCTCACTCTTAGTTCTAAAACCCTAGACAACTTCCACCTCTCGCTTCAACAACTATTATCACTTTTCCTTGTCATAAAAAAGTTCATAAAAGATTTGAAATTGAGTCATAAAAAATTTGATTCAAAATTAATTCAAACCAAACTCAAGTAAATTCGACTCAGTTCAATTCATTTGCAACCCTAGTTGTAAGCAAACGAACTTTCAAGCTACAGAATTATGATATTTTGGAATCTAAAATGTTGAAAAATCAAATTATGCGTTTTTAACATTTTATAATGAAACAATGAATTTTTATTTGGAGTATATATAAACAAACTTTCAAGGTACAGATTTATATATGATATTCTTTTTACTCAAAAAAAAAGAATTATATATGATATTTATTTAGAACCTAACATTTTGAAAAATCAAATTATATATGTCGTTTGATATATTAGGCAACTAATAATTAATTACTGTCTCATACGTACAATGCGTAAGAGCATGCATTATGTTCAAGAATTTCTAGGAAGGATATTAAAAATTTCAAGGCAACCGGCATCATACATTGAATTTTTACAAGGGCTTGAATGTAATTAACCTCATCCCCTTAAATACATTGCACCTTCATGCTCTTCTCAATATCCCTCGCAGCCAAATTCTTCATCTCAATCTTCCCTCCAAACACAACAACAAATGTCAGACGAAACTACGGCGCCCCTCCTCTCATCGATCGATGACACGATCGAATCCTGTATGAGTGGACCACACATGACCCACATCCTGCCATCTCTGCTAGTTGCACTTGCATGGGTCTTTGATGCACAACAAACTTTCATCTCCGTTTTCACTGATGTAGAGCCAACGTGGCACTGCAAAAATCCTGAAGACACTATTTGCTCTTCTTCTTTGACCCCGTGCAACCTTGAAAGAAACTCTTGGGCGTGGGATGCACCGACTGACAGTTCCATAGTGTCTGACTGGGATTTACAGTGTTCGGCTCCCGCGCTCATATCATTGCCGGCATCGGCATATTTTATGGGGTGCCTTATTGGTGGATTGTTGATTGCTACATTTGCAGACTCCTTTCTTGGAAGAAAAAGGTTATAATTTAATCTCTTGCTGTATTATTTTTATCATATAATATATATGTTAATTGAAAGGAATTTACAGATATCTATAATTGTGTTGTTTTATTACATACAGATACAGATCAGTAATGGTCTTGCCCATGAATCATGAATCATGATCTTCCATTGTTAATTTCTGTTCCAATTTTTTTTTTTAATCTTAAAAGGTTCCCTTTTAAACCTTCAAAAAAAAAAAAGGTTCTCTTTTAGTGAGGGGTTGAGTTCATAGTACAGTGGCTGGCATCTTTTCTATTTGTTTGTAGTACAAATAAGACAAATGTTCAGATATAGTTAATCGCACATAATAGAAAATATACATCTGCTAGCTGCATAATATGTCTTATGCATATATTTTATTAATTCACCTATAGATTATTACATGGTCCAGATCACCACCCTTAGGCACGAGTTCTAATGTGAAAGAGAACCCTTTCATAACTCTGATTTTGTAAATACCAAAGTGCACATCATGCACAGACACAATATATTAATCAGGTAAGAGAATCCTTAGCCATCTGTATGATATTAAAAATTTAATCTTGTATATTGAAGTTTATTTTTTTTTTTATGTTTTCATGTAGTTCAACCCACCTCAAATAATATGGGCTTATAATCTAGTGGTTAGAAGTCTACTTTTGTGGTTGTGGAGACTTCTTGGGCTTAAATTCCAATGGCTGGCCACATATTGTGTGTTTTACTTTTCAGCCCCCAATCTAAATTTTTCTAGTTTCACCCCTCGATGATTATATATTACAGTCACATATATACTCTCAGGAAGAACTTGAGAAAAATGACATGAAGATTTGCAAGTAACTACAGCAAATACGCACTATAATTAATTATAATTCATATATATCATGCTAGGTTGCTAGTGTTTTCTGTTGTTGCCATGTCAATGAGTGGAATCGCTGCCGTTCTTTCTCCAAACATTTGGATTTATGCATCAATGAGATTTGTTTGCGGTTTTGCTCGAGCTACTGTTGGAACATGTGCAATGGTTTTATCTACAGAGATAGTCGGGAAGAAATGGCGAGATTTTGTGAGCATCTTCAGTTTTGTGTGTTTCACAATGGGCTTCTTGTCGCTGCCTATGATAGCGTACCTATGCCGGATGATGTCATGGAGGGTCTTGTATCTCTGGACGTCGGTTCCTTCTCTTTGCTATGCCATTTTGGTTAATTTCCTTGTGCAAGAGTCTCCAAGGTTTGTTAAGCAAGATGCCTTATTTAATTTATTTTTAGATTGATCAAAGCATTTGCTATATATATATAACCATAAGTTTAATTACTAGTATTGAATTAATTATGTGCATAACCATCGTAGTAAAATAAAATGATCATCTTGGAAAGAAAAGTTTGACATCTTACTTTGGCCCCATCATTTATATTTTATAGTTTACAACTTCACATCATCCTAGAATGAAAAACTACTGGAAAATTCTAAACTATTAAATAATACAAAGAAATTATTTTTAAGGGACAAAAGTGTACATCTGTTTGAACAAAGTTTTGTGTCATATAAAGAAGAAAAACAGTTTTTGCAAATAAGAAGCTTTTGAGGTCATATATGTGTAATGCGCAGCATTGTTTTTTATCTCCTTCTATTTTGTAGCAACAATATATATGATCTACGGGCTCACTGCCAAATGAAGGAAAAAAAATGCTAAGGATAAATATGAATAGAAATATATGGACATATTCTAATTTATAAAGTTATCTTGATTCTTGATATACTTGCCACTTTACCAGTTGCTATCTCCATATGCCAGCTAATTTGTTTCTATACACACATGTATCTACCTGGCACATGACATGGGCAAAAATTCAATAGCAAAGTAAAAAAGTATATTGGATTTACTAGTCTCACTATTAACAATCACAAGTTGGTCCGAATTAGTAAGATAAATAATCTAATTTTTATTTTTTGTCCATGACCAGGTGGCTCTTAGTGCGTGGTCACAAGGATGAAGCGATAGAAACACTGAGAACAATCGCAGCGCTCAGTGGCAATATCATCACCTCGAGCTTTTCCAGACTCCAGTGTTTTGACGAACAAACATGTGATACTGGCGCGCTCTCCACTATGAAAATGTTATGGCACCGAAAATGGGCCATGAGACGACTCACTGCCATTATGACAGTCGGCCTCGGAGTCGGGTTATTCTATTATGGCATGCCGCTAAATGTCGGTAACCTTGGATCAAATCTTTATCTGAGTGTAACATTCAATGCCCTAGCCGAATTTCCTGCCGCTTTGGTGACATTTTTTCTAGTCGGGAAGATCAACAGGCGTAGCTCGCTGCTCGCTCTGTCAACAATAAGCGGCATTTGCAGCTTGTGTTGTGTACTAAACAACGAACTAATACCTGAGAGGGTACAAATGGTAATTGAGATTGTGTCGTTCTTCAGCGCTTGCACCTGTTTCAATATAATCATGATATATACCATAGAGTTGTTCCCGACTTGTGTCCGGAACTCCGCGCTTGCTTTGACAAGGCAAGCAATGGTGCTAGGTGGTGTTCTGGCGCCAATTCTGGTCGTGAAAGGACGAGAGAAGAAGTTCTGGTCATTTGGGGTTTTCGGATTGGTCATATTCTGCTGCGGCTTGTTCACGGTGTGTCTGCCCGAGACGCGAGGGAGGAGCATTTGTGACACCATGGAGGAAGAAGAGTACAAAGAGACTGATAACCAAGCAAGGAATGGGCCTTAATTAGTAATGGGTTAAAGAAAAAAAAAGGTGGCTGTGAACTATTTTAGTTTCAATTTTTGTTGGTAGCATGTACCCATAACTGGTATATATCAATGCATAGAACAAAAAAGGCCAGCAATTGAGATCATAAATTTTTGTCAACTTGCTTCACCAACCATATTCTTTCAATATGCCTTTATGGCATTTATCCTTTTTTTTCTGACAAAACCAACAACATGATAACTCTGCGTGTTTAGGATACCAACCAATAATTTATTTATGATTTTGTTACAACATCCAGCTCTTTTAAATATAGTATGTATGCCAAGTTGCCAACCAACAGCATATATGGCACTCACTCAAATTGCTGGATTGATTATCTTTTTTTTTTTTCTTACTGATGAATGTCCAGTGATCCAATCTCTGACGAATAGCAGGATGTGATGTTATCCCGAGGACAATAATGAAAAAATTGAAATAAATAACCGGATATTAAAAAAATAGTGATATCCAAAATATGGCCTAAATTGGGTCACTAGGCTTAGAGACACCAAGGCCCAATAAAAAGCCTGATAAGTCTTATTGTACACCAAGGCCCATTTAGTGGGGTTCGGCTCCTATACAATACAGATAGAAATTTTTAAATATATACTCGTCCAAAAATAGATAAATAAACAAAATATTGAATCTTGAAAATTTGAAATTTAGCACGTCCGCAACGTCAAATGGCAGACACACTTTTAGTGTCAACCATTTGAAATAGCAGACAACCAAAAAAAGTTCGGATATCAATGCCGAAATGAATATCTTTGTTTATTCATTTTTTAAAATAGATAGAGCAACTTATAATTTGAATTTACTAGAAAGAACATCAAACAAAATAGGTAAAATATCTCATAATTTAGATGTACTAGAAGGACTTTGAAACATTAAATTAAGGTAAGATTTTTTGCAGATGTAAAAAAAATTAAACAATTTCTTAGTGTGTTACTGAAAAAAAATTAAAAATGTTCTAAATAAATAAAAAAATATTTACATTTAAATTCTAAAGTACTCCATCTATTTTAATATATTTCTAAAATCATTTCTAGATAAATAGATAAAGTATCTTAGAATTTGAATGTACTAGAAGGATCATGATAATTTTTTTATTAACCTAGAAGTAACTTTTGAACCGAGATCAATAACTGAGATATAAAGCATTTTTACTTCTATTTTTCGAGTAACATGTCAAAAAATAGTTTAATTTTTATACAGCCGGAAACCTACCTGAAAAATGTTCCAGAGTCCTTCTAGTACATATAAATTATAAGATGTTTTATCTATTTTATTTTATGTTCTTTTTAACATATTAAAATTATAAGTTGTTCTTTTTATTTTTGAAAAATTATAGTTAGGGGTGTTAACAGGTATGGTAAGGATCAAGTGGAAGTATATTCATACCCATAACCATTACAAATTGTTCTTGCCTGTATCCTACTCTTACCCACTACAAATTATTTTACCCGTATCCTATCTTTACTCATTATAGTTGTCGCATGACGAAATAGTAGCAGGTAAACAACAGATAATACTAATATAATAATTATTTTTATTATTTAATAAATAAAATATTAAAACACATATATTTATTTTACACATGTATAGTACTTTGTTGAAGAAAAAATTTATGACCATACTAAGCGCAAGTAAACTAGTTAAAACACTCTTTTCAATTCTTATTAATATATATAATATATATATTTTATAATTATCCGATTGGGTAATGGATATGAAATAGATTTTACATGTACCTTACTCGTTTAGATAACGAAAAAGAATCTTTATTCCTATGTGTATCTGTCTTATTGGATATGGTACAAATCAAGTATATGAATAAAAGGATGCCATTGACACCTCTAGTTATAGTGGTCTTTTGGTTTATTAATTTTTTTTGATAGAAGTATGAAGTATATTTAAAAATTTCGGCAGTACAGAATTCATTGGACAGTTAGATCAGGACCGTCTATCTAAGACTGGACAGTTTTGATTATACCTGATGTGTTATGGGCAAATCACGCAGGTTGATGGGGTAAGCGGTTGAAGTTCATATGAACTGTTCGATCTTAAATTGACGGTCGATTGGATGCGTATTCGTTAATTGGAGAGGACACCAATTCCATTCAATCACCCATTTCTTTGAGAGTGTGTACCTCTGAGATATCTCAACTTTTGCGTGACCGACGTGTCCGGTGCCTATTCGGTGGTGATGTAGGGGGTCAGTGTCATGTGGGCTTTGAGATTCGTGTGGAACATCTTTAAACGATTAGGATTTTCCATAAAGTCACGCAAAGTTTGAGATATCTCAGAGGATACGAATTCTTTCTTTGAACTCCGCCTCAGTTTCAGATTTAGGGACGGTCCAATGGACATAGTACTAAATTTTGTCCAGTACAAGATTATCACGTCCGATCTGAATAACGATTCGTGTGAACTTGATCCTCATGATCTCAAAATTGTAGCGCCAATATTGTTGCGTATCGCACGTCTTGGAACTTGTTTGGGCAAAATTTGGTCCACTTAAAACTGAACAGCACCCGATTTCCTCGGAAGATCAATATTCGGTGCCTTTCTCCTTTTTCCTGTCTGCTTCTAATCTCCTTGCTCTGTACATTTGTACAAAAGCCCCCCTGCCAAAACCCTAGAGAGGTACGCCATGGAATCCGGAGCGCCGCCTAGCCAGAATGGCGGTAAGGCTCTCTTCTCTCTCTGTTTCTCTCTCACACTCTCTCCGTCACTCCCCGATTAGGATTCGTGGATCGTTGTTCGGACGCTAGATCGTGGAGAATTTGAGAGATCAACTTTAAAAAGTTGCAATTATAGACGGATATTTGCTAGGTTTTTTTACTGAGCACTAAAACAGGAAATGTGAAGTTTATATCTGTTAGAAATATTTTTTAGTCACGCGCTTCTTTACCTCTTCTTACAGCCACTCGTTTATTTCTGTCAGTGACTGTGCATCATTTTACAGACTCAATTGAGGACTAATCGGCTGTCATGCTTCAATTTCTAACTACCCTCAAATCATACCATTAAGCTCGTAGAAAAGGATGGGTGCAAAATACGAACATACTGGTACTAAGATGCTGAATTGTGGCATTTTTGGTACAAGCTGATATCAACCTGTTATCAAGTATAACCGAAATGAAACAAAATTAGTTTGTAAAACAGAAATTTAGAAAAGAACCTGTCTTGTGAGGTTGCAATAAAAAGCTTTCTCTATAAAAATGCTCGCACAATTTTTTTTCCTTTATTGACATGAGTGGGTTTTCTTCTGTAATTTACTGACAGTAGAAGGACACTTTTGCATGTTTGCAAAAGTTTTTCCTGATGTGTACCAAAGGAGCAATACTCATTATTTTCACCTTGATTGTGCTTCGTAATTCGTTCAGGTATGGGGAATTGCTATGTATTCAAAAGTCGGTTGCAAGAGTATGCACAGAGGGCTGGTTTCAAAACACCAGAGTACCAAACGGTGAAAGAGGGTCTGTCTCATGACCCCATATTTCGGTCAACTGTGGTGGTCAACAATGTCAAATACGATTCTTTACCCGGCTTCAGCACTCGCAAAGCGGCGGAGCAGTCTGCTGCTGAGGTGGCACTTTCAGAGATTCTCAAGTCTGGTGAAATGACGAAGTGCATCCCCGCTGTTGTATGCTCTCTCTCTCTCTCTCTAAATTTATGGGTGTGTGTGTAGGTACTTTGATGAAAGGGTACATCAGCCATTTTATAATAGAGTTAAATGAATAATAATGTGTGGCATGTGTGGGGTTAAGGATCACTTCCCTTTTCGTTATATTTTTTTTGCTGCAGGGGGGTTTATTTTCCACTAAATGTGTCTGTATTGCTAGTTCAGGCAATTACCTTGCAACTAATTTATTCATCTCCTACCTCTTTGATTTTTTTGACAACATGCTAAATTGAATAAACACAACCAGAAGTTTTAAGGGGATGGATCCATTTCTATGTGAACTAACCATGAAGAGATTTGACTGAGGGGTTTAAAAAAAATTGGGGTGTTTATTTATTTATTATTTATTTTGCTTCACTGAAACTTGATTAAATGGTTTTTGTGTCTGATGCAAATAGACAAAAACAGTCGGGTGTTATTTTTCCATGCTGATAAACATTTGGTCTTATCTGCTCTTGGTTTTGATTAACAACATAGGAAGTATGGGAATCAAAACCTTGGTAAAACTTTGAGGTAATAAAAATAGAAAAAGAAAGAGATAAAATAAGCTTGTTTTCTGGGTACTAAGACAAAAAAAAATTGATGTTGGCATTACAGCATGAAACAGGTCTGTGCAAGAACATGCTTCAAGAATATGCGCAAAAAATGAACTATGCCATACCATCTTATATTTGTACCAGACAGACGGGGAACTCCGCTCCCTTTGTATGTACTGTGGAGATAGGTGGTATTCAGTACATCGGTGCGTCTGCAACAACCAAAAGAGACGCTGAGATCAAAGCTGCTCGTACTGCTCTCCTGGCCATTCAAAGTAAGATTGTTGCAACTTATCTGATTTTACTCTTTAAAGGTTTCTATTTCTTTTGTACATGTCTGTATGCCTTCCCTAAGCTGAAGCTCAGAGGAGAAATGCAAAATGGGTTTTCATAATATATTTATGCATCTAGAAAATTTTTATATACTGATTACAGCTGCACTGTCCATTGGGAAAAAAAAGGTATCCTTATACCTATGTTGGTGAACTTCTGTTTATATATTTACGCATTGAGCTTCAAAAGCTACTATCATTATCATATATACAGTTCAAGTTTAAATGCATCCTTCTGGAGATTATTAAGCATATGTTGATGTACTTTTAAACTATGGCCAATGTGTATACTTTAGGTCAAGAGAATGCTAAGAATGGTACATCGCAATATACTGTACTTCCAACAAGAAAGAAAGGCCCAGAGGCTGACAAACAAGTGATATCAGCTGAAACAAAAAAACTCAAGCCCAGGAGGAATAATTTGAAGAAGAAATGGAAGTCCAGGAAGAGGTTATTCCTGAAAAAACAAGGTCACCAGGACAATGTGACTAGGGATGATGTAATTCGTTGTAATGGAACTGAGGCTTTACAAACAAATGATGTTGCCGAAGTCAACAAAAAAGATTTCAGTAAATCGAGCTTGAATCAGGTGGGTACAAATTGTGAATTTAGTGCAGGTTCGGATCAGATGAGAGCAGTTCCAAAGCAAGAAAATTGTGAATTTAGTGCAGCTCCGGATCAGATGAGAGCAGTTCCCAAGGAAGAAACTTGGTGTGGTGTCTAATGTTATGGAATCAACCTAATGCATTTTTTTGTGAGCTCATTTCTTTGAGATTAGAAATTCCAGAGGTGATTGTTATTATAGTGCATGTAACTATTGCATGTTTTCCCAAAGGAAAAAAGGGCGGGAAAGAGAGCATTCTGTACCTGATTATTACTGATTAGATATTCTTAAGTGTTACATAAGAAACATAGGGTAGCAATTGAGGATTTTGCGAGTGTTTTTTTGTCATTTATAAGGTAAGGGTTAATTACACGAACAAATAGGAGAATTAGGTCATGAAGTAGTAATTTCTTAAGATAAAAGTACATATATTTTAGAGCAATTACTAATAACAAATTGGTATATAAACTTGAGGTAAAATCCACATCAAGACTAGTTATTTTACTGGCCAAGCCCAGTTTTCATTTATGTGTATATAAGAGGATGACGACACAAATAGATCCGATTTGATGGCATGTTTGACCGAAAGAAAGGATTTGATGGTATTAACTATTAAGACAATAAATTAAGGAAAAGGGTGGGCAATTGAAACACTAACACTAGTACGTACCAGCTAGAAAATAAAGTTATATGGAATGTTTCTCTCTTGTACAAATTTCACAGTATTAAAAGCGGTCTGATTGTAACTAGATATAATTGACTTAAAAGTTAAAACCCCGTCTCCGTGAATCTTAATTTTCGAACGCAACAATAAATGTGAGAGTTTGAGTACGGGTGGTTAAATATTTGGGAACCTTCTACTCTGTTTACGGGTTCTCAACCAAGGCGTCGTTGTTAAAAGGTTCAAAGAAAAGGAGCCAACTGATTATGCTCTCATGAGATGTCACTTGCTAAAACAAATCTCAAACGAAAAAATTACCATCGGATATCATATCACAATTAAGAAATTCTTATATTTTACGACCTATATAAACGAGGAAAAGCTGGGAGTAGGTAAAATAAAAATTGGCTTTTGAATTCCTGTATGCACATCATTTCAACTCCGTGTGTGCTCTCCGACTGATCAGCACCTCTGATGAGCACCTCCAGTAAGCACAGCAGCATTCAATAACGATTTAGGGAAGAACCACAGAGAATCGTTGGAAAGAAACAATTGCCTTCGTTACTCTTGTAGTCTTCATTTTTTTCAATTGTCCCACAGCAAATCGTCGGAAATCACAATCGGAAGGAACAAAGGAGAAAACTTCTAAAACGTGCACAAGAAATTAAGGAAGAGAGAGATCGAGGACAGCGAAGAAGTTTGAACAAATGATAACGAATTATTATGCCAGCGTGGCAATTAGAATGTTCTTTAATTTTAAAATTACTGTAGGAGACAGAAACAAAAGCACCCTCTTATGCTTATGATAATTTAAACGTATGTGTCTTCTCAAAAAAAAAAAAAAACAGATAATTTAAACGTATGTGGAACATGTTGTTAGTGAACTTCATCACCACTGTACCGAGAAAAACCACAAATTTATGTTTTTTTTTTTTTTTTCCATACGAGTATGTCTCCTTTTTTTTTATTTGAAAATAAGACAGTGAATTATAATATACGATATAAGATCATTTCTTATCAGAACTCAGACGGGATAAAACAATTAAAATAGAAATCACCACATTAATTAGATTAGTAATTGGAAAAAGAAGTTCCGATGTATATACTCTCAAGTCATTAAGTATCAAATCCTTCGACTTCAGAAATCCAGGTCTATATTCCATCAGGAAAGACGAACAAAATTTGCTGATGCTTAATTAGCTAGCTAAAAGGTACCAGCCAAGAAAAAGGACACCACAATTCTATTACAAATATTAATCAATACATCTGCTAAAATTAACAATGTTTAAAACACTAAATAACATTCCCAACAATAAGGAATAGCAACCAGACCATAATAGGTTACTGTCCCAGTAGTGATCGCATCACATCAACAAACAAAAACTATAATAATTATACCTCCATAAAATAAACTAAAATAAACATATATCTCTTTAGCGTAAAGTAATGGTCGATATATGTTTAACTTTGTGCCATTCCTCCCCGGACATGTTCTTAATTTTTGAGTGGAGTTCGGGATCGTCTATCACCAGCTCCTATAAGGTGTTAACACACTGTAGGTCGGGAAGAGCACTTAAATCATTGCAGGAATTAATAACAAGGTACTTGAGCACGGGACATGCTCCATCCTCCACCTTCCATTCCTTAATTTCTCGGACACAAAAGAGTTTTAGAATTTTCAGTCGAGAGAAACCTCCATCCATGCAAACTATGATATCCGCCTTAATGCTAATGTACTTCAGTTCCAGATACTTCAAAGTACACAATTTCTCAAGTTTCGGCATTGGATCCTCATTCAAACCAAAGAAGTCCAGTGTTAGCTTGGTTAAGTTTGGAGGCATTTCTGCAATTGTAGAAATTGTATCCATATCCATCCTAGAGAGATGCATGGTGTGTATCTTTTCATAACTTGGTGAGAAGCTGAAATCAATCATCTCTCTTGGAAGACAAAAGTAAACAAAGTTCACTGAGAGGAGGTTTTCCAACTTGGATATGAGATCATGTATCAGCATGCCATTGTTCTCATCCTCAAACTCTAGTTTTAACTTACGAACACCAAAGATGCAAGGGATGCTCTTCTTCCATGATTTTGGAACTAGGAAATTTCCAAGGCTTCTTAGATTAACTAGGTTTGCAGTTGATGGTGGTCCCTCTATTCGTTCAGTAGAGGTAAGAACATGCCTCAGACTGGTGATATTCCAGAAATTTTGTGGTAAACATTTGACCCCTGTAACCCTTATATCAAAGGTCTGTAGATTTTGCAAATGACCAATCCATGATGGAATTACATGTACTCCAGTATATCTCAAACTCAAATATCTCAAGTGGATCATGTTCTTCAAATCAGTTGGTAGGTCTCTTATTGTTGCTTTACTTAGTTCCAAGACTCTGAGTAACATAAATCCTATACCTTTGAAAAACCGAGTTTCAAAATTTACAAATGTTCGAAGTTTGGACATTTTGATCTTTTGGAAATCGTTCAAAAAAGAATATCTTCTCTCATCAATCCCTCGGTGAAGTGCCACCCATCGTGTCATGCTTACATCTCTCTCTGCATTTTCTTGCTTCCAGATGAGAAGGAAATCATTTTCTGTGGCTTCACCCAATGCAACTTCACGCAAAAGATCATGAACCCTGATAGACTTGATAGAACCATCGGAAGACCTCTCAACAACTTGAACCAAACATCTGTATGTTTAATAGTACAAAAAAAATGTTTTGTACATGTTAGCACTCTGTAAGTACTGTATATAGTCAATCAAGGTTGGAGCTAAAGAACTTGGGTAACAGAGTCAGCTAAAATATGCTAACAACGCAAGTATTCTTTTTTTTAAGAATCTTATTTTTTGTGTTTAATAAAACCTTGTCTAACAAAGGCTCTGTTTTGGTTACTTTTATGGTAGAAGTTGTTCTGTAGACAAGTTGAAGTAAAGGATTAGCATGTGCACATTAATTTAATAAATAAAAAAATTATGGGGCAATGCTACCTAATGCTTCTGCACTCTCTGAGTTGTGACAAAGTCTGAACTTGGAAATTTGACAATTCATTCTCAAATTCTTAAATTGCAACAATTACCTTTCCAACTATCGGTTTCAAATAACACATTTAATTTAGCTCTTTCCAACAATTTATAAAGTAATTATAAAGTATCATTGTGTATTAATTTTTTTTTTCATTTGAGGTAAAATAATAAATTAAGTGTTTAAATGATATGTTATTGTTACTAACAGATTAACTGTACATAACCATTTAGATTTCATACTCTCATTTTTTATAATATACTTTTTCTAGAGCAAACTGTCTTAGTCTTTCAGAAATCAATAAAAGTTGGTATAACTGAATTGTTAATTAACATATATAGGAAAAAGAAGTAATGAAATTTGATAACACACATTCAAGTTCCAATACGAAAATAGAAGTATTTAATTATAAACATTTGTTGGTCGGTACTGGGAGTTATTCTTATAGTTTAGAGTGGTATTTATAAGTTATGACAACAATACCTTTGCACTAACACCTCCAAGTAATTTTTCTCAAAAAAAAAAACACCTCCAAGTAATCTTCAGCATAATCCTCTAATTCCCCTTTTTTTTCTAACTCTATTAATCCTTCACCTATCCACATTCTCATAAGAAGTTTCGCCCGAATTTCGTAGTCTTCCGGGAAGCAAGCTAAGTACCTGAAACATGCAACCAGTATGATTCATATTTTGGACGACCAAAGTACTTTTTTTCTCAAATAAAAGATGGAATTAATTAAAATCTTCAAATTTCATTTGAGCCAAGGACGAGGAATTCACAAACGGTGATCCAAAATATGAAAATAAAAGACAACCCATATATTTTTTCTAGAAAAAAATGCCAAAATTAAGTACAACAGGAACATTAACAACAAGGACTGATTAGTAAGAAACCATATATAACGTCTCTTCCTAAACAATTTCCTGCGCCAGTAAAGGAGCAGATATAAACTAGCCTCTGAGAAATGATCAAGGTACTGAGATGACTTTTAGCGTAGATATTATTATTAAAATTTTCACAAAAAAAATTAATACTTCATTAAAAATGTGAGTATTATTAAGTAAAAAGTGTATGATAATATACCGGATGCATGACTTGTGAAGATACGACAAGTCATCATAGCTGGTGGCAAGAACTTTCATGCATTCTCCTTCGCCAACGACATGCCAATCCAACCTCTCCAGCACTTTACACCATTCGCGGGGCGTACGAGGTTTACTTGACACGAGGCCACCCAGCACAATGAATGCCAGTGGCAAGCCGTTGCATCTCTTAACTAGCTTTATAGCGAGATCCTTCCGATCTTCTGGACACTCTGACGAGGGACCACTGCTTCGAAGTGCCTTCTTTAGGAAAAGACCAATGCTTTCTGCTTCGTTGAGAAATTTAAGATGATACACACCACTAGGATTCGCGTAATTTGCTACATTAAGCTTACGGGTCGTCATTAGCACCTGCTCCTGTTCCCGACGTTGAGGAGGCCAGTCTCGAGCTGGGTAAAGACAACCTCGGTCCACACATCATCTAAGACAATTAGGTATTTCTTCTTTTTCAATAATGTGTTGACTTCTTCGAATAGAAAATCAATCTGATATTTTTGGTGTATTTCCTTCAATGCACCAAGAACCCATTTCGACTCTGTCTCATTTGCAAGTTCCTGGTGTATTTTCTTTAATACATCAAGGAGATGAAAATCTTGGGAGACAGTTATCCATATACAAGAATCAAAATGATTCTTTACATCTGAACTAGTATACACCTTTCGAGAGCAAGAGTGGTCTTGCCAAGCCCACCAGGTCCCACAATGAAAACCACAAACCAGCTTTGGTCGCTTGGGCTTTTCAACAACAAATTAATTATATCGCTCTTTTCAGCCTCAAAACCAACAACATCAGGGTGCACATTGTGTTTAAAAGAAGATTGCTCGGAGTGACCACTATCTTCACCAAGATTTTGTATCCCGAAAGTAGATCTACTTTGCGTGATTAAGCTGAGTTTGGCTTGGATCTTTGAAATCTTCTCACCGAGAGTGCGACGAGCTAATAGCCCGTTCGGGATGAGACCAAGCCTTAGACGGTTGGCTTCAACAAGGTATCTATCGATTGCATCCTCGGTCTCATATGCGACATTCCTCACATCACACACCCATCCCTTGATCCTCTCATCACCTCTGTTCTTTTTCGATTTGGCATCAATTAGAAAGCACTGCATTTGACCCAGTTGAACCTTCGCGTCATCGAATTTGCTGTCAACTCTGCCCAGGAAGCGGACTTCGTCGATGGGTAGATCTGCTAACCTGTTCACCGCAGCGGATACAATTGCCTGAGTCATCTTGTTCTATTGTAATCTCCCTCTTTAAATCTCTCGCACTTAATTTGTTCTGGTAAGATGGAAGGCGTATTGCATTTGTAGGTATTTAACGCAAGAAAGACAATTTAACTTGGACTAGGAGATGGTCAACAGATTTAGATCGGTATTGACTTTGTTGGAGATGCACAACATGGGGACACTTAGCATAATCATTAACAAATTTACCGATTATACAATTCTCACTCGCACAGACATTATTTTCAACCAAAATAACACTTTATGAAACTTTTGGCACTCAAATTTGGAGGATCATTTTTCCATATAATTCGAAATGTTCTGAAAACAATCAATATTTAACCAGCACCGGGGTAATAATTCTAAATTCTAAGATAATAAATTAATTAAGTAGCCCTGTCACGATGTCGTAAAATATAGGACAATAGACGTGATACTAGGAATTGAACGGATGTTTCGAAATCAAATTCATCAAGAGCTTTCATTAACTTAACTTGAAAGTCAATTAGATTGGTTTAAAACAATAAATTTAAATGCTTAAAACCCATCTACTTCGTGAATAAAAAAAAAATTACATATAATATTTTTATAATATTTTTACATATAAAATATTAATAAAAATAAATAAAATTAAGCGGTCAAGATGATGAAAAATAAATACATTAAATTAACTTATAAATCTTCTTTATAATATTATTTTAATTTATATCTACATTCAGATACTTAATACTCACAGATGTATTTTATTTTATTTTATTTTTTTAGCACACAAAGATAATTTAGAAATAATTTTTTTAGTTTATCTTATATAATATAGCAAAAAAAATTGTTTTAAAAATGTAGAGTTTATTCATAACAAATTAGAATTTAATAAAATGTTAGACAAAATTCTTTTTATCAATATTATTAGCATATTCATAACGGATTATTTTTGTAGTGGAGTTGGGAATCAAGTCTCCGAGTTGTTCCTAATATCCATTAAGGATTCTCTACCTTTTAAGTTTGAACATGCGATTTCCCATACAAAGAATTCTCATTCTAGTTCTTCATACGGATTTATTGAATACGTTATTAGCTAGCATGTACAATTGTATCCATTATTAAGATTTTAGATAAATTATGAACATATAGATATATAGGAATATGCTAGCATGCTATGCATAGCATAGAACCCCTCCATGCAACGGCTTGGATTTTGAGTTTTCATAATCCTAATGGTCGATCCGAACCGTTCATCTTGTTCTCCATATTAATATGTGTTTGGAGACCAAATTTTACATTTTTTGGAATTTTTTTACTATTTCTTTAGATTTATTGAAAATCGCTGTTTTCAGCAAATCTGTACCATAAAAAAACAGCGATTTTCAATAAATCTAAAGAAATAGTAAAAAAATTCCAACAAATATAAAATTTGGTCTCCAAACACATATTAATATGAAGAACAAGATGAACGGTTCGGATCGACCATTAGGATTTTGAAAACTCAAAATCCAAGCTGTTGCATAGAGGGGTTCTATGCTATGCATAGCACGCTAGCATGTTTCTAGATATATATATTAATTGACAGCTCATAAAGTAATTAATTTTCCCTGTAAAAAAGAGGAAAAAAAATTTACTCGTCCAAATTGTAAGTAAAACGTGGTTTTGTACTGTAATTTATAATTGTTGATCATTAACAATGATTAATATATATATTGGTAATTTCACATACATGATCAAACCTGTATCCATCAACTTCCTGACAAATCGGTACTTCTCCGAAGTTCCAATATACAACTACTATATATGTTGAAGATGTTTAATTGGAAGCCACGAAATATATATTATTAATTAGTTGTCAACAACTCAACATATTGCGTATAAAATTTGGTCCATGGACATAAAAAAAAAAAAGAAGCGATTAATATATATATATTTTTTCAAAATACTAATAGTTAATTCGAACCATTCAAGAAAATCCTATATCAATATGTAGTGCACAATGGAGGGGTTTACTTGATGAACCGATTGAAATAGTATAGAGGATTGATTTTTTTTTAATAAAAAATGGTTGAGGAGTATAATTATTAAAAGATGGGAATATCAATAAAATAAGTTTAGATTGGCAAATAATTAATTTGAAAATTTTATGGATAAATATCTAAATGATGAAATTTGATGGTATATATATATCTAACTTACTTATTTTATTAATATCCCCATTTTCTAATAATTAAACTCTTAAACTAATAATTTATGATTGATCACAACGAAGGAAAATCGAGAAGAGAAGTGAGTGGTCGCCATTTCCGATGGAGCTTCAAGAGGAGAAATCAAGGAGAGAGACAGAAGGAGATAAATTAACATAGGGACTTAGGGGGTCAATGGAGGGGTTTACTTGAGCCGATTGAAATAGTACAGGAGATTAATCTTTTTTAATAAAAAATGGTTGAGGAGTATAATTAAATAAAAGATGGGGATATAAATAAAATAAGTAATTAGTTTAGATTGGCAAATAATTAATTTTAAATTTTTTTATGGATAAATATCTAAAGGACGCTGATAACAATCCTCGTAGCCTCCACTCCGCATTTATCCCCGTAGATACTGCTAAAAAAAACATGGGGGGACCACTCAATCATTAATGAGCATTTAAAAAACTACAGGTATTTAACTTAAAGCATCAAAGTATTTACCTTGAATTTGTCAAGTATTAAACCCTCTGCAGTGATCTCTATTTATGAAAGAATAAATCAATTCATTAATTGTCCTCGCACAACTGGAGACCATTAAACATGAGAGGACCGCTCAATCATTAATGAGCATTTAAAAAACTGTTAACATTTAACTTGAAGCATCAAAGTATTTAACTTGAATTTGTCAGGTATTAAACCCTATGCAATGATCTATATTTATGAAGAATAAATCAATTCATTAATTGTCCCTGCACAAAATTTCTTTTTTTTTTAATCATCCCCGCACATCTGGAGACCATTAAATAAACAATTCCCTCATCCAATGATAAATACTCTGACACATAATGATAAATATTTTATGTTACATGGGTAAATATTTTACATTATATGATAAATACTTTATGTTACATGAATAAATACTTCTCAAGTATACTTGCAACTTTCAGTAAAACATCAATAATAAATACTCTCATGCATAATGATAAATACTTTATGTTACATGGATAAATACTTTGTATTACATAGATAAATACTTCTTAGATATAATTGCAACTTACAGTAAAATATCACTGATTAATACTCTCAAACATAATGATAAATACTCTATGTTATATAAATAAATACTCTATGTTACAAGGGTAAATACTTCTTAGAAATAATGATAAATATTTTTTAGAACATCAATTAACAGATAAACATTTATTAACGAGGATTGTTACAGTATAATTAATGCAGATATTATTTTTAAGGAATAATTAATGTGGGAATTGTTATTAGAGGAAGGCATAATTAATGCGGGGATTGATATTAAATGACAGCCTAATTTAATGCGGGGATAAAATGAAATTTTTAATGAAATTAGTGGGGGATATATGATAGTTAAGGAAGTGAGAGAGTACGGGAAGAATGGAAGGATTGAAGTGGGGGATTTCTTATAATTATTCATATCTAAATAATTAAATTTGATGGTATTTATATAAATTTTTTTTTTTTTTGAGGAAACAATTCCAACAAAGGTGTTGGTTTTTTTATTTATTTATTAACTTGGTAGGGCAACCAAGGTTATACAACAAAAGTGTTGGTTTAATTAAAAAATCTTATGGCATGGGCAGTACTACTTGGTGAGTCCTGTGATCGTGATTTATGGCTAAAAGAAAAATAAAAGATAGGAGAAAGAAAAAAACATTTTTTTTTCTTCGTGCGAAGCATTTTTCATTTGCGGACCGGGCGCTGTTAACGTACTAAGGACCAACAAAAGACAAATATACAGAAATTCAAATTCGAAATTTATACTGTATATTATTATTGTTAATAAATTTGAATTGTGTATACTTTAATTTCCTTAAGAATGAAATATATAAGAGCAGATATTTTTATAAAGTTTATAATTCACGTAACAGATTTAAAACAAAATGATTACAGGTTACTAAGAATACATTTTCTATAACTGTGCATTCTATATAAATTTTAAACTTAATTTATATAAGATTTACATTTATAAATACCGTATCCGACGATGATTTGAAGATAAAAAATGTTTGTAATTGCTATATCTATTTAATAAAATTGAAAATGATGCGTAAATAATTTTTTGCATTAAGATTTGTTTGTGCTTGATTAGTACGAATCTTAAAGTGGTTCACGTGAATCTTTAAGTAGATCGGACGGTTACAAACAGATATTGGACCAAATTTAAACCGATGCCCATCGGACCCCTTCTTCCTACAAATCTATAGCACTGGTCACTGGTTGATAAATTCCAGGTTATGTTCAAGGCCCAATAACAAATTGTATAAAGAATTTTAACTAAGATGAAAAAGAAGCTATATTGGTATATGTTGTTGGGCCAATTATCCGGCCCAAAAATGTCCCATTCACTGAAAGGTTGGATTATTGGATTACATGGAGATAGAGAGATGCTGACGTGGAAATACCCAAATCCAAAGGACTGATCCCATTGGTTGCACCAAATCCAGGAAATCTCCACCTCCCATCTCTCTCCAATCCCTACCATGCCATTTCCTTGAACCAGCCAACTATCCTGGCCATTCTTAGCCATAAAATAAAAACTATACAAGTACACCATATACACACCTCTCTTTTGATCAGTCCACAGAGAGAACTCAAAAACATAAAATTCACAGACCAGTCACCAGAAGTCTTCATATTAGAATATGGTGTCGACTCTCATGGCGGCCTCACCTCGGGTTTTCATGCCAAGCTCTTTCTTCGGACAAGTAGTCCGACCTGCAAAAGTCAACCCGTTTGCCTCAATCCCCTTGGGCAAGAGCAAATGCACCATGGTATGTCTATCAACTTTTTTATCTGTAACCGCCAAAACTTAAATTTATAGGCACATTTCACACTCAGGGAATATGTTTTGACAAGATTTTTTTTTTTTGTTGTTGTTGTTGTCAGTAGTATGTTGATTGGTACACTCATGGAATTAAAAAGAAAAACACCTTTCGTAAAACATGCAGTAGTATGTTGTAGTTGGTACACATGAAATGTTAAAAGTTAACGCTAAAACATAGATTTGATTTCTTTTTCTTCAAATAATATTTCTTACTCCACATATAGTATATGAGACTGGATGTAATTAAAAGTTCCCCCCTTTTCCTTTTCCTTTGAAATTGGAAACCAACAGAGTCTTGATCTGTGGTACGGGAAAGACCGCGTCAAGTACTTGGGCCCATTCTCAGCCCAGACCCCCTCTTACCTCACCGGTGAATTTCCCGGTGACTATGGGTGGGACACCGCCGGTCTCTCTGCTGATCCTGAAGCCTTTGCCAGAAACCGTGCTCTTGAGGTAATTTTCATTTCTTCAGAAGTCTCAATTGCCCAATTTTTAGCAATTAGTTTTTATTTCCTTTTGCACTTTTTATATTATTAAAAAAAATCATGACAACATTAATTCTGATATGGTCATAGATTATAATTAATTTCAATTTGCATGGTATTTTGACAACAATAAGCCAGAAAAAAAGGTGATTTCTAAATGACTGTGTTATTTGTATGCAGGTCATCCATGGCAGGTGGGCCATGTTGGGTGCATTGGGCTGCATCACACCAGAGGTGCTCGAGAAGTGGGTCCGGGTCGACTTCAAGGAACCTGTCTGGTTCAAGGCCGGTGCTCAGATCTTTTCCGAGGGTGGCCTTGACTATCTCGGCAACCCCAACCTCGTTCATGCCCAAAGCATCCTCGCTGTTCTCGGATTCCAGGTACAGTATTACTACCTAAGCCTTTTAATTCCTGGCTAAATTCAATCATATAATAGTAACTTGGAACATGACCAAACTGCTCCACTTGACTAATTGGAAAATTACATCACATTTTATTTTCTTTAATTTTGTAAATGTACAGGTTGTTCTAATGGGTCTTGTGGAGGGGTACCGCATCAATGGCCTTGATGGTGTCGGTGAAGGAAACGACCTTTATCCCGGTGGCCAGTACTTTGACCCTCTAGGTTTGGCTGATGATCCGGTAACTTTTGCTGAGTTGAAGGTGAAAGAAATAAAGAATGGCCGTCTCGCTATGTTCTCGATGTTTGGTTTCTTTGTTCAAGCTATTGTCACTGGCAAGGGCCCACTTGAGAACCTACTCGACCACATTGCCGACCCAGTAGCCAACAATGCCTGGGTTTTTGCTACCAAATTTGCACCAGGATCTTAAAAAAAAAAAAATTGCTTGGTTGTTGGTGAAATGCTGGATGTGTTTGTGTAGTGTATGATGGTGGAGGATGTGGATTAGAACTGCATCTTGGGGTGTAATATTAATCATGAACTTTTATTTATTTTTGCACAGCTCTCTGTTTTTTTTTTTTTTTTTTTTTTTTTTTTTTTCTTTTTGGGGGTTCTTAAAGCTTGTTCAGTAAATTCTTCTGTGTATAATTCATAGTAATCTCGCATGTTACTAGGATAAAATAAGTTAATGATATAAAAAATATGGTTGAAAATGATTTTTTTTTAACACTGTTAATGATTAATAAACAAATCATAAATGTGACCTTATCAAACTACAAGTGAATTCGGATCCCCGAAAGTAACTCAAATTTTGAGTTTTTATCTAGGCCATTCGATATGCTCCAACACAAATATTAAAGGGACCGTGCATTCTACCTCAGACGGAATTAACCCGAATTCTGATCAGACGATCCACATAAAATCAAACTTTGGGATACTTTAGAAGATACGAACCAACAAGAAGTACCCAACAAGCCACTATGCATTTAGAAGCATAAATAAAAGCAAAAGAGCTATCTCTCATGAGTCATGATCTCATGCAATTCCAAAACTCTTTTTATGTAAACATATATTTTCTAAAATGCTGTATTATTAATTATCTTATATAAAATGCTCATAAAATCTTCTTCAGCGTTCTCTCTTTTGCCTCAAAAGGGAATGCTCGAGCCCATCAAATTTTAACTAAGCTTCCTTAGTTCCCCTCACTTTTCCTCTGGAAAATAATAACTTATCTATTTCCATGTAATTCCCCTCAATAGTAAAAGAACTGTGTATATCTTAATATACAGAAAAGATATAAATAAAACATATACATTTTTTCTAGAATACCAAACCCGAGCTTCTCGACCCCCTAAAACCTCTGAAATTACACACATTTCGTATTCCAAACAGTGTCCCACCATCTCTTGGGACAGCTATCAGAATTAAAATGGTGCAATGCGAACTTTGCATCTCTTAACCTTCCCTTGTAATCCCTCTTCCACACTGTAAACCTCTCTTTCAACCTCCTCAACTCTGCTTCCGCATGAGCACTTACACTGCGTGCAGGCTCTGCCATCAAATTAACTACGTCCGCATCAAATGCCCGTTGCCTCTGTTGAAACTCCTTCTCCAAGTGGACCACTATTCCGTGGGGATCAACTGACGCCATGGGAGGAGTCACGGAGCTTTCCAATGGTGGGGTCGGTGGAGGGGGTGGAGTTCTCTCTGGTGTGTGGGTCCCAACTGACATAATGTCCTCTGAATCATATTGCAGGTGTACTAAAGGGGATGTGGAGTAACGGTTGACTGGTCGTATGGGTACCATGTCATTTTCCAGCCTCTTTTTAGCAGCCGCAAGGCTCATCTGCAAACATAAATTAATACTATGAATTGAAATTTTTCATATTTTTCCTTTGAATATTCTAAATGTTACAAAAATTAATACTATTAGCCTCCCACATAAAACAAAATTACATGACATTTACTTGTTAAGCCCTCCCAATCTCAATTTTCTGGCAGCGCCCATGATTTCACACTACCTTGTAAAATACAGTATTTTAGCAAGCTGAATGTAATACATACCTAATGCTAAATTTGGAGGGTATGTATAAAATTAAAAATATGCTAAATTATCAGCGAATGCAGTACTCACCTATCAAGAATATCCCTAAAGTCCATGTAAAAATGAAATGCTCCCAGGGTAATTATGAAAATTAGGTTAAAAAAAATTGACCTGAAGGGAAGTGAGTTGCTTCTGCCAAATGTGCTCCATTTCCTTCATTTTTGCCTCGTAATCCTCCCACCTTTGTTCGTACTGTTTCATTGCTCGCCTAAGCATCAAATTTTCTTCCTCTTTTACCCTCAATGTGTCTTCTGCCGTTATGACTAGTCTTTCCAGTCCATTTACAACAGGTGCATTTACGTCTTCATTTATGACCCCATAATTCTCCTGAATCTTTCATAGACAGTTTAGAAGTATGCATTTGCATTATTGTAGTTTTGGTGTAATCTTTTAAAGAAATGACAAATTTGTAAATACACAAAGAAAAGAACAAAAGATATATGTTATAGAAAGTACCTTAATATGAGTTTGCACTTTATGTTGGCCTGGTGTGAGTTTGATGAACTGTTTGTTCTTTAGATCTTTAAATTGCTTCCTTCCAAGCCATCCACGAATTACTATTCAAAACAAAAGGAAGAAAAAGGATAAGAACTTGACCAATTAGATGTGTGAGGAGGCTATGGTACTTTGCAAAGTGCACATCAATCTGTACTATGTATCCATATCTTTGTTTCCAAAGTCCAAACACCGATCAACATGATATTCATATGAAAATATACTTGGAGATCAAATTTTACATTGTTGTAGAATTTGTTTTTTATTTTTTAAAGTAGAAAATCACCTAATTTAAAAATATTGGACAATCCAAAAGTAGTGATTTTCAATCTATCTAAAAACATAGTAAAAAATTCTAAGAAATAAAAAAGTAAAATCCAGTCCCCAACTACATTTTCATATATAGATCATGTTGAGCGGTTAGATTGATTGTTTGAACTTTGAAAACATAGATATGAATCCATAGTACGTGCCGGTCCGCACTTTGCAAAGTACCATAGCCTCACTCATCTTTGATCATAATTCTACTTTATGGAAAACCCAACATGATTAAATGAAAAATTTACCAGACTGTAAACCTATGATATCCTTCTGGCGATTACCAACTATTGATCGAGCTATCCTACGGCGCACATAACTTTGTATGAGAATAGCAGCCCTCCATCTCTTGACCATAGCTTGATACTTCATCCTTGTTCTTTCACCTCTTAAAACTAATATCAATTTAAAAGGAAAACTGTAAAGAGATAATATCAAATGCGTAACTACCAACAAAGCAAAGGATTAGAATAAAACAACTGCCATTTGTAACAGACTAATTGTACTTTCTGATACTGCCAGATAAAACTTCAAAAAGTTTTGCAAATAAGAAGCAATATCTACATTAAAAAGGTGTATTCCAAAATTTTCCCTAATTTTATTATGACTTTTTTCTTATGACCAAAATGCAAATTAAAATCAAATAAAGAGGATTAATGTGTTGCATTGCAAGAATAAATGACTTGGTTAGAAAGATATTTGCTTGAGTCAAGATCAAGAAGTCAGGGGCAATTTAGTGATAAGTCACTTTAATCAAGAGCTATTTTATTAGTTAGATGTTGTTTGGGACTAAAACCCAAAGTCTGGCTTTATTTGCAAATATGAGAATGATTTGTGCAAAAACAGTAAAAAATTTAGGCATAATTTGCAAAAACACCATGTGCAAAATAAACCCCAACTGTTGCATCAAAAATTTAGTAATGAGAAATTGAAAGATAGAGAATACATGTTTGCAATGTGGTTGCACTTTTTCTTAGCACTTGGTAATCACGGCGAGCCCGCATGCCCCGAAATACTTTTTGAGCCCACATAATGCCTTGTACAACTCGGCTTCTACATTCTTCCAACACAGAAATCTACAAACCACATAGACAAGCAAAACAAATGAAATAGCTTCTAGTATTACCAAATGATAAATGACAACTGACAAGGCAAATGTGATAGTTTTTAGAATACCTGACCAGATCGAAAAAATATCTTGGTGTACCCAACCTGGTACATCTCAGGATGTATATTAAATTGTTGCAATATGGCAACTGAGATACTGAGTGGTTCTTGAGATGACGTCGGTCCAACAAGCAGAAATCCAAATCTGTGGTTGAAAAGACAGGAACGACAACTTCAATACTTAATTACATTTTGCACCTTTGGTATTTTCATGTTTTTAAAATTTCCTGCTTATGGTACTTTCTGATTTATGTAATTTTAGATTGAGTGAGGCTTAATATCTCACTTTTCAAAGTCCAAACAGTCGATCCGAACCGTACAACATGATCTTTATATGATCATATGCTTTAAGACCAAATTTTATTTTTTCAGAATTTTTTTATGTTCTTTTAGATAGAAAATCAGTCAATCTAAATATTCTACCTATCTTAAAAATAGTAAAAAAAATCTAAAAATGTAAAATTTAGTCACCAAGTACATTTCTATATGAATATCATGTTGAGCGTTTCAACGGCTGTTTGAAATTTGAAAACAAACATATGAAGCCAAATAGTACTATGGCCTTACTCTTTTAGATTAGTTGGTTATGAAAATAAACTAGACAGACCGTTCAGCAAATTGCTGATGTGTGAAACGGGTCGGGTACCCAGCCCTGGAGATGCGAACCACCTCAAGCACACCACAACATCTGAGTTGATGTGATACAAGCTCAGAGTCAAATAGACCAGCTCTATGCCTTGAATTTGGTTTTATGCATCTTATGAAGTGTGGAGTTGTGCCCTCCAACTGTTGCATCAGCTTGAACAACTGTGCCTGAAATTCATGTAGATCAAATTGATTTTGGATTTGAGTTGTGCACAAAAAAAATAAAAATACTGAATTAACTAGTACAAAAGATGGATAAAGCATAGTATAAATGTAATACCCCCATTAAAGCATATTATGCTTCAATTAGAATCCCTCCAAACAAGATTTAAGTTAAACGAGAGGTTGAGGCTCTTTGATATTTCAATTTTTACCTTAAATTTTGTACTAACAGTTTGTTTTTGTGCAGACAAACTTGTTCTGCGGCTGGATTTCTTTTGAGGTGCACTGATCATATTGGATGCCAATAATTTCGGAAGCTCACTCTGACACAATAGAAGCAAATTGATGGACTCCGAGTGAAGTGGGTCCCGGTTTTTCTCCAAGAATCCACTCGCATCATAGCTTACCTAACACCAAAAGAAAAAAGTTAGAATAGTCTTTAGGAAATTTCATGTAAACCCCTTCAAGACCTCAGAAGGTTGTCAGGGGCTAGACATTATATTACTCTTTACAATGAAGCGAAAATAAAGCAAATTTATAAAGAAACCTCGCCAGCATAATGGCAAATTCCAAAAGTTCCCCCTCTTTCAGCTTTGAAGCAAGGATTGGAGTTTAAGTGACCAGTGATTTTATTTGCAAAAGTTAGGTCTGTCGCCTTAGGAAATGTCGACTCTTCATCCAGTAGTGAAAAAAGCCCTAGCGGTTTCTATCCATGAGAAAAGCTAATAAATAAATATCGTTTGCTTTGCTTTATATAAGTTTTCAGATTTTCTATAGTTACTAGAACAAAATAAGTATACCTTTTCAAATAGGTTTAGGCAATCCGTATTATCCACGAATTCAACATCGGTCCAATCAATTCCATCTTCCATATATTCCTGAAACAGAAACATCATAATTGAGAATATACATAAAAAAAAGGTCTTTTGCAAATAAGCACCAAACTTCTCCTGTTAACAAATAACCCCCAAAAAAATTTCTTGTTTGCAGTTAGCATTTTATTTCCAAGTATTATTATATCCATTTTTTGCTGATGACACCCAATATTAGTTATGCAATGGTTGAGGTATGTTCCCTCAAAAAAGTCAGGAAACATGTCCCTATCTGCTGCTGCTCTCGCAAGAAAGCTGGAATCTACTACTCATGTGCAAAATGTCAAATCTAAACAACAATTTCGATCAAATTCCAGACAGCTCAGATTTAAATAGCAGGGACCTGTGCTATCTATGTATAAAAAGCAATTGAAAAATATCTAACAGGAAACCAGCTTTCTAAATTGACAAATTTACCCCAAACATAATTGTCAACTCTATATTAATTAGTCCAGACCAAGCGAAATTTTAAATGCTGATTGAGACTTGTTTTAACTACATCAAAAGGCTTGCTGATTTGCCGGAGTTAATGTAAAGACTGGGTTGAGGACAATTTTATTTATTTTGCTCAATGTTGGGCTTATGTTTGCAAAAAAACAGTGAAAATTGAGTGTGGATTGCGAGAAGGGGGTGTTGTATGTTAATTTCAAAATTATAATAAAAAGATAGTACCTCCTGCTCAAGCTTGAAAAGGTGCCGGTTAAAGTGCTGTTGTAGCCTTTCATTGGCATAGTTAATGCAAAATTGTTCAAATCCATTCTTCTGCATTATTAATAAGAAAGAAATAATTATTTTTTTCTAGAATAACATAAGTTCACATGGGGCTCATAAAATAATTTATACGCACGTAGAAAGATTCAAAACCGTAAATATCCAAAATGCTGATGGATCGGCCACTGCAGCAGTTATCTCCTATTTCAAGAGACTTGTTTATTTTCTCCACTAGCCAATCAAATAAGCTCGCATATATGGCCTTTGCTAGTGCATCCCTACCATCAGTTGCCTTTTGAATGAAAGGGGAAAGAATAGGATCTTAAAGATGATGGCTAATTTCATGTATGCCTCATGGGCAGTCAACAATATTATGTACTTTCATGCAATAAGAAATATTTTACATGGCAGTATAAAACATAGAAAAAATAACACATGCACAAAACTTTTGAAGTAAGGAAGAAAGAACAATATCTAATGAATTTCTTACTTTAGGGTTATATGGCCATACACAAGACTTTTCTTTCTCTGTCACTATGCTATATGTGTTATTTTGACATTTTGCAGGGTTATACTTCAAATGCACCCAAAAATAAATCAATATTTGAAATCACAACTAAATTGATTATGTAAAAGTCACTAGGAGAGAGAATACCTGAATTAAAGTAAGCCTTTGCAAAATATGGTCACTTCCTGCATGAATTTTGTGGGTGGAGAGAGCAGATTTCAAGTCTATTCTTTTGCATCCTAATAACTTAGCTGCATTTGTCAACCCTGCCAATTCATGGATTAAATAACTGTAATTAGATGTTCTGAAAAGGATGGATCCATAGAAGATCAAGGTAACTTGGGTTGAGGTTTTTTGGGTTTAGTCTCAGGTTATGTTATTTCAGTTGCAGAGTAAGATTCAGGTATGGATAAATTTGTCTTCATCAGAGTATTCAAATAGATCAATTTTGAGAAGTTCAGGTAGTTCCACTTTCCAGAGGTGACCATTTGACAGGTGAGGTCCGGTTTCTGGTCATCCGGATTTTGATCATTTTCTGATGTCAGGTTGCCCAATCATCTGATGGGATAGATAGGATTTCATTTGGATTGATGCAGGGTTTTAGGCCATTCGGCCTTGAGTCATGTTTGATTTTGAGGCATTCAGCTTCAAACCGATACATGTTTCATGTCATCTCAGATAGAATTCGAGTCGAGTTCAAGTCATTTGCCTTTTCAGACAAGTTCGTGTTGCGGATCAGTCAGATCCAAGTCAATTTTAATGCATGGGTCCATTGTGTATGGGTAGGTTCAGGTCAATGTGATTCAGATAATTTCAGGTAGCAGGTCAATTGTTTCAGGTGATGACTGGTGACAAATAGGTTGGAACTTTTGGTTTCAAATATATGTTAATTATTTCTGGTCCCAACTCCAATAACACAATCATGTTTATTTTATTTTTTTTGGAAGTGCAACACATGCAACTGTCCGTATAATGACTATCCCAATTGGGCTATTACAACGTGTCAAATGTTTTGAATCTTTTGATATATTGCAGTGATATTTCTATACAGAGTAAGAGCAGAAGAGGATCAAGCTTAAGTGAACAAGCAACTATGGTACTATGCATAGCATGGGTTGGTTTGTACTATGGATCAATATTTCCGTTTCAAAGTCCAAATAGTAGATCTGAACCACTCAACATGATCTCCGTATGAAAATGTACTTGTAGATCAAATTTCATATTTTTTTTACAATTTTCACCTTTTTTTTAGATAGGTAGAAAATCACTTTCTACAAATTCTAGACCATTCAAAAATAGTGATTTTCTATCTATCTAAAAAATAGTAAACAAATTCTAAAAAATGTAAAGTTTAGTTTGCAAGTACAATTTCATATGAAGATCATGTTGAATAGTTCAGATGGAATATTTGAACTTTGATAACAAAGATATTGATCCAAAGTACGGACCAATCCGCGCTATGCATAGTACCATAGCTCGCTCAAAAGGAAGTTTACCTTCACACGAAGCAGCCTCAACATGATTTTCGTTATCAATTACAGAAAATTTTATATTTCCCAACCATAAAAGTGCAGATAGCGTTGAAAACACCTTTGTTTGATCTTCTTTCAATATTCCTACTGCATCCAATGCTTTCTGATAATAAATAAGCAACAACAATAAGACATAATATCATAAATATAACAACAACAAAAACAAAAAACGGATTGCCAGTGATTAGTAAAATTCTTAATTATCATTTTTATAACTTGAAAGATATATCTTAATGGTAAATTATGTTCTTAATTTACCGTTAACAACCGAAACTGCTTAGCATCATCAACACCGTCGATTCTCAAGCAATTACCCTTTTTCAAATAATCATACTCCATTGCTTCTTTTATTTTCAATTTATCTGAAGCATGAAAGAAAACTAGATAAAGGTACAGTAATAAGCTCTAATAAAATTCGACTAGAGAATAAATATATTTACCTTTTAGGTCAGGCGGAGCACCAGCACATAATTGATAGAAAACATGATATGATCTCTCGCCTGATGCCCTCTGTACTACCCTAGACTGTTTAATAAACAAAATTTATAAATTATGTATATAAATTTTGTTAAAATAAAGGTTTTTGCAAATAGAATCCATTAATTGATCGTACTTGCCAATAACACTCAAATTTTCTCTTGTTTACCGCTAACAGCCACATGATATTTCTGAGGGACTTGTCAACAGCTTTAATCCACTTAGTGTGACATAAAAGATACTCTCGTGTTTATGAATAAGTTATCAGTAAACGGCTATAAATTGCAAATATGAAAAATTTGCGATCTAATATAGTGGGGTATACTTTTGTACAAAGCTGTAAAAATTACACTGAAGTAAATTTTTCAAAACCATGTGGAAGTTGTTAGTACCTTCTCCAGCAAAACTGCTCCATGTTGCAAAAGCACATTACAGGAGAAAAACAAATCTGTTAGGGATTGTTTAAGTCTACAGTCAAAATTATGCTTAATTTTAAAAAGCGATAAAACTATTATCCGTACATGTCTGAATCTGGGCTCCACAAATCTTTCCAATTGAAGAAAAATGAATTTCAATCAGTTTCCCCTACAAATAAGAAAATAAATAACAATTCAAAAACTAAAAAATAGAAAAATATCATAAGATGTTGCATACCCCTGTAAAATTGAAAGAGATTGAGTCTTGCTGATACTTGCTATGTTCCGAATGGTTGTATGACATATTGTGCTTTGTCGGGCATTTATCCATTTATTATATTTTCTTCATAAACAATAACAAACTTACAAACCGACTGGAGTTGTTGTTTCTTGAGGTTTTAGCATTCCCAAAAGCCTCCAAAATGAAATTGCTTTCTAAAATCTCAGACTCCATTCCACTCTCACCCCCTAGAGCTGCTAAGTAGTGCATTGCAATCTTGGCTGTCTCTGTTTTCCCGGCCCCACTCTCCCCACTGCAATACAATAGTAGTTGTGATGTACTTTGTATGCATACCCTTGAATAATTTAAAATTATGAGGCACATTCCCCAAGTAAAGACTATGCTGTGCATCTTTTCTGAAAGAGTTTTAGTAGTCTATGCAAATTAATAGTGCCTTACCAGTTAGGATTTACACCTATACATTAATGCGTACCATGTAGTGATCTGAGGAGAAAAGAGGACAAGTGTACCTAATTATGATAGATTGATTAATCCCATCTGCAAAATTAAAAATACGCATCAGAAAAAACCTAATCCAGCTAAACAACTACATTCACAAATCCACAGGAAAGATAAAGTAATAAAATTGGCATGATTTGAAAGTAAAATTACCAATCTAACCTCGCATCATTCCAGTAACTGCAGCATCTGCTATTGCATAGACATGAGGGCTGTCCATTTGTTTTTCTCTATAGGCTGAGATGAAATCTTTACCGTACAACGGCACTGCTTTAAATGGGTTTATTGCAACCAAAACAGGTCCTGCTTTTGTCTAGAAAAAAAAAAGGCAGAGATCAATCCAAATTGGCACCAAAAGGTAAGCAACCATTATTACACTTCAACCGTTTTATTAAAATTTGTTTACTTTTAGTTTGGTAAAGTTCAGGATTCAATCTCAGATATTGGCAAAACCCATATGGTCAGGTCACATTTATGATTTTTTCATTTTGTTATTGACTTAATGAATTGGTGACACCTGTTCTGCTCTGGCCTGGTATTAGGTACAGTCCCGTCAGGTACTGGTAAGAACTACTAACTTTTTAGTTTTGGTCCTGTGTTGTTTTAGTGATAGTTGTGGAAATAAACATAGCTCCATGTTGGACCATGAACAATATCAAAATATCACATAATTTCTAAAAAGTATACCCTTCCTTTGTAACTCTATGATTCTATGTAAGGAAGAAAAAAGGGTTACTTTTTTAATGCTTCGCCATAAATTTGTGAAAGGAAGTATACGCTATTTTCCATGTCTTCTCAGTTGGAAGGTTTTACATGATATTTGATCTTTTCATGAACACACATGAATATATTCCATAAACAGAAAAAGGATGAGAAAAAGGGAATGTTGCACTTACATAAACACAGTTCTGAGTGAATCTGACACGAAGATTGTGCAAAACAGAGGGTTCATTTAAGTAACTGAGTTGTATGAGATCATCAACTCCATCCAATATACTGGGATTTGCTGGCAAAAGCACCTCAGGAGACACCTTCATACCCTAAGAGGAATAACCATGACTAAGTTTTCAATTTTATATCACCTAATTTCAATTATTAAAGGACTTCAATCTGAATGATTTTTATTTGTCAAAAATATGCCCAAAACTGTACCATATTTGCAAATAACAATCATCACTTGTCACCTTTGCAATAAGCACAATTGTGATTTGCATTGCCCATGAGTTATTTGCCTACATGGCAAATAACTCATGACATGTAAAATAAAGGTTGAGTCAGAAAAGAAAACTGTTAGCTATTCTTCTCAAAAAGAAGGAAATGCCACTATAAGCATCTGATATTGATTTATATCATTTTGGAGCTATTTGATTTTATTAATTTTTGGCTGATAAAGAATATAAAAGGCACAGCACTCTACGCTACCATTACATACCATTTTGTAAGAGACAATCAGATTCAATCTAAATGATGAGAATGTCGTGAAAATTTGCAGCGGTAATTATAATTTGTTTTTGAATTTATGCAAGGAAAAAGAACTCACTTTCCCATTGGAGAGCAAAATTTCAGATTCATCATCAGATAGTGATTGAATCTTTCCTGTCTCCCATTTCCCCTCTGGAACCCAACACCACACTCTCAATCTCTGAAATTTACGAAACAAACAATACTAAAACCAAAGACAACAAATCGAACTTTTCTCAAAAGGCAAAGAGTGAGGCTATGGTACTTTGGAAAGCACAGATTGGCCCATATTATGGATTCATATCTAAGTTTTCGAAGATGAAATAGTCGATTCAAACCGCTCAACATGATCTCTATATGAAAATACAATTGGAGACAGAATTTTACTTTAAAAAAAAAAATTACTGTATTTTTATATGGGTTGAAAATCACTATTATTGGATGGTCCAAAATTTTAAATTAGATGATTTTCTACTTATTTTAAACAATAGTAAAAAAAATTCTAAAAAACATAAAATTTGATCTCCAAATACAAATTCACATGAAGATCATGTTGAACGGTTTAGATTGATTGTTTGGACATTAAAAACCAAAATATGGATCCATTGTACCGATCGATGTGCACTTTCCAAAGTACCATAACCTCACTCAAAGGTAATTCTTATGATGGAAGTTACCTTCTTAAGCGCATAATCAAGTGTGTCAAACAATCCGAATTGCTCATCAATTGGAAATGCTGAGAGCACTGGGCTATTAGGAGACACCAACACCTCAGATTTCTCCTCAATCTCCACTTGCATGCTTTTGAAGTACGGCGAATCCACTTCCTTCCTCTCATTTCTAGAATGTCTTTTACTTCCAAATAAACCACTTTTAAACACCACCTCTTTGTTGCTTTCCAAGGCACTTATTTCTTCCCTTTGGGGAGAATCAGTCTCGATTTTGAGAGAAGGTGGTTTAAACTTTGTAGAAGCTGGGCGGCGACCCCGCGTGACAGGTCTAGCTGGCAATGCTGGCAGTGTATCTCTTGGCTGATCACCTCCTTTTATGAGGGATTCAAGCATTATTTCTAAAGAGCTAAGACGCGGTGGAGGTGGGCCCACCGAGGAAGTGTTAGTAAAAGATCGCATTGTGCTTTTGCTGTTTCAAACCTCCTGATTTAGAAATTAAGAAGTTGCAAACTTGCAATATCACAAAACCAATCCCTCGAATACTCCAATTTGGTAGTAGACCCTCGAAAAACTCCAATCAGAACCATAATTGGTCTCAGAATCAGAATTCAAGAAAGAAACTTTCAAATTGAGCACCAGAACCGTATCTCAGCATAATCAAAGATTCAGAACGATGAGCAACACGAGTTTACATTGAACCTTCGGCATGAGTTGGGATTTTACAAAAAGGTTTTGATTGCATTTCTATACGAGTAAGGATTAAGTTGACTTCTGTCTTTGAAATCGATTTATGCATGAAAATCAAAAACACCCACTAAATTCTCTACCAAATGCAGCTCGTCAAGTAACAAACCACATGTTTTCCTGCATTCCAATCATTGTAACTTGCATTATTTACGAGATTGCAAAAAAAGGAAAAAATAAATAAATCAAAACTTTCAAATGAGGTAAAACGAAAAGAGAAGAGAGAATTTTGACGTAGTCTCTAACCTGATAAACAAATCAGAGACTCCAATACAGCTGCGTTCTATGTCAAAGTCGGAAGGAGAAAGATATAAATCTGGATTTTACTAACTTATAATTTCGTATAAATATATAAATCTAATCGAAATCAAAGTATGGAACTAGAAAATATAGAGCTGGGGGCTCGAAGCGCTTCACTTTGAAGCAAAAATTTCTCTTATCTATGTCGCTTCCTCTCGAATTCAAATTTCCGGCACAAGGGAAGGGACCCATTTCAGCAATCATTTTAAGGAAGCGGGGCGGTAAATTCGGTCCAATGCCGGTCGAGCCGTCCGATCAGCATCGATTTCGTGCGGATCAAGATCACACGAATCTTAATAAAAATTGGACGGATAAAACCGGACTTCGGACCGAGTTTGGTCCGATGCCCATCGGACTGCTCCCACTTAATTTTTTTGCTTATTTTTTCTACTACCAAACATGTTTGTCAGAAGGTCTAAAAGACCCTCCGAATTCGTTATATTTTACAATATCAGTTTAAGTGCTTTGTGGAGGTTTCAATAGGAGGATATTTTTGTTAATATCTGACCAAATAGTGGGTTTTAAGTTAGTATTGATATGATACAGATTAGCTGAACCGTTGGATAAGAGCGGCTGCATGGTATCGAGGCTGCGACTTTGTTTGGAGCCAAATGACGAATTTACCCCTCGATTATCGTTAGTGCTCTCGCACAAAGCTCCAGTTCCTGTTTAAATCCATGTATTTGTTTTTTATTGCATCCATGCAGAGGATTTGCTACTGAGGTACAAACAGCAAACACGAAACACGTCATTTACAAAAGTAGCAAATCTTTAATTTTCCTTCCAAATAATTTCGAACTTTCATTTTCTATTAAATTTCAGTGTATAACTGAGATACGTAAAACCCAGATATGAAATGCTTAATGCGAAAAGATATAGTTATTTATATATACATTGAATTTTCACCATCAAGCTCAGGTGACAATGCAAAGTGACAGCATCACACCGTCCAAAATTTCAATTAGAATATCAATTGTGTACCAATTCATAATTTATTATTACTTGAAATATTGAAAATGACCTGTATTACGTTGATTTATTAATAATATCTAAATCATTAAATTAATACCGGAAGCTTTATAGTAAATAATATCACACGAAATAGAGAGAGAATATATGGAGGTACAAAATTAAATAATCATGATATTTGCTCAGTATAAAACTCAATAATTAATTTGTCGGGACCAAACCATGAATATTTTGACAGTATAAACTCTCAAAGCTATATAGGTTTACTTTTTCATGCACTAAATATCATATGCTTACACTAAACATCACATGTTATAAAAACGAAAAAGGAAATGCAAAAATAATATTTTTGACATTCAAAACTCAAATAAATAATTTTTTGTAAATATTAAACACTTGGATAATTTAACCACCCATCTCAACTTCAAAACATAGTCACAAGATTCGCAAATTAAACTCGAATAATTTGCTTTTTTGGTGATGCCGAACCGAACGCCGAATTATTCGTTTGACCAAACTTTGATTAAATTAAACCCGAATAATTCGCCAATTTTTTCTGAATTTCTTTCATAACATTATTTTTGTTTCTTTTTTTATTCTCTTGCAGGACTGAGACATCTGATCTAAATAATTTCGAATTATTCCCGAATCACGAATTTTTGTCACCGAACCCAAATAATTTACTTATCACTATGCTTCAAAATACACACACGCGCATATGATATTCCAAGAGAATCCAATGTCAATTGGGATCACAAAATAACGTGTTGAATTTGATAATGATATAACATGCCATTACAATCATGAACTTTAATTCTCAAAATCTCTCGTGGAATCATGAAGTACAACATTTTTTTTTATTTCCTACATAATGCACAACACTACCCACCCACGTTAAAACTGTTTTAAAGTAAAGCAAACATTTTTTTTAAATAAACACTGTTTAAAAGATTTCTAAATAACAATGTGAATAAGCGAGATTTCATTAATTTTGAAAAGAGTGGCACATTTTAGACTTCTAAAATTTCGAATATAATAGGGGTTTTATAAATTATGAAAATAGTAACATTTTTTTTTTCCTTTTTCCTTTTTTTAGGAAAAGTAACATCTTATTTATAATTGTTAGTTTTGTTTACTTGTAAAGTTGTAATATGATATCTGTATTTTAGTCACGCCATAAATAAACATGATGTGATTTATCAAGTCTGGTTAGATTTGCTCATATGTAGTCATATTTGATCATGTTTAACTTTTTTTTTTTAATTTTAAGTTTGTTATGGAAGAAAAAATCAGAAAAATATAAAAAATGTGAAAATTTGTAGATCTCAAATAAAGAAAAAATATTTGAAAATATATGCGACAAAAATAAATTTCTTATCAAAATATTAAATTATTGTTTGAAATGCCTCATTGCTTTATGCTCCAACCGTACCCTAACATTTTTATCTTTGATTTCAAAGTTCAAACAGACGATCTGAACCACTCAATGATATCCATGTTAAAATATGATAGGAGATCAAATTTTATATTTTTTGAAATTTTTTTACTTTTTTTAAAGATAGGTACAAAATTATTATTTTTAGATGATCCACAAATTTCTGAAAAACAGTGTTTTTTATCTTAAAAAATAGTAAAAAAATTCTAAAAAAATATAGAATTTGATCTTTAAGCACATTTTAACGTAGATATCATGTAAAGCAGTTTGGATCATCTTTTTAACTTCAAATTTGAAAATAAAAATATTAAAGTACAATTAGAACGTGAAATAATGAGACATTTGAGCACTCATTAGAGTAGAACTAGGGTATTCCTAAGTTCATCAAGTTCCTTGGTGAACTCAAGTCTAAAATCCATTGAATTGGTTCAAAATGATGAATCCGAACCGTTAAAATCCGCCTACCTTACGAGTGATGTGTCTACATGTGAAAAATTTAAACATTTGAATTAATTTAGTATAAATTCAAGCGGTCAAAATTATAAGGTTAATAAATTAATTTTAATGCATTTATTTTTTGACCACTTGACTCTATGCAAAATTAATTTTAAAAATTAAATGTTTTTACGTGTAAATACATCACTTATAGAATAGGAGAACTTCAATAATTCAGATTTGTGGCTTGAAACCAGTTGATGGGTTTTAATAACACCCTAGTTCGACTCCACTCATTATCCAGGCATATCAGGCCTCATGATTGGGAGGCGGAAACCCCCCGTAAATCTGAACTGGAGACGACCAAAATTTATATTAAGATTCGTACGCACTTGATACGGACGAATCATGAAACTGGGATAAACTGTTCGCACGAATTTTGATGTATATCAAACGGCTCTAACATCACATCGGACCGCCCCGGATTCCAAGAGTTTATTACCCTTCTACCGGGGCGGCGAGAGAGAGACGCACAACGAAAAACCCTAACCTAGATCGAGATCGAAGTGCGATCATGGCGAAGAACAGGAACAAGAAGAAGAACAACGACAGAGGAGTCGCTCCAATGGATACCTCGTCTCAAGGCTTCGTTACGCTGCCTGATGCTCCTCAACGTATAAATTCGTTTCCTCCTATTTCTCATCATTTTTTCAATGGTTTTGTTCGTCGTTAGTTAAATTATTTCCTGACTGTGTTGTGAAATTTTTGCAGCTATGGATACTACTGAGGGAAAAGCAGTGAACCTTGGACCATCTTCTATCAGTAGGTAAGAATTACTTCTTTTTTTTAACAAAATAATCAATTTTCCTGCTTATTTAGAATTTTTGTTACCTTTCCGAAACACTTATATCGGTGTTACTATTATAGATTTATGGATCTGTATTAAGAGTACCAAACTTAGTATCTTATGTTATTGTTTCTGTACCTAGTTCCATTATTTTTTTTACCAAGACCAGTACTGAAATTAGTGTAATGGTTTTGTTCCAATACCTAGTGTTATGTTATGTGTACCAGTTCCAACAGTAAAATTAATGTCATGTTTTGTTCTTCTTCCGAGCTTTATAATATGTGCCCAAGACCACTACTAAAACATGCATTGAAGCACTGGTTGAGTTGCCATTGTTCTACTAACCAATATGACCGAATCGGGTTTGCGCCAGCACATTAATGGGTCTGGTTTGACCAATTGGAGCTGAACGGTTGATTTGGCTTTCCAATTATCCTAATTGGGTTGCCTTGGGGTAACAATTGGGAGGTTTTGATTCTTTGTTCACTGCTTTTCGATTTGGCTTTCTTCTAATTATTTGTATATTGTCATGAGAATAGGAAAATAAACAAGGGGCCACAAGTTAGAAGGACGAAGAATGTAAGAAAAATGAAATCCATTGCACGTGCAGTCTCGATAGGCGAGAAAAAGGAGGAAAAGATTGTTAAAAATAAAACTAAGAAGCTCAGAATTCAATCTGCCAAAACCTTGTATGATTGAGTGATTCCAAATTATTCTTTTCTTGGTTATTTTATGTATGAAATTTTGTCTCTGGTTACATTTTAATTTTTAATTTTTAACCTCGAAATCTGGTTTCTAACTCTTAGGGAACTATTAAAGCATTGTATCATGTTGCATCAATCAAATTGTATGGGCATTGTATCCATACCAGGAAATCTGGTATGGATAATGTTTTGATAAGAATAAGATAGGTCAAGTGAATATGCAACCAGATTGTAGGCAATCATGGGCACGTCAGTGATTAACGAAGGCATTCTGTACGAATCTGTGCGAATCTCAAAGCTCAAATAATACTGGTACCCTATGTCACCCCGAATAGGCACTGCACATGGAATTCGTATCCTCTGCATTAACTCAAAAGAGAATCTTTTGAGTTAATGAATCTTGACCATCCGATTTGTTTTAAGATTTGTGTAGACTAGATCCACATTAATATTAAAGATCCTCCATGTCATAAGCAGAGGCCGGATTGGCTCCATTCAAAATTAGACGGTTGAGATTCATTAACTCAAAAGATTTCTTTTTGAGTTAATGCAGAGGATACGCATTCGCGCACATGTCGGCCACGCAAAATATGAGATATCTCAGAGGATACACACTCGGCGTTATGTACACATAATTAGAGATTTAATGCAGATCCGATAAAAGATTTTAATAGAATATTTTAGACTGCATCCTGGTTATCTGGTAAGCGCTCTCAGTGACTCAGTCCCTGTACAAATTGAATGTGACTTATGACATGGTCATAAAGGCAGATCCGGGCCGTCCTTTATTGATTAGTGCTTCTGACCTGAATAAAGATATTAACATTTTTATTTTGGCTTCATGCAGTGCACAAATCATGTGTTTTGTTTTGACAATAACGTGTCATTGTGCGCTCTATATGTAGCCAAAACAACATTGTCATTATCTTTATCCTTCTGATTTGCTCAGCTGAAAAGATTTCCCTGAATTGTATGGTGAAAGGTTAGATCTTGTTTTCATTGTTGGGTGAATGGTCAACGGGTGGAAGTATCTTCCGAAATTTTTATTAATATAAAAAATATATATAAAATTTCAGAAACTATTCAGATTTTCGTATTTTTTTGAAATCTACTCAAACTGCAAAAAAAAATTGCGGTAATTCAATCTAAAATCACAAAAAAAAATTTGTGATTTTGGAATTTCAAAACTGCAAAAAAAATTGCAGTTACAAAATAAAATAAAATAAAAAATAGAACCGCTACAAGTTTTACCGGTTTTGCATTTTTCATATTTTTTTTAGTTAAATAAGAAATCATTATAATTTATTTATTTTTGGAATTGAAATATTTTATATATTTCTTTGAAAATAGATGGAATACTATATAATTTTATTTATTAGAAAGATCGCTACAAATAATCCGAATCAACATTTTTCATGTTGGATTTTTTGCGGCTATAAGAAATATTAAGATATTTCTTTATGTGTCATTGAAAAAAAATAAAAATGTTTAGATTCTGAGCTATTGATCTCGGTTCAAAAGTCACTTCTAAGCAAATACATAAAATATTGTCATTCTTCTAGTACATTTAATTTCTAAAAGTTGTATCTATTTTTGAAAAAAAACAAAAATTTAAGATATTTAATGATTGTTATTCAAAAGAAATTCTCAAAATAGATACAACTTTTTAGAAATTAAATGTACTAGAAGGATCACAATATTTTCTGTAGTACCTAAAAGTGACTTTTAGACCGCGATCAATAACTCAAATTCAAAGCATTTTTTTTCCCAAAAACTCATAAAGAAATATATTAATTTTTCTTATAGCCGCAAAAAATCCAGCATGAAAAATGTTGATCCGGGTTATTTGTAGCAGTCTTTCTAATAAATCAATTTATATAGTATTTCATCTATTTTTTCAAAGAAATATATAAAATATTTCTAATATTTCAATTCCGAAAATAAATAAATTATAAATATTTCTATTTAACTAAAAAAAATGAAAAATGCAAAATCGGTAAAAATTATAGCATTTTTTTTTGCAAACCGTAAATTTTTTTTGTGGTAATCAGTCTAAAATCGCAAAAAAAACTTGCGGTTTGGATAGATTTAAAAAAAACTCGAAAATCTGAATAGTTTCTGAAATTTAATATATTTTATATATTAATGAAAATTTCAAAAGTATCTTCATATCTTTACCTGTTAATTTAACAAAAAAAATTTTTTTTTTTCGTATTCAATAAGCTAATGAAAAGAAAAAGAAAAAACCTCACCCATATGTCTTAATCCCATGATACAAATGAACACTCATTTTCTCATAATTAATCTTGTGCATTCTGTACCCGTGAGTTCCTACTTTTTCAAAAGTGAATTTACATTTTCATTCTCATTCTCATTCCATAATACCGTGACATCCGAACACGCCCTAATACAATACGGATCATGGAAACATATAAAAAGACGTTATTGAATAAATATACAAGAGTCATGAATAAAACTAAATCATATTATGGTACTATGAATAGGGTGAGGCTATGGTACTATGTATAGTGAGGCTATAGGTACTATGCATAGTGTGAATTTAAATATATAGGCCATGTTTGATTGTGGAGTAAGAGGTGGAGTAAGCCCCTTACTCCACGTTTAAGGAGCCAAACGAGAAGTAACTTAGGCGGCTTAAGATGGAGTAAGATTTGAGTTAAACCGGAGTAACTTACACCACCTAGAGAGGTGGTTTAGCTTACTCCACCAAATACGGTTAACTTACTCCGGTTTAACTTGGAGTAAGAAATTTAATCCGGTTTTACTTTACTCTACAACCAAACATGACCATAGAGACTAGATTGAGACTATGGTACTATGCATAGTGTAAATTTAAATATATCTAGAGTGAGGCTATGGTACTATGCATAGTGTGAATTAATTTATATTACGGATCAATATATTTTTTTTTTGCTTTTTAATAATTATTGTATAGAATAATTAGTATAAAATAGTCTTTACATGTAACTTTTACATGTTATATTAACGGAAAAAAAAAATCTATCTTTATTTGTACCCGACAAACTAAGAATCCGTATCACTCCAGGTACCTAAGGTGCAAGCAGGAAATCCGACCGTTATTTTAGCTTGGTACAAATCTCAAAGCAGACCTCTTACAGTCATAATAAGGACTGGATTAAATTAGATATGGATGAAATTAATCTGGACCGTTTATCTTTTAAAATTGTATCTCAGATACGTGGGGACACGGACTCACAAACTAATGAAAAAATAGCTCACCCATGTCCGTCTAATCGATGTTTGGAGTTTGGACCAGCAACAACTTTCTACGTCTGCAACAGAATTCATATTTGTTTTGTGAATTGAAGGATGCAAAATCTCAACTACTTATATCACACTATTAAATGTTTGCGCTATTGCACAACTTTTAGGACCGCACGCTTGTCATATCAGTTCGAATCAAGACAAAACATCATTTTCATTGATTCTAACTTCTAAGATACCTTCGAGTTGTCTTCATTGCTTATAATTGTACCATAAATACATTCGTGAGAATAAAGTTTGGCTCATCCAACAAGCATTAGCATTAATTTTATCCAAACTTCTAACTGGATGGTGTTTTCGTGTCACACTGAAAAAAACGGTCCGAATCTTATTCTACCAGGTTAGAGGTTAGGTATCTGACTAGTTCTGAATTCGTGGATTTTCATTCTAATTGGTAGTTGGATTTTATATTTTAAAAATAATAAATTAGATACAATATCCGTATTTTTTTTTACTTTACGTATACCTTAATTAGCCGATTTTTTTATTAATCGAATATATATATATTAAAAGTAATAAATTAGATACAATATCCGTATTTTTTTGTTACTCTATGTACACCTTAATTAGCCAATATTTTTATTAATTGAAAATAAAAAATAAAAAATTTTGCGAAAGATAATCGTTTTTTCTGGAAATTGAAATCTAAGAAAAACGAGATGATTTATCCCATCCAGCTACAGTGTCTAGATGGGATAAACCATCCTATCCCATTAATTTTAACTCTAATTAGCAATTTAACTTAAAAAATATATATATTTTGAACGAGATAGATTATCCCGTCTAACACTATAGCATTTTTAATTTTAAAAAATGCTACAGTGCTGGACAGGATAATTTTTTTTTTCCTACTTAACGAGATTAGCAGAGCACTAATCTAGACGGAATGATTTATCTTGTCTAGACACTGTAACTAGATATGATAAACCATTCCGTTTTTTCTAGATTTCAATTTTCAAGCAAATTGATACCCTTTTCCAATATTTTTTTATTTTATTTTTTATTAATAAAAAAATCGGCCTTAATTAGCACCTCTTTCTATATTTGTAAACGCCCTGTGTTTACAGTTGTTAAATATGGAATAAAATATGCGTTGAAAATCAAACAAAGAAAATTATATTTTCCCTTTCACATCACATCAATGTGTGCTCACTGAAGAAAATTCAAGTGCCATGCATGGAATAAATACTTATCGAGATCTAGAAGGAAGACATGAAAGTAAATAAGAATTATTGAATGGGAAAAAAACATGAAAAAACAACTTTTATCTCTTTTTAATTACTTAAGCACTTAGATATACACATCTTGTTTTATAGCTTATCGACTTTCCTTGTCACATTTTTTTTAATATCCTTAGAACTGAATTAAGTACTTCAGTGTGTGGTTGAAGACGTGCACGCATTGTTGCTTTCTGAATAACAACATCTTATCTTTAAATCATCAATTAAAAGAAAAAAAAATGGTAATTAGTAAAAAAGTAAAATAAATAAAATAAAGAATTTGGTAAATAAATACTGAGCCTCTTGGGATAATTAGCACCTATTTTTTTTAAAAGGACAATAACTTTATTGTCTGAAAAATCGTTAAAATTTCATCTTATACATAATTAATTCTCTATTTTCACAAATAGACAAACTATATATATTTAAAAAATAAACTCTGCATAAATTTATTTATTTTTAAAAATTACATTAAACGAGAAATAAATGAAATAGCCATAATTATCAACCATCTTTTAAATAACTTCGAAAAGATAAGCTGTCACAAATAAAAAGGGTAAAGTTTGACTTCATGACTCATGAGCACAAATTATGTGCTTTTTTAATTTTATATCTATTGATCATGTCAAATTAATTCTGTCAATATCTATCCAAGGAATCAAAAAATGGGATGGCAGTTTTGACTTTTGACTGAACAATTGGTAGCAGGTTACTAGTAGCCAGCGGTTGTTACATCAAACTCCTACTTCTCCGCAAGGTAATAAATCTGCTTTTATTCCCTGAGAATAACAGGAACCTGTTATGCCAATCCCAACCATTCAAATGTTTACTAACACTAATCTCAATGAATAAACTTTTCATATACAAATCTTTACGAAGACCAACAGTTGGGATTGGAATAACAGGTTCATGTTATTCAATGAATAACAGCAGATTTATTTCATCTCCGCAAAACGCGTGCAGCACATGTGACCTGAATCCCTGATGATACATCAAAGTTTACAACCAATTCGCTGTTTCAATCCGAATCTGAAATGAACGGTCTGATCAAACTCTGGTCTTCCTGATGTTTCCAAAGGGCCCACGAAACTCACTCGCTATATTTATTTCTACACAGAATCTGATACAAGGAATCTGATCAGACTCAGGATTTCCCTGCTTTTGTTCGTTCTGCACAAAGTGCAAGCACCTCGCACTTTCTCTCATTTTTTGTCAACTAAAATACAGAAAACGAGAGCAGCAATGGCAGGGGAAGAAACTCTGTTGGAAACCCAAGGTATAACCCTAAAAGAGGATGTACGGATTAACGGTGTTGATTACGAAGCGACCCTTGCGGTGAATGGCGATCTTGTGTGGCGCTCGGCGGACGCCTTCGCCGGAGAGAGGCGTCTCATTTTGGACAAGGAGGTTTTGGGGATTGAGTTGAGGGGGACGATCTTGACCGTCCGATCGTTCGTCGAGGAGATCAAGGAGGCTTCTTGCTTGGGCGCGGGAAAGCGGGAGGTGAAGAGAGTGAGAAAAGACTATGTGTTTGAGCTGGAGACTGAAGAGAAAGGGATGATTTGGGGAGATAGATTGAGCGCTTGTATTGGCTCTCTAGGTATGATTTCCTAATTGAAGCTTTAAAATGTTTACAGATTTATGCTGCAATCGTCACTCTTGCACAAATTTTGCAACATAATCTTTGTCTTGCTGAATTGCATGTAAATTATCAGCTATACCGTGTTGCATTCTGCTCTTATTGTATTGATTTTATTTTTTTTATAACGAAATAATAAATTTTCGAAAAGTAAAAAGGAAGTACTGAGATGTATATAATGTGATAGAAGGGTTTGATATACTCACAAGTAAACTGTAATACAATTAAGAAAATGAAAATAGTGCCAAGATTTTGCAATATGAGGTTCTCCAAGGACTATTAACTTAAATCAAGCGATGGGATAAATTATCTTCTACCTTTAGTTGATATTTCTATCCTGTAGAGGTATTAAATGCTTCATTAATTAGATAGTTAAGGAACCCGTCAAATATTTTTGTTTTCTTTTGATCAGGAATAGGAGGGGCCCGGGGATTGGCTATGTGTGAATTAACCTTTTCTTTACCAAATCTAGTTATATTTATATGACTGATTTGACCAAAATGGGATATTTTTTTGGATCTAACAAAGTAAATTCAACATAATTTGTTCTATTTGGCATTTGCTCTTAGTTTTTGATACATTATATGTGTCCTTCTTCATGTAAAAGGTCGGCCAAAAAAATTGTATATAATTGTGAACCCTTTTGGAGGGAAGCAATGTGGAAGAAAAATATTTGCAAATGAAGTAAAGCCTCTTTTGGATGCTGCAAATCTCCTATATACTGTGCAAGGTCAGTGCTTTTTCATTTTTCTTTTGTTGATCTGGTTTTTTAAATGCTATATTTGTACCGATCTTTTTGTAACATGTGCTGTTTTCTAGAAACCAATTATCAGTTGCATGCACAACAAATTGTGGGTTCACTCGATATCAAGAAATTTGATGGAATAATTTGTGTTAGTGGTGATGGTGTTCTTGTTGAGGTTAGTATTTTTTAAATTCTCTTAAACTTATTTACTTCTTTAACTTAAATATATATATATATATAGAGTAAGACTTGGGTGCTATGGATAGCATAGAGGGCCACCGTGCTACAGCTCAATATTCGAGTTTTCAAAATTCAAACGGTCGATCCGAACCGTTCATCTTGTTCTCCATATTAATATGTGTTTGGAGACCAAATTTTACATTTTTTGAAATTTTTTTACTATTTTTTTAGATAGGTAGAAAATCAAATATCTTAATGGTGCAGAATTTTTTAGATTAAGTGATTTTCTACCTATCTAAAAAAATAGTAAAAAATTTTCAAAAATGTAAAATTTGGTCTCCAAACACATATTAATATGGAGAACAAGATGAACGGTTTGGATCGACCGTTTGGATTTTGAAAACTCGAATATTGAGCCGTAGCACGGTGGCCCTCTATGCTATCCATAGCACCCAAGCTTTACTCTCTCTCTATATATATATACACACACACAAATTATTAAGCTTGATGCAGACAAAGGAAACTGACATTTAAAATCTTGTTTAATTTGGGTTTTATAGAGAACCTAATTGTCTTATTCTTGATTTCGTTCTTGAAATCAAATGAAACCAGGCTTTACAATATAAAATGTTCCATGAGTTACAAGTAGAATAGCTTGTATGAAATCTTCTTATTAAGACGATGGATTCTATACATGTATTGCCCAAGTTTATCTATATTATCAAGGTGATGTGTTTGAATCTATACAAAGGCACCGTAATAACTTAACAAACATATCATGGTGATGCATCCGAGTGGATGGGCACTCACTGAAGTAGATTTCCTATTTATTAAGTAATTTTGTGATTTTCTAGTATCGGTACAAGTTAAACAATTCATTCCGATTTGACAAAATTATGATTTCTTATATGTTTTTGACTACGTCAGTTCGTTCAATGTACCCAATGTTTCATTAAATAATACAATCACATGGGTGACATGAGATATATCATTTTGTTTACATTTAATTGAGATCCTTTTCATTTATGTGTTTCTCTATTTGCATTCAATCTTCATGGCACTACAAATATTGTTGTTTAATGCTTCCAAGTCCAGGTTGTATTAATGTGGTATCTGAAGATCTGAACACCTTGACAAACAAAATTATTTTATCATAACCTTTTTTTATGTTAATCTTTTGCTAGGTGGTGAATGGCTTATTGCAGAGAGAAGACTGGAACAAGGCTATTAAAGTGCCACTTGGCATAATCCCAGCAGGTTTAATTTCTCATCTCTACTTCTACAACCTATTTTTCTTTTGTATATTTACTTGTCAGATGGTACCTAAACCTCTATTTTAATACAAAATTAGGCATCGCAGAAAAAAAAAATTGACCTTTGTATTTTAGGATCCGGAAATGGGATGGTAAAATCTCTCTTGGATTCTTCTGGGGAACCATGCTCGATATCGAATGCTGTGTTCTCAATTATCAAAGGTATTACTATTTTCAATTATTTTTCCATGTTTTATTCTTGTGAGAAACATATATGCATAGTTCTTTCTTTTCATAACTGTTCCCGTGTTCGTTTTATGATAATGTGATGATAGGTAAAAAGCGTGCGCTTGATGTAGCATCTGTCATACAAGGAGAGACCAAATTCTTCAGTGTGTTGATGCTGACTTGGGGTAAAATAGTATTACCAATTAATAGCTAAAAATATTTATATGATAGTCACAGTTGTGTTGTTTTCGTATATTTAATTTTGTATAATACAGGCCTTATAGCTGATGTCGATATAGAATCCGAGAAGTATAGGTGGATGGGAAGTGCTCGCTTTGACTTTTATGTCAGTCTCTCTCTCTCTTTCTCTCTCCAATGTTTACAACCTCTTCATTCCCATTTCAAAGCATATAAATATGAGTTGAAAATAAGACTTCTGTTTTATTTTTATGCAGTCCTTGCTCAGGATAATGAATTTGAGGAAGTATACTGGAGATGTCCAGTTTATCCCGGCCCCAGGATATGAATCGATTGGGGTGCCACTAACCCAAACAAAGGAATCAAATAAGCATGACGACCCCATTTTGTCCCCAGGGGGCAAAGTGAGCAATGATAAAACTCTCCAGTCAAAGAGATACCAAGGACCCTCTGTTTCACTCGAGGAGTTGCATTGGAGGTCTATAGAGGGGCCATTTGTGTATGTTTGGCTTAATAATGTGCCCTGGTGCAACCAAGATGTGATGCAAGCACCTGAAGCTAAGGTTGGTGAAATTAGGTGTTAAATTTATTTTGGAGCTTTTTGTAAATCCAGTCCAATTTTTTTGGCACATATCCCGAAAAAGGAGATTGTTAAGAAATAATTTTACTGAAAATAAAAAAAGATGGGGGTGTTTTTGCAATTAAGTACTTCAACATTTCTTTTTGATAAACCTTCAGATTGTAAAATCAGTAGTTGATTTTTTGAAAAATTACAGTTTTCTGATGGCTACTTGGATGCTGTGATAATAAGAGATTGCCCGAAGTCAGTGCTCTTAAGCCTAATGCTCAAGATGGGTGATGGCTCTTTCGTCAGTTCACCTTATGTCACCTATATCAAGGTAAACTTCGGTTTGATCTAACCCCTTCTCATTAAATGAAATATAATAGAAATCTAGAAATGGTACCATGATGTGAATTGACTTGGCAGGTTAAGGCATTTCGATTGTCGCCAGGTCAGCGAGTAGGAAACCCTAGAAAAGGGGGGATAATTGATGTTGATGGAGAGGTGATAGCAAGAGGAGATGTAAATTTATCGTCACTCAATGGAGCTTATAAACAAAAACAGAAGCAATACCTTATGTCTTATGGGCCCACAATTCATATTACTGTTGATCAGGGTTTAGCAACCATTTTTTGTCCTAACTAACAAACTTATAGCATTACTACTTCGTACATATTTTTTCTCAATATCTGTCTAACCTCTGTTTTGTGTAAAGAAACCCAGTCCCATAAATGTATTTGATTCATGTCCTGAGTGTTGTGTTTCAATTTATGATTCCATAATTTTCATGGAGAATATGACAAGGTGAACACATGTTACCCGAAAAACTCATGTATGTATCAATTGATTTTATGAAAGAGAGCAGTTTGCACACACAAGGTTTCTTACTGTATACTGCGTACTTTCTTGTTTGCTTAATTCTTTTAATAAGAGAGCCACGATTCTGTTTAAAACCTAGAACAGTTGGTAATGTTCAAAATAATAGATTCGCCATATTTCCATGCAGTTGCTTTTGCAATGTTAATTGTATATGTGTTCATATTAATTGTAATTGTAAATTAACGAAACTAAAATAAATTATTTTTTATTGTCTGAAATTCTGAATAGAATGGACCCCATTACATAGAGAGAGAAATATCAGGACAGCTCTCTCACCCAAGTGTTGAGCCCAGTGAAAGAAAGCAAAAAAAAAAACAGAGAAAAATCATTCAACTTGAAGCTTATATTTTTCATTACACACGTACTAGTTAGCTCGTTAATTATCTCTTCCTAATTCAGTAATCAGCCTATTTATCTCATAAGATTTCTTATAAATCTTTTTTCTTTATTAATATATTTATTGCCGACAATTGTCGACCTTCAAAAAAATCTCATAAAATTTACTAAACAGATAAATAGGCATGAAGATGGAGTTCATTTCTTTTCATTAGCAAGGAAAGCATATTGACTACACTGAACAAAATAAACACTAGCCATTTGTAAGAATTTGTCCTTGATTTAGTGGCAAAGACACATAAATTTTATGTAAGAGGTCATAGATTTGAAACTTATGAAATAAATAAATCACCTAAAATATTTATAGAGGTTTGGAAGTATTTTGGATAGTTTGACCTTACATCTCATGATTTAAAAAAGAAAAAGAAAAACACTACCCATTTGTGCGCTAATTTATATATATATATATATAGGGTCTATCTAAATTGTTGATGGCAGCATTTCAGCAGAGGTGCTGCCGGAGCTTATTTAGCCGTGTGATGTCCAAACAACAAATCCAAACCGTTAGATGTTTAATCTATATTATAATCTACTTGGAGACCAAATTTTACATATTTTGAAATTTTTTTACTATATATTAAGCTGGTTTGAAAACCGCTAATTTCAGTAAATTTTTGCAGCATTGAAATCAGCAGTTTTCAAACCAGCTTAATATATAGTAAAAAAATTTCAAAAAATGTAAAATTTGGTCTCCAAGTAGATTATAATATAGATTAAACATCTAACGGTTTAGATTTATTGTTTGGACATCACAAAATAAAAAAAAATAGCGGCAGCATTGCCGGCAGCAAATTAGCCACATCCTATATATAAAATCAAGTTCCATAAAAGACAAAGTTCCAGTCTCTTTCATTTTGACCATGATATTTTTTATAATTGCAAAGAATTTGTAGAACCCTTTGTGTACAAAATGTTCAACAGCAATTCAGATTGATTAAAAAAAATTGTGAAGTATTTTGCTTGTTTGACAGGAACAAAAATCAGAATTGATAAACTTGAAATCATTTGTGGAAAGAAAAATGAATTTCACCTCACTCAAAACACCAAAACAAAATGCTACAGCATTTTGCTTGTTTGACATTTTATTTTCTCTTGCCCAAATTAGATCTATTTCAATAACTTTTCTACACTTTTCCTCTCTTTCTGTTAACAATCATTTAACATGATAACTTCATTTATTTAATTTTTTGCACAAGCAAAATGAAATTTGTGCCCTCTCCAGCACAATTAATTTAATTTGTAGAATCAGTCCAGCTGTTTGCCTCGAGATTCGAACTAACACACATTCCCCTTTGATCTATAGAGTGTATCGACATGGAATCTCGGCCGGGGGGATGATGAGGACTCGAGCAGGGCAAGGCTCATCTCTAGTTGCATGTACTACAGGGTAGAAGTATGAGGAATTTATATCATCAAAGGTAGCAGAACATCTATGTTTAGATCCGGACCGTTTGTTCAAAATCTGCACAAATATTAAAGTGACCATGTGCATTATCCCTTAAGAGTGGATTGGTCCGGATTCTGATCAGAAATATTTTGTTACCTCATAGGATATGGATTCAAATATGAGAAGAGAAAGTAAAGCATGTTGTTTCATTTTTATTTATATATATCAGAAAGAAGAAATGTAAGTCATTTGTGTTGCTATTTGGTTTACAATCTAATTTATGTGTGTTTTGTTATTATGTTACTATTCAGCATAAAACTTTAAAACATCAGAATAGCATTAACATTTGTCTCTTGGAATCATGCATCTTAACCCTGCTACAAAGAAAATTCTTTCAGAATATCAGATATTTCCTCTTTTACCCCAATTCTATCAAACCATCTATGCAAAACTCCTAATACATCTCGAGAGATGGCAATCCCATCTCTCTCCATCTCCGTAAGAAAATCCAATGCCTTATCAATCCTATTGTCCTTCTCATAAGCATCTATCATTAAACCGACACATCGATCACACGGAATCAAATGGGCTCTCCTCATGTTCTCTATCACGCACCGAGCCTCATTCGTTTGTCCCGCTAAACAGTAAGCATTCATTAGAAGAGCACAAATTCTAGAATCAGGTATGATCCTGGCGAATTGTATAGAATCAAATACTCTCTGTGCACCCTTTGAATCACCTTTGTTGGAATAAGCTCTTAGCAAAGCTTTGTAAACCTCACTTCCCGGGTATATCTCTTGGGCCTCTGCTTCTTTAATTAAACTCTCGGCTTCTTCTAACATATCGGCACGTACATATGCCATGACCATTGAACCATATACTCTTTTATCATAGTTTAGACCGAGTAATTTGATTTCATCAAATACCTCTTTTGCACGTTTGAGGTCACCGCTTTTGCTGTACATGTCAATTAGAGTGGTTAGGGTTACGAGATCACATGGGAAGCCTCTCCTTTTCATGTCCTCTAGAGTCATCTCGGCTTTATCTAAATTGTTTTGTTTCCCAAGTGTGTGGATTAATTTGGTGTAGTCACGTACATTCGCTTCAAAAGTATCGTCTAATAATGCATACTCAATGACCTACAATAAAGTAATTACTGAAAACTCAAGATAAATTAAGAACATCAGATAATATTACAATTTTTTCAGAATTAATGTTACAAAGATGTCATTAGAAATTTAGAACTAGGGTTCCTTTTGAAAATATAATTGGTATTTAACAACTCTTCCTTGCAGTTGATATTGCAAAGCTGCAGACCTGACAGACTAGTGAGTTCAAGAAACTATACTTTCAATAATTGACAATTCTGCCCCCAGCCCTATGAGCCATTTTGAAATGAAAATGAAGCCGAAGTATTTGAGATATTGATTTCTGGCTTTGTGAACCAGTCGTGAAACAAGTTGAGGTATTTGAGATATTGATGTCTGGCGTGTGCACCAGTCATGAAACAGGCTGAGTTGATGTAAAAAATAACCCGGCGAGGAATAGGGGGTATTAGACTAAATCTAAATTTAGCTTTGAGTACAATATTATATGGACAACCATACCAAGTTAATACAAGGAATTACAGGTAAGTATGAGATGAAAAACATTAGCCAACAAGTTAATTAGTATAGAATAAAAATAACACATCAGAAAATAGCATACCTCAACTCAATTTTTACACAGAATAGTTTTTGGGAAATCAAGATATATTAATGCTACAAAGATGTCCTCACAGAAATTAGGGTGCTCTTTGCAAATTAGACCTGGTATAACAATTCTACTTCCCACAGGATATTGTAATACTGCAAACCCCATAAATTATATTATTTCAATAGCTGATAATTCTGTCCCTAGCGCTAGGAGCCTCTTGAAATGAAATCAAGCCAATGAATTCTGAGATACTGGTTTCCAGTTTGTGAACCAGTATGAAACAAGTTGTCCTGATGTCAATATACAGGGATAAATAATTTATACTATACTTATTTAGCTTCAAGTACAATATTACATACTGACAACTATACCAAATATTATATACTGACTAGTTAATTACCATATAATACAAATAACTCATTAGAAAACAACTAACCTCGATATAGAGAGGGTGCTCTATTCTCTTCATTTCTTTCAAAACCGCTAACCAATCAGCTCTTCTCGGTTTCATGGTTTTAACCCAAGCAGCTAGCAAAAATTGAAGGTTTTCATTTTGGCAAGAGAAGCATATTAATTGCTTCAGTAATGCCTTGCATCTGTTCGCCATTTTTGGAGGGAGCTGAGAAATGGCTATCGTTTCCTCAGCCGTGAGGTCCCGCTTCAAATTGGTCCATTTCAACTTTGTCTCTTCTCCAATTTTGAGCGAATCGATGCAGCTTGGCGCTCTCAAATCACGCCGAGTGATAGGTTTAGGTTTAACATTGGTGTAGAAATTGCAAAGAGGATGCGAGGAAAGGGCGTTCATTGATTTAGGGTTTTGGTTTAAACACTTTGACCTCAATTTGGTCAGCGTTCCTTCCTCAAATGAGATGGCACTCCGCAGCAACTTTTTTTTTGGGGGGGAGCTGCAATGGTTTTTTTTTTTTTGTTGTTGTTGGTTTATATTGGTGATATTTTTTGTTTCTTGGTTTGGCATATTTTTTTTTCGGAAAGTGCATTGATTAAGTTACTATGAATAAAGTGACTGTTATATATATGTGTGTGTGTGTGTTATAAATTATTGTATATTTTTTTTTATGACATGTAACAATTAAATCAAGAAACAATGAGTACTTGAGTAGACTGTGTGAGATATGTGCGCACTGGGAAGTAGCAGTGGCGCGACAAAAGAGCGGTGACGTGACGGGGAAGGAGCGTCGGTGATGGCGATGAGAGAGAGGGGCTGCGAGCACTGCAACTAAACTTAAGAGCGACTCAGTGAAGCGGGCGTGTTGTTTTACTTATTTGAGATATCGATCCAATCCAAACAGCTGCTCAAACGGACCTTTAAACGAACTGTTCAATAGCAGCTTAATGGACAATCAAGTGAACAACACTAGTTCATGTTTAGATTGGGTCCGAATTTTCTTCAATAATTGAACATTAATTGAACTTCAGGCCCGTTCGAACCTTGTTCATAACTTGTTCGGTCCGGTTGTCCATGAACTACCATGTTCAATTAGCAACTCTATGTGTGGGGTAACCCACCGGTACCGATTTCTCTGATTCACTGTACCAGTTACGTCGGTTCTACTTTTCTTGTGACTGAGTGATTCCCATGTTTTGGTTTTGCAAGTTCTTCAAAGGCAAAAGGTGGATTGGATTGATACTTGAACGAGAGGTTTTGGAATAGCTTAAATTTTGGTTAATTAAAAGGAGGAGATGGGTCTGTGTCTCTGTGTCTCTGGAGGGTGGGGTTAGTGGATTAAATTCGGGTAGGGGCAAAGTGGGCCAGATATACTCGGGCAGGGGCACAAGTAGATGGGTATCTCGGATATTATTTTCAAAAATCGTGCCCTGCCCGTCCTATATTTGTGCCCGTTGTACCCTTGAGGGGCAGGGTTGTCCGGGTAGGACGGTTCGGTCTGGTTTATTTTTTCTTTATTTTTTTCTGATTTTTTTTCTGTTTTTTATTTTTATTTTTAACTTAAAGTGGGTAGGGTTAGGGTACAGGGGTACGCGGGTTTTTGCCAAAAAAATTGTGACCGGCCCGGTTTTTGTTGGGTTTCAAATATCACTTTTGGCGTTTCGCGGTAACTAAAACTCATTTAGGCTTAAGATGTGGAATGACCGTAGAACAAAAATTTCTACGACCAACTTAAGCTCAGGATTAAACGAGGTATGTCAGGAAACTTTCCAAGGCGGTCCACCTTTAGTATTCATTTGGCATCAAAACCCAATTTAATCCTTTTACAGATCTACTCCATGATTGATTTCTAAAACTTTAATCTACTTACCAATTAAATAGATTAATATAACATATTTATACCTTATTTCTAAATCACAATTGGAATGCAGACCGAGCGTGTAGAGCTACATCACGGAAGGAATCGACTCGTCTCAGAGCATTAGACGTCTGATGCCTCTATCGGTTATCCACTAGGACTAACCAGAGAGCAGTTAATTTCTTCTGCCAGAAATACCGTAAACCGCGGAATTCTACAAAAACACTATTCACAGGGAAAGGACGAAAACCAGTAAACACGAATTTTTGGTTGCTCAGTTTCATCAATATGCAAAACTGACATACCGCGAATTTCGATAAAACACTATTCATCGATCCCGTAAATATACTCCACAACAACCCGCAAGATTATACGTCAATTATGTATAACTTTCTTTTCTCAACCGAAACACTATTTGGGAGAGAAACCGAGAAAGAGAGAAAATACTGATTCAATTATGCACGAAACGATATGTGTGAATTGGTAGTTTTTCTCTCTACATGCACCCCTCTATTTATAGGTTTTTGAGGAGGTTCGCAAAAGACCGAAATGCCCTCCAAGTTCGGCCTATTTACAAGGTATGTCATTGACACCTCATCATTTTATATGTGAAATGATCAAAATACCCCTTCCACACCGTTCCACATTCTTCTCCATGCTTCTACATCATGCAAGGTGGCATAGGTGTGAAATGGCCATTTTGCCCTTGTGGATAGGATTGATGACATGCCATCTGGATAGGATCGATAACATGTCATGCGGATAAGGACGAATCTGAAAAGACCCGAATGCCCTCGGCCCGAACACAAATAATATTCGTATAATTATTCTGAACAATTATATATATATATTTCTTGCGGTTTGTTGTTTTGGTAATTTATACAATGTGTCATGCACATTTATAAATTAACCGGTTAACTTTTATACAACGTGTCACACACGTTTATAAATTAACCAATGTTTTTGCTTGTTATTTTTACATAACATTTATAATTTAATTATAAGACGTATAATTAATTATAACCATCTTACTATTGATCATAACCAATTTATAATCAATCACAATAAGATTCTCCGATTAACTCCTATATGGTGTGACCTAATAGGATCTGTGTTATGTTGGTAAATAGAGTTAAAACTGTTTTAACTTCTATAATCATGGGTGGCGTCTGACAACACATCATGACCATCCAATTACACAGATGATGTTGTACTGTACAATATCACGATCTAGTAAACAATTTACTTGTGTCTGTTCTTCTGTCTCATAGCTATCAGATTAGTTTCAAAGTAGATGTGTGTCATCCTTGTAAACTTAATCTTTTCTTGATCTTGAGCAGATTATCAAATATGATTACTCTTGTAATCATACCGCGCGCTGATAATTTTACTCTATCAAGGGGCCTAGTGATGCTATAGCTCGTATAAAATATGAGGGACAAATAGTATTCTTGGTAGACTATCACTTCCTCAGCTAAGCTATACATATGGGAATGCTACCGTTATGACTGTTTTTTACGGACAGCGGTGGATAACAATCACACATACATATTTCTCAGTGGGAACGATAAATACCCCATACTATAGAACGTGACACTAAATGAAAACATAAATGACACGAACACAATTCTATTTAATATTTCATTCGAGGTCTGTCAAATACCATGTTTCTAGAACATGTATCTATGTGATTAAAATGACATCTCGTGTCAGGTGGTTTGTAAAACTTAACCATCTTTTAATCCATATACTAACTTTATAGCGGCAATTAGTGTTCCTGCTAATTACCTTGGTCAGTGACATTTTAAGATTAAGAGTATATATCATCTATATTATGGAGTTTCATAATTTCAGTCATGAACTCGAAATGATCCATAAATGCAATAATACTCAAGGCAACAAAATGATATTAATCATCCAATTCATGAACAAAGTTTTATAATAAATTATCGTATTATTGATTTCTAGATTATTACAAACTAACAGTTTTTGCCCGTACCATGTATCCGTTTACCCAACCTATACCCGGGCTTGGGCACGGATACCCTGGGCATAGAGTACGGGCGGGCAAAATTAATACTCTAGGTGGGGTTGATAAATTCACACCTCCCCAATACCTGATAAGGGAATCTTTTACAATTACTAGATATGGATTGTTCTTTTTAACTTGACACAAATTTCAAAGTCCAAAAATACAGTCCTCCATGGTGATCTGAATCTCAAACCGATTGAGATTTAATCTCAACCCGTAAAATGAGGTGACCCTCTGTAATACCAAAGATTTAATATAAAAATTATTTCTATCTATATATCATATTAAAAAAGAAAAAAAAAACTCTCCATGACAAAAACATAGTGATTTGGTCATATCACATTACATCACAATATTAATTTTTTTTTTCACATGACATGACTAAAGTGATGGCAAACAATAACAATATGTAAATGTTCATGTGAGTATGACCACGTGTCATTGGTCACGTTTATTGAAAAATTTAGAAATAATTCATCCTAAAAAAATATATAGTTTTTATAGCGAATGGATACGTCATGTGATATGTAATTCACGTTATGTGATCAACATACGTAGAGAATCATATCGTGTCGTACATGTGACATGTTGTATCGAAGCCAATAATAATATGACTAATGTTTTTCATTAATCAAATACGCAATGACCTGTCAATCACCGTACAAACTTAATCCAATATATTTATCACTTGTTATAATTTCAGAAATCACAAAGAAATTTATCATACTTCACCAGATACAACAATTACAACAATTAAAAACTATGGCCTACAAATATACCATAACCCATCAAAAAGCAAAGTCATGGTCCTGACATTCCAAGCAAGGTATAATCGCACATTGTATGTGGATCCCACATGTTATATATTTACGAATTACACAGGAATTCATATCATCTAAGATAACATGATATTTTTGTTTAGATTCGGGCTGTTCAATTACAATCCGCTTGAATATTAGGATCTGTTCGGCGCACCATTGAGAATGGATATGGACATAGGAATTGAAATGATTTTTACTATTTCCGTGAGAAAAAAAAAATTCAGTTAAATTTTTATTTTCCCACAAAAATAGTAAAAATGTCGAATAGGTCCTTAAAGAGGTTTGTGCCTCAGAAATTTGTATCATATAAGGTAACAAAAAATTAAAGTTTAGATTTGGAGCGTTCAATCTAGAACAATAACATGCACAAATTTGATTCCAAGCAACAACAGATTAAAAAAAAAAAAGATTAAAAAATAAATAAATAATGTAGAACTATCTTGAATAAATGCGTAACCATGCTTAAAGGAATTTAATTTGCAAATCAACATAACATAACTCTTCTGAAAAAGAGCACCACCATGCATATTATATATTAGATCATTAAAACCTTCTTCCGTTCACTTTTAGCTCTGTTAAGATACTTATATCTAGAAAATTTATTACTTTATTATGTTCTTGCTTGCTTTACAATTAAATGGTTTACCCCTTTTTGACATTTCTTCTCAGAGAGTTAAAATCACCGTACAACATTGTTCGTTTGATTAGAATTGAAACATAAGTTTACTTACAAAACAGAGCACCTTAGATATATAAGTATATAACTAATTAACTATGGGTTAATTTCTTATTTATGCTAAAAAACTTCTTTGATTTTCTATTTAATCTTATACATTTTAATATATCTAATATGCCTCCTCTCTTATAGTTTTCTATTTACCAATTGAGTTAAAAAAATTATAATTAAGTATTGTCAGAATTTTTATTTTTCTATTACACTCTTTTACAGCAAATTTACCGAGAAAAGCCTTCCGCTTTCCACACTCAAATAAAGCAAATGAATTGAAGAAATGTGAAAAACATTGTCCAGTTGAATTAGTTGGTTTGTTGGCTTAATTGATTTGAAAAACTAAAATTCATCTGAATTTTAATTATTTAATTAGAATGCATAATCTTCATTGTTAATCATAATCATGCCTAATTAATTGTTCCACTCGTTTGCTGAAATTTAATTGTTTAGAATACTACCATTAGTTGTACATCTATATATATTTTGGATTCATCCATAGTATAAGAAGGGTTGGAAAACACAAGATTTTGAATACTACAAATTAAATGCCACAACATTTTATTCAAATATTTATGTTGCATAATTTGAAATCTAGATTAACATTATTGATTTTGTTAGTATTAATAAAATACATGTCCACTTAAAATTTTATATTTCTAAACTTTATTTTTATATATACTAGATCAAGAGACCAAAAAAAAATATGGATTTACTGTTTCGATTGCAATGTTAAAATACTGTAAATCCAATTATATAAAATAAATTACAGACGGAAGCAAAAATGTGAAAAAGTTCAGTTCAATTAATTAATTATCTAGGATGTCTTCATCAAACCAATAGATTTTAATAATTCATTCATCAACGTTTTAAAAAGATCTGTTGATTTCTTTCTCCTTGAAATCAAATGATCCATATAAAGACGGCTAATAAAGCTTCAGAATAAACTTCCAAAATAAAAATATTTTACACTAATTCATAAAAAAAAATCATTCAACAATTAATTCCACCGAGTGAGGAATGATTAACAATAAGAGCTATAAATAGTATTACACTGTCCGGTTTAGTTTTACTGATTAATCCCACGAGAAATGATTAACAATAAATTAGTGTTTTATACAATATCTTTGCACGAGATTTGATGTGGTCGTATGCAACCACATCTCGAGTTTATCAGGTCTCCAGTTGAGTATGTGTGACATGCACGTAAAGCTAATTATCTTTTTACAAATTTGTGAAACCTGTTCGAAAGTAGCATGTGTCATGCGTGCTTAGCCACAACCCAATCTTTTTTTTCATTTGATTTTTATTTGATTCTTGTGGCACGTTCATAGATTCGCAGAAGAACTCTATATATGACAATTTGGACCCACATGGTCAGATAATTATAAAATCAAATGGGCCAATCCAAATTGTCCATTGTTTCTTGATTTGCGCATGATTCAGGAACTATCAACAAGCTGATGATGATTGATTCGAATTCAGATCTTGTGAAGTAATTCAATTTTTGGATTTTAAATTGAGATCTTTTGATTTGAATTTGTGATAATATATTTGAATTGAAGCGCACACATCCCGAGAGATGAATTTGAACCGCGAAGCAATTTCGAACGACGGATTTGAATCGAATGGTCCCAATCCAAAACTCAAAGATTGGGTTACTGTAGGGGATTTGGACCCGATTGATTCACTACGTTGCAATAGGAATTTTTTTTTTTTTTAAGTAATGGTTAGAAGTCAAAACCACCAAACTATTTAATATTTATAAAAAAATATCTTAGTTGAATTCAAACGTCTGTAGAAAATATTATTTTTGCTACTTGATAAAAAAATAATTCTCACAATAATAAATTTAGAGACATGATTATTTTAAAAATATTTATTATTTTGGAAGGTTGATATTTAAGTGTAATGTTTAATTTTGAAAATTCGAAGACATGCAACCGAATTAATTGAGTATATTTAAAGAGAGATTGTCTACTGACTTACCAAATAAATTGATTGGCACTTCACAAATTTCGGGTCGGTTACAATTTAGGCTTTAATATTTGCTTTGTCAAAACTTAATTATGTGTTTTAGAATTTTCTAGAGAAAATTAGTTTCTAATTTTATATTAATGGACGGACATCCAATTAAATTTCAATAATCATACAAATTACAAATTAATTTTCAGTAAAATGAAAATCTTAATATATATATAGAGAGAGATTAAGATTGACTAATTAATATGCTTTCGGTAGCACTTCGGCTGAAAGTGCTACCGAGCCGAAATTTAGAAAATTGCATTTGAAAATTCGAACTAAGTATTTTAGTAAATTGGTTATATATTAAAACTGGTTAGCGATAAAATACATAATATATTCATATTTAAATTATATAAAAATCAGTTGGATAAACTAGTAGATTTGTTTAAACTAGAAATTTACGTTTCTAATTTGGGCTTGTTAATTTTGTAACCATAAAATGGTGTGCTGATAATAACAATGATATATGCATGTCTGTATGTAATATTTTATGATTTATATATCATGCAATCACATACTATCTCATATGCATGCGTTCTGCCCGAACCATGGATAGAGTCCATGCAAATTAAACGGTTCAGATTTTCCACATATCACACAAAATTTGAGCTCTCTCAGACATGCGAATTCCCACATGAGAGGTCGACCATTTAATTTCGTAGATTTTCTATGACATGGTCAATGTCTCGTCAACCGAACATATACAAGAAAGTAAACCGTGTCTATTTAGGAAATTTTACGTCCCAGAAACAAACAAGACGAGATTGAATTATGGTAATGACCGGTAAGGATACCGCTCGGAGCTAGTTTGAATACTGGACGTGAGAAGGGTAAATATATTAACAGATTAGTTTTTGCTTCATGAAGCTAACGAATGCTTCTTATACTTTGAACTCTTTTGTTCATGCGCTTTATCAAATCAAAATAGCTCTGTCAATATCATTACCAGTGGAATACAGCAGAGCTTTGATTTCCATTGACCGGTGATCCTACCGTAAGAAGACCATCTGTTTTATTTCTTTGGATTCCAGGTATTTATACCAAGAGGAGTCGTTGTTTGGGAGGAAGCGCCTAATGGAGGCGCGATTTGTGTACATCTAGCAATTCATATCCATTTCAGCCCCAAATACTATATGTGCCTCCGAATTTTTTTATTAATAGAAATAAAAAAATATATATATTTAAAAACAGCATGACTTTAATTTTTTTGCGAAAAATAGGTAGATCGGGTTTTCTAAACCCGTCCCACCGGACGGATCCAATTGACCCGTCCTAGTTAATTGTCGTTAATCCTTAACCACCATGATGGAAAACAAAAAAAATCCCTGGTCGGGTCCTCTTAACCCATCCCGTTCCGTAAAAAAAAACAAAAAAAAACAAAATCCCTAGCTGGGTCCTCTTAACCCATCCCGTTCCGTAAAAAAAAAAAACAAAGTCCTAGCCGGGTCCTCTTAACCCGTCCCACTCCGTTAAAAAAAATAAATAAATAAACCCTGGACGGGTCCTCTTAACCCGTCCCCCACTTCTTTTTCATCTTCCCCTTCCTTCTTCGTTCTTTTTCCCAGCAGAACGGCTCCCAGTAGCTCCGCTTCGTAGGCAAAGGCAATCGGCGCATGGGATGGACTAATGCAACCCGTCTGAAAATTTTGTAAAATTTTCCTCTGCACTGCCTCTGTCATTTCAAACTGTCTCTGTCATCAATTATTTCAGGTTTGTTTGAAATATAATTAAATTAAATTAGTATATATATGTGTTAATTTCTAATTTGATTTGTTATCAAACTATTAATTATTGTAAACTTAATTAATTTGTTAATTGCATTTTAAAAGAATTCATTAGGAGTGTTCGAAAGGTTCGGTTTTGGATCGAACCGAATTAGTTCGGTTATTTCGGTTTGGATTGAACCGAATTAGTTCGGTTATTTCGGTTTGGATTGAACCGAATTAGTTCGGTTATTTCGGTTTGGATTGAACCGAATTAGTTCGGTTATTTCGGTTTATTGGATCGGTTCGGTTATTTTGGTTTATTAGATCAATTCGGTTGGTTTTTTAAAATTGAATTATAACTTCGGTTCGGTTCGGTTTGAAATTTTTTTTGAAATCGAAATAACTAGTTTATTTCTAAATAACTTAGTTTATTTCTTAATAGTATGATTTATAATCAATTGTTTTAATTAAAAATTAATATATTTCGGTTTGAACCGAACAAGTAGTAAATTGAGTTTGATACAGGTAGTAACATAGTTAGGTTTATCAGGTAATTTTAGTTTTCTTGAAATAAATAGTAAATTAAGTTTGATACAAGTAGTAACATAGTTATTTCAGGGTATGAATGCGTATGTCGGTTGGGACCAGACATACGATCAGGCCTATCCTCCGGATGCGCAATACACGGATCACACAGGACCTAGTTTGGTCTATTAGGTAATAATTTTCAAATTTTAATTTTTATTTAAATGATAGTCGATTATGTTTACTAAATGCTAAAATGAATGTTGTAGGATTCGAATCACATCGAGCTGGCCCCGCTAGATGTTACTGGTGCACAAGACAACATAGGACCTAGTCTAGTCGTTACGCCACGTACACAAGCAGTGAATGACTTTTTTCTGTCGTACAATAATGTTTACGTTAGGCATAAGAAAGCAGACGAACAAGAACGAAGATACCCCGAGCGAAACCGCCGAGCACCATATTTGTTCACTTTCGATTAAATAGATTGTTAGTTAAATGGACTGTTAGTTAAATGGATTTTTATTTAAATGGACTGTTACTTATTTTAGTTTATGTTACTTGAGAATGTTTTCACTTTGCTATTATTTTGGTTTTGTTTTGTATGAATGCTACTCTGTTCTTATTTTATCTTTTATTTTGGTATTACTCTATGCAAGTAGTTATAAATGTAAGTAGTTTAATATTAAAATCTCCAATGAACTTAATTTCGGTATCACATACACTTAACTAGTTAAAAAAAAATAACAAACTTCACAACAAACATAAAATGAGCTACAAACATGATCTCCAATGACAAACCAAATGACAAAAATAAACTACTAAAAAAGAGTCTTGAACATACGGCTTCATCTTCGACTGTAACCAGAATGTGTTCCTGATTTAAAAGCATTAATTAGAATACACAATTTTTGGATAAGGAAAAAAAAAATTAATCAATATTAAAATATTAAGAAACCTGCTGTATATATGTCAAACACAGAATGTCTAGTTTGATATCCCTGATTCCTGCTAAAGGAAGCCTCTAAACAAATAACACAACAACAAGGTTATTAATATATTATGTACATATATTTCAAATGAGAATGACACAAAAATAATGCAACCAACCTGCCGCACGTCTGTCAGACGTCGAATGTCTAGCTTGGTGTCCCACGGTCCTTTCTTGCATTTTGTCCATCGTCATGAATATACGAGCGTGTTTTCTCCTACCCTTCTTGATTTTGTTATTATCCAAAACAATAGTTACACCATCATAGCGAGGCCATTCACATTGGTTGGCATAGCCGTGAAATTGGCCACTCCAAGTTTCGGTAAATGTCTTTGTGGAATACAAATGATTCACGAATATGTTGTGGTTATATCTCTGTTCTCGACACACGGCAAGTACATGAGCACACGGTATACCGGTAAGCTGTGTTTTGAGACATGCATATTGTGCTATGTTTCAATTACTTATGATAACCTTATACCGGAAAGTTTCTTTTTTATAAGTAAAATTTCCATCTCGTTCTTTATACACAACCCTCTCATCATTCAGCTTGACCTCGTGTTCACCATGTACACCGAGTGGCATGGAATTCATTTCCAGACACTTTTTGATTCTTTTAGCCAATAGCTTTTCAACTCACTCTGACCAAAGTTGTTGACTAGCTAAGCGAGCCATTGTTTTCTCTTGTCTACCCCTAAACCACGCAAGACACTTGTAATATGTGTCTTCCACTAGTGCAACAACTGGCAGTCTCCGGCTAAATTTGAATACATTATTCAACGATTCAGATCCGTTAGTAGTCATAATTCCCCAACGAGCGCCATTGTCCATACATTGATACATCTTCCATGGTTTAGGGATCTCATTATGATTGGTATGTTGATATTTACCGACATTATTTAAGTACGTAACTGCATCTGGATTTTTCTTTCGTAATATTTTGAAGAACTCTTCAAACCTCCGTGGCTTATTTTTGTTGCAAAGTATTTTAAATAGGTCACAAAGTTTTCTATTGTGTACTTTTTTTATCAAATTATCGGCAATGTGTTGTGAGCACAATCTGTGAACGCACTCGCTTCCATCCTCGTACCAACCACCGTATCTATCGGTAAATACTTTCTTGATCCCCATGTGCCAATCAGAAATAACGTACATGAACTTATTACCAATTACCTCCAGACGCAGCCACCTCATGAACCATCCCCATGTCTGGAAACTCTCTTCCCCGACTAATGCAAAAGACAGAGGAAGCAACTGGTTCTCAGCATCGTAACCGCACGCTATCAACAATCTCCCTTGATACCTACCAGAAAGGAAGCATGCATCAATACTAATGATTGGCCTGAGATGAGGCACTACAGCAATGCACGGACCGTAAGCCCATGCAGCTGCCTTAAATAACCTTTATGTTGGATCTTCTGTGGGTTTGTGTGCAACTCCGAATTTTATTCCTGGATTGTCTTTTTTAATTGCTTCCAATAATGGAGTGAGAAGGTCGTAAGATTTTTCCTAACTACAGAATAGTTGTGCGATTGCCAGCTCTCGATCACGCCACAACTTGTTATATTTGGATATGATTCCCTTGTATTTTTTACAAACTAGCCCTTTAACGCTTTTAATGGTTAAGGCAACATTCTCTCTAATATCTTCTCATATAACATCGGCGACCATTTTTGCAGTTAATTGTGCATGATCGGTACGAGAAGCATCGGCATGGTATGTATGCGGTTCTGAAATTGTTCTAATTTCTCACTTAGATGAAAATAATCCAGACTTAGCATACAAAAGTCACGCACACCTGGTGTCCTTGCAATTGACTACCATGCTAGTTCTATTGCTCCCTGTAATTTTTACTTCAATATTCTTTTTGATGTGATAACTATTTATTTTCAATTGCGAGCCTCTTTTGAAGAGTATTCATTACCTATAACGAGTGTATCATGAACATGTTTCGGCCTACTGAAGAAGTTGACATCTGCGGGTTGAAATGCTGAGGTGTCATTGAAGCTTGCCACAGGGTGACTTACATCACGGTCACTTATGGGAAAATGTTCAGCCTGAACGTGTGGTGTTTGGTGTGATTGTGTTAAGGTATCATCCCGGACATCCCCTTCTGAATCAACTTCATTATCCCAGTCGGCATCATCCTCACATGAGTTAGCGTCCTCTTCATCATCACTTTGAGGCACATCATCAAAATCAGTATTAGGATCACATGAGTTATCACTATAATAGGTCTGTCGAGGTTTTTGTTTCCGGTACCATACTATTAACGAATAACTGCAGTTGTATTTCACCGATGATTGGAACCAACTCAATGTATAAATCGAGAAAAGTATACTGGGTTTGGACACGCATACTTTGGATATAAATACCTCTCCAACTCTGATCCCACACGATTTCAATTTTCTGATAATAACGTTGGGCTGTTATACCAACATTAACCCGTGCATGTGCTTTTAGGTTATACTCATTCTCATAATATCCAAGTTGGCAATAAATTTCACCTTTCACATCATACCAACCGTATTCATCAGTCACACTCAATGAGAATCAAGGACTAATACTATACTCTACTCCTTTACGACCGTGTCGTATTTCACCACCAAAATAAATTATCAGCATCAACATGAATAATTATTTTTATAAATTAACCTGCACAATAATGAATAAATTACATGTTATTATTATTACATTAATAAAAACTAATATTAATTAAATTATTTTACAAAAATTACTGAATGACATAGCAGAAAATAATAAAATTATTTAATTAAACAAATATAAAGTTCAATAATTACGTAAAAACAAATTAAATTTCATAACATTTTAGTGATACCTTACCAAATTTACCTATTGAAATATATTCATAACTAATATTAATTAAATAGAAATTACATATTATTAACCTAAACAATAATGAATAAATTACATATTATTATTATTACATTAATAAAAACTAATATTAATTAAATTATTTTATAAAAATTACTGAATAATATAGCATAAAATATAATTAAAGAATTACTTGTTTGAAATTTAATTTCACTATTAACAACAACAACTTCTTTCTGTTTGTTGCTATTTGAGTGATGTCTCCGTCTGAACGTCTTGCCTTCTGTTTGAGTAGAAATGAGAACTTTTCTCTCCGTCTGAATGCCTTGCCTTCTGTGTGAGTGGAAATGAGTTAAAAGCATGCCTAAAGAGTATAAAACAAGCCGTTCGAGTTTTTTTTTTTTTTTTTTTAAATTTGGGACGGGTTGTGTAGTTCCGTCCTTTTTTTTAAAATCGGGACGGGTTTTGTAGTCCCGTCTGGCTTTTTTTTTTTTTAAATCGGGACGGGTTTTGTAGTCCCGTCCGGCTTTTTTTTTTTTTTAAATCGGGACGGGTTTTGTAGTCCTGTCCAGTTTTTATTTTTATATTTTTAGCGAATTTAATTAGGGAGTTGGATAACGATGATTAACCGGGACGGGTTGTATAATTCCGTCCAGTGGGACGGGTCCTCACAACCCGTTTTACTTAGTTTTGGAAAATATTCAAAAGTAATGTTCTTTTTAAATATTTATTTTATTTTATTTCTATTAATAAAAAATTCGGATATGTGCCTCGGTGGACAAATAGATGTGGTTTACAAGACATTATATAGACTAATGTACGTTCTTAGTAAGTGAAAATTTCTCATTCTGAATAGAAAAAGTATTTTATATGATATATCAAATTAACATTAGTATTGTCATTGAAAATTCATTCAAATATTAAAATACAGATATAATTCAAGATTATAATTTAATAATTAATAATATTCATTCAATTCTGTAGGATAATATGTTACATGGATATGAATAGAAATTATATATTTTATATGATGAATATACGGAAATACGACTTTACTAAAATTGTAGGATACCTACACTTTATATATCTGCATATATTAAAATAATTTATTTCTAAATATTGTTAAAAATAAATATAGGATTTTAGGTTTTAAAAATATTGAACTAAAATATACAAATTAGTTTGTATTTTAAGTAAGACTTAAACTTTCTAATTAAGAAAAGAGTGGAAAAAGAGTCGTAAAAATAAAATTTTGATACTTGTCATTATTAGTCACATAAAGTATGTCGTCGTTGTAGTGTTCCAGATCCAAAAATATACGAGGAAATGACTCGTTGTCATTGTGCACAAACTCGGAGGAACCATATATATGTTTTTAGTGTAGTTAATGCATCATGGCTAAGTTCATATTTTGCTGTATCTAAACTCTAAAGCCATAATTTAATGAATCTTCACTGTATCAGTTAAAAAGATATAGTTAAATATTTATTTCACCATGTAGAGAGTCAAACACGAATTCACATTTGACATGTATTCGATACTAACACAGCTACATTTTCAAAGTAACTATTTTCATATCACTATTTTAAATAATGTAACTATCCTTATTTTACATGTTTTAGGAATTCAAAAAGAAAAATTCTTTTGGATAATTTTCACATAGGTAGATAATAATATATAACTACAATTAATATAGTAAAATAAAACAAAATAAGAAAACTATGCAAAATACAAATATATCAACCTTAATATTATAAGAAAACTTTGTATGAAGAAATACAAAGATAAAAAAAAGAGAGGAACAAATAGCAAACGATGAACCGAGTCCACGAAAAACCTACTCTTCAATGGGGGCCTTTAAAAAGCTCCTTTTTCGTCCCTCTTCTCTACAAATTCCCCTTTTCTTTTTTTCTCTCTTATTACTCTCGCGATTCCATCTCTTCCCAAACCCCCATTTCTCGTGCCTCCAAATAATCCCGACAAAGATTAGTGCTCTCTCGCTCGACAAGTCACACCTAGGGTTGAGGGTTGTCGCCGGAGCTCCGCCATGTCCTCCGTGGCCGCGGCGGCGCCTGCCCCTCCTCAACGGACATGCTTCAACACCTTCTGCAAGGAGCCTACCAAGTCCGACGGCCATCGCCGCCGCGGCTGGAGGCTTCGCTCGGGCGAATTCGCCGACCTCTGTGATCGTTGCTTGTACGTGTTCCCACCTCTCTCTCGCTTGCTCGCTCTCTCTCGAGCATGTGAGTACACTTGGTTTTGATAAATTTGAAATATGTAGGATGCCGTGTGTATAACTGAGGCTAGTTAGTGTTGTTGTCTAGCTCGAGAACTCTGATTTTTTGCGATCTCTTTTGTTTTGGGTGGGTCCCAGTCAGTTGTACGCAGTGTAGACAAAAAGTTCTTGTACAGGTGTTACTTTGTTGTTTGAAATCGTAATGTCAAAAGTGTGTAACCACTAATTAAAATTGGATTAGATGTACATTGGTTAGTTCTGGGTTTTGCAGGTATTGCTGTGACTTTTTGCCAATCAATTAAAAACAGTTCAGTGAAATTGTGATTTTTAGCCATAAAAAGTTAGGGAATTTTATATATTTTGAACGACCTGCGTGTAGGAAAAGTGTAAAGTATGATTTTCGTCACCAGTTGCCACAAATATACTCTGTGGTGTTTCGTCTTGATCTTGTTTATTAGATAATTGCAAAATTGTTGTTTTATTTACATATTAAATTATTGCAGGTGCATATATGAGCAAGGGAATTTCTGTGAAACATTTCACTTAGAGGTGGCTGGTTGGAGGAGTTGTGAGGCTTGTGGGAAGGTAATTTATTGCTTATGTATTTTTGCACCCATAATTTTTCAAAGGGATTAAATTTTGAAAGAAGAGAAGATAATAATTTTGTTTGTGGTGCACTTGAATTGCATACTTAGATGTAGTAACTTTATATATCACAGGGAGTGCATATATAACAAACATAATAATTTTTTGCAGATTTATATAAAATAGTGTATACATAATAATATTACAAGTTTGTTGGCTTGTCTTTCACAGAGAGTGCATTGTGGGTGCATAGTGTCACTCCCTTCTTACGTGCTTCTGGATGCTGGTGGGGTTGATTGCATGGCCTGTGCTCGGAAAATTTTTGGAATGGTAAGGAGCCAAAATGAAAATTTCTGTATCTTTTTGTCTAACTTTTTCTTTAGTTCTCTCCATTTAAAATTTAGGCAAAGATCAGTTGACCTTATTTTAAACCGAAGCACCAAATTATCCAAGTAGAATAGAAAAACTAGTGTTTGCTATCATAGCAGACTTAATTGCACTGTCAAATAAATTTTTTATTAGAGACCTCCCTTCTCAGGGAAATTAGCAAAAAACCTTATTACTATTAAAGAAAACCCCTCTCCACTATTTATGTAAATTTTTTTAGATTTGTTAACTTGTTCAAACACAAGTACCTAAATTGGAGACCAACTCTGATCCTCAGTAAGTTATCTTTTCCTTAATTAGTAGTGATTTTTATTCTGCAAATAGAGAGGGAATTTTTTGCATATAATAAAGGGGGCTTCCTGTAAGAAATAGTCTATGAGAACTGATCGCCATACCTTAGTAAGGAGAGGCCTTTTTGCATCTGGGTTTATTGGCAATAGATTGATTTTTTTTTTCTTTTGAAAAAAAATATAAAATAGAGAGTTTTTTGATGTCACATTCATTAATATGCCCATTGGAGGTTTTAACATAACCTTTTATTTTCTAATCCAAGCATTTTAATACTTAGAGACAGGAATTCACGACCCCTGAGATATCTCAAACTTTGAGTTGATCTGAAAAGTCTGGACCGTTCAAATCCTTTCTGCATGAATCTCAAAGCACAATAATACTGCCCCCTCCGCATTGCGAATAGGCACCAGAAAAAAATTGGCCCACTATAGATGAACTGAAAATTTGAGATATCTCAGAGGATACGGACTCAAGAGACAGACCACTGACAAAAGATCACATCCATTAAAGCATTATTTTCATCTTAACCTATCTTTTTTTTATGCACCACACAGGCACCAAGTCCGGTTTGGGTACCGTCACCATCTATGCACCATCCTAGAATGCCAACAATGCGGCCACCTGCGGGGACTCCATTCCCGGGTCACTGGCGTCAGGCTTCTAACCTATGGAACACCAACTCAGTGCAGTCTGATTTGCAACAGCGCCTTGCCTTTGAGTTCGACCGCCCCAGTTGCAGTGAGAAATTCCTCCAGCAAGTGCGTGCCTCTGCTGCCTTGCAACAGCACCAGCAGCAGCAACAGCATGTCACAGACAAGAAGTTTGATGAAATGCCTGAGAGAAGTGTGGTCCCGGCTATGCCTCTTAATGCTATAAGTCCTATCACGCGTGAGAGGTTTGGTGCTAATGGGTCTGGTGCACCTGGTTTGGACCCAGCTTACCCATACAGCATTTACCACCGTGCTGAAGGGGGTAATTCAAACCCTAGCACAAATGGGTTGCCACACGGACATCATATTTCCGATCCTAATGTTGAATCACATGTGAACTCTGGGGTTTACAGGGACGAATCAGGTTCAGGCTTACCTGTGTTGAGTCCCACGTTCCAACAAAAGGAACAGATCAGGGTTGGGCATGGTCAGATGTCGGGCCCGTCTTCTTCAGGCTCACCTATGAAGCCACAGTTTTTCTCTCCTACAGATGGGGGTGGTGCTGGTGACATGAGAAATGGTACTAGGCCCCGTTTGGACATAAGGGCACGCTCCCAGGTGTTGCCCCGCTATTGGCCGAGGAGTACTGGTCAGGAGTTGCAACAAATCAACGGGGAGTATCCTTTATTATATGAGTTAGGGTGACCTTTTTGGATTCGTGGTTTTAAACATTTGTTCAAGTTGTATTTCAAATTGAAGGGTTTATATAAATGTTTTCTGGGCCAGCATGTGATCATTTGATTTTTGAGATTGTATTGTGTTTAGTGGGTCTTTAACTCTTTATCCCTTGTTTTATATGTTGAAGTAATTCCTTAGCTTTCTAAGAGGCTCAAATTCGGTTATAACTCCTCTTTTTGAGAAGATGCTTAGTGCAAGTGACGCAGGTCGGATTGGGCGTCTTGTGCTTCCCAAGAAATGTGCCGAGGTTTATTTTTTATTAGTATAAATTCTAGGTTTCTTGAAATAATTTGTACAACCTAAAAAGGTACAGTCTTATTGATTACATGAAACTATTATATCAGGCATATTTTCCACCAATCTCACAGCCGGAGGGACTTCCATTGACAGTGCAGGATGCAAGTGGCAAGGAATGGCAATTCCAGTTCAGATTCTGGCCAAATAATAACAGTCGCATGTATGTTCTAGAAGGTGTTACCCCTTGTATTCAGGCCATGCAACTTCAAGCTGGCGACACTGGTAAACACCATTCCTGCGATGCTGAATAATGTTCAGTGTAAATGATTATGGGTGGGACCTAAAAGGCTACACTTTGCTTGTTTGCAAATGATACTTTTTTTTGGGTTAATGACATCTGGTAAAGAAAATATGTTAAGCAAAACATGACAAAATTTATTCCCGTGTTTCATAGTAGTCCAGTCAAGCTGCCTTATAATATATTTTGTGGTCTTTGCTTCAAAATGAAGGAGATATCAAAATTTGCTTTTGTCTTTCAAGATCAAAGTCGGTTTGTAAAACAAGAAAAGAACAAGACAAATCTGACTTTTTCCCCTGAAGGTGAATTTGATTTAATCAAGGGCCTGGGCAATTTGCACCTAAATTGTTCCACTTGGTTTAATCCTGAACTACTTCACTTGGTTTAACCAGCCGTTGTTCTTTGGTAGGGCCCTTCTATCAATAACTTTAATAATCTAAGTAATGATGCTGTTGCTAAACTTCCATGGAGAAAGAGATTATATGATATCAAGTTCAATAAAACCATTATATGCTATTAATATGCACAATGTAACCATTAATATAAATTAGCTGGCTTATTGACAAGGTGTAATGTAGTTCAGGTGTTCTGGGGCTTATTGAACATAAAAACAAGTTGAAGGGTCTTATCAAGTGAAGTAGTTGAGGGGTCAACAATCAGACTTTCTTGTTAAAAAAAAGGGCCTTTGGGTAAATTTTTCAGTATTCATTCAATATGAATTTTCCACCACGCGCATCTAACTGTTGGGTGATAGTTGCACTTGAGATATCATTAGCAAATAAAATATTTTTTTTTTGTTAAATAAATGCTTTATGTATGTAGTTACCTTTAGCCGAATTGATCCAGAAGGAAAGCTTGTCATGGGGTTTCGAAAGGCCTCTGCTCCAGGTTCCGGTGAATCGGTACATTACTGTATACCATATACATCTAAATTTCAACCTTTTAGTAGTTATTGTTCTTGTTTGTAAATAATTGATTATTCATTTATTTCTTGTAATTACTTATAAATCAGATTATTGAAGAAAAATGCAGTAAATTTTGCTTGATTTACCAGTGTATTATTAATTTATTCTGTACATTTCAGAAATAAACTTCCTTGAAAATAAGATTCTCCATTTGTTGGCTTCTTTAGTGACTGCATGCTATGTGTTCTCTTTTAATTTTACCTTATTAACTTCCTACTTTTCATACATGCAGGAAACTCAACATCTCAAGTCTAGCAATGGATTTTTAACCTGTCCACCCCCCGAGAATAACCCTAAAATAAGTACATCCTCTGAGCCAAAAGAAGCTAATGCAAACCAGCCAGAGTGGTCAAACAACCCAGAGAATAAAGGAAATGGCCTTGCTTACGTGCCTCAGGAGGGAGGTTTCGTGAGCCTCATGTCAAAGCCTCCTCCGCCATCACAAGCGGGGCCCGTAAAAAGGAAAGGCAGTTCTCTTGGTGCGAAAATAAAGAGACTGAAGATAGAAACCGAGGAGTCTATGGAATTGAAGTTGAACTGGGAAGAGGCGCAGTCACTGCTTAGGGCACCTTCAAATTCAGTTTCGACTGTCACGGTTATTGACGGAAATGAATTTGAAGAATTCCAGGTTAAATTTCAATATAATTTAGAGCTTAGTTTCCTTGTGGTCCCTTATATTTGATCATTACGCTGTGCTTTACCCCCCAGCATACTAATTTGTGAACAGTGTAAGTTGTAGACTACATGGTTCTTTTTGCAAATTTCATTATTTCCATATTGCAAACATATATCTCAAAATCACCAAAATAGGCTGAACATATATCCAGTTTTATATGAACTTGTTGTATGTACTATGCTTATAGGAACAAATATAGCTGCCATAAATTAAGTAAGAAATTATGTGTTATTATATATTTGTTGTACATCCAGTACATTTTGTTTGATTCAAGCTTAATTTGCACCTAGTGAAAAACAATATTACAAGAGTTGAGGACAAAATGGTCATTATATATAAGTTTCTAAAAGATCATAAGGAAGCTAATGGTTGGTGCCAGTTGCAATATGAGAGATGTTACTACATTTGCAATGCATTGTTGGTCTTGTTTGCAAAATTTCGGATGCAAGAGTAGGATAACTTAATTTTATTGAGAGGAGAAAATAATGCTGATGTTAAATATATAACAGGAACCTCCTGTGGTTGGAAGGAGGACGTACTTTGTGACTAGTCAAATGGGGTAAGGTTCCAACTTTCACTGTTTTGTAATTTTTTTTCCTCTTACTCCATGCAATTAAAGAAAATGGCAATGGTTTAACAGAGAGAGACACCAGTGGGTGCAGTGCGAAGAGTGTAACAAGTGGCGCAAGGTGCCTGTTGACGCTCTCTTAAATGCTAAATGGAGCTGTTCTCAGAACACCTGGGATGTTGACAGGTAATACTCTTGTTTCCTTTCATTTCCAGAAAAAATAAATCATGACTATTATTATTTTAACCCTTTTTGTTTCTTTTTTCTTTTGCTGTATTGTAAACAGATCATCTTGTTCATCTCCTGCAGAGCTTACTGTAGAGCAGCTTGCCGAATTGATTCCTTACAGAACTGGTAGAGTATTTATGTCATTTGGTACTTGAAATAGTGATGCTTTTAAGTTGCCGGCCGATTCTTCAAATACTTAAATATGATCACATAGGTCGGTTTTTTGCTGTATAGCGATTAGTAGCAAGTATTTTTTGCTGCAAAAACTGTTTAAATATGTCAATTCACAATGCAAACAACTAAGCCAACTTGTTAGCACATGGAGAGAAGTCCCTATTTATTTATTTATTTTTTTTGTTTTACAAAAGGAGGTTCAGGTTGATGCTATGATACCAAAAATATTTCATATTATCAAACCCTGTAATGCCATGTTACAATTTTAAAATTGCCTCTATTCGTGACTCTTTAGACAAATATGAAGGTGGATCTCTTCTCTTCTTACAGATTCCTCTTACAATAAACTTCCTATTCTTCTTTCCGAGTGTACCAGTGAATGTTAGAGCAGCAATTGCTTGATTATTCTTTTAGTTTGATTTGAATTTTGGATTGGAGGATGTTTAGATTAGATAGGTACTCTGGGTAGTATCCCCACCCATCTCTCAAAATAAATTAAGGTAAGGGGTGTCATGAGTTTGGGGCAGGAGAAAAAAGATTGATGCTATGAGGGCAAAAGAAAAAAAGGTTTGTGGCAATATAGTGAGGGTTCTTCTGTAATTTCACTCTTGACCTTAAAATAATAATTAGCTTTTTTTTTTTTCTGATTTTAGGTTCAATGATGCTAAGTTTTCTTTTATTTGTTCCAACATGTAAAAATTGCTCTCTTTTTACATAGTGATGTGTCAAAATATCATTGGCTTGGATCTATTCCATGAACATGATAAAATAGTTCTTGAAGTCATCTAAACATGCATACATTGGAACATATCGAGGTTTTCTTATAAAAATAAATACAAAAAATAGTGTTCTATTTTTATCAATCACAATCTCCACATTCATATTGATATTGTTTCTATTTCAATGTGTTTTGTGTACTTCACTATCCAATGGAAGTCTCATACCAGCAAAAACATATCTGGAAAATATCTTCAGTCCACGAGGGTGCTTTCATTTATTTTTCCTTAACAGGTACCAGAGTCTAGGATTTGTTGAGTGTTGGAAATGGCTGAAATATATGAAACCTTGTCATCATACCGGACCAGATTAGGTCTTGTTTGCTGTTTGCACATGTGTTTGACGAACTAACTGGTACTGTATTTGAGACCTTTTGGACTCATACAGGTGTATTTTGGTTATGCCCACTTGGTGCTTGATAAAATTCTGCTTTGGCCGATTTAAAGCTTTGTATTTTTGAGACAGGTGGCGGAACAAAGAGATCAAAAGTGAAGCATGAAACATCAGAAGCAGCAATTCATGGATCTGATGGTTTGGACACTCTGGCAAACCTGGCCATCCTGGGTGAATCAGAATCCATCTCAGGATCTTCTGTGGCAGGTGCCGATCTGCCGACTACTACACGGCACCCTCGTCACCGACCAGGATGCTCCTGCATTGTGTGCATCCAGCCACCTAGTGGGAAGGGGCCCAAGCACAAACAGTCGTGCACTTGTAATGTGTGTAATACTGTCAGGAGACGCTTTCGCACACTCATGATGCGTAGGGGGGGGAAAGGTCAGAGTGAGAGTTCGTCAGACCCTCCAACGTGCCCCACCAGCCCCACCCCACCCATGTCACCACAGCCTAGTGCTGGTGGTGCCTATGTTGGTGATGTGGGTCCCAAGGGTCAGAGTGGGATTGCTGTTGATGTGGGTCCCAGTCCTAGTCCCATTGGAAGTGCTGTTGCTGGTATGATATTGTTTTGGTGTGTTGCTTTCTTTTATTACTTCACCTTTTTCTTTTCTCCGAGTTATACACAAACATGTTGCATTGCCAATATGACCAACCATCTTTTACCCCATTTATATGTAATGATTCTCTACTATTTAGAACGCAATGGGTATCACATCTTTATCAAATATTCACAATTTTGCTCTTTTGTTTTTGGTCAGAGCTAGCCAATTGAACTTCAAATAAAAAAAAATTAATTTGGTTAGCTCTCCAGCTTTTTTGAACATATGGGACATCTTTAATTCTTTTACATCTAACTTGGGACTCTTTTGTATGACAAACTTGTTATCTTTTGAAAAAATGTTAGGGGTTCAAATACATGACGGCTTTACAATGGTACCCCAAGGATGTCTTATTTGTTTTACTTGTCAGTTTGGTACACCTTGGTGCAATTTTAATATTAAACAAGTTGAAATTTTGTATAGAATTAACGAATTGTAAATACTGCAGATGATGAGGGGTCAGAGAGGAGAAAAGGCAAGGTACCGGCAACATCGTCTTCTCCTTTAAAGGCCCAGATTGACTTGAACATACAACCTGAGAAAGAAGAGGAGACTTCGCCCAAGTCTGTTACTGCGGCGGTGGGCCCACTTGTCAAGCTCACAGATGATGCCCCTTCAACATAGGTTGCCTTCCGCAATGTTTTCGAATTAGACATGTCCGTTGGCCTTGTCTTAAATATAAAGTCTCTTTAGTATTTTGGCGGAGGCTTGTTCTAACTCTGTACGTGGAAGGCTGTTAGAGTGTAGGATATAGAGCATACCTGTTATGATACTGTTGATGCTTTTGTAAGAGCACATGTGAAGTGATGATTTATTGCTGCTCCTTGATCTGATGCTCTATGAAGATATCGCTTATACTTGGTGGATAAAAGAATTTAAATTTTTTTGTGGAGGGTGTTTAATTGGTAGTTTAATGTCATGGGTCATGAGTCAATTTCATTTTGAAGTGATGTGTCATGCATCACACATGCAGCTCATTTTTTTACAAAATTTGCAAAACTACATTGTCATAACTATGGAATTAGATTAAATTTTGGACAACAATACAGGGTATGAAACTTTCAGTACTGTATAAAATCGAATACCGTAAACTTTCATTGGTATTGTAATACCCTAAAATCAAGATCTCCTGGATATTCCTGAAAAGGCATCAATCACCAAACTCTGATGAGTTTGTACTAATGAGAATCCTCTCAGGTATGTTTCTCAAATAATATCATGACCGGATTTGAGAATATGAATAATCAAATCATATGAACTGTAAACTCCTCGTCGAACTTTTTGAATTTTATAATGGCACAAAAAGACAAATTGAACATTTTGGATTTTAGAGTGGCACAAAAAAACAAAAACAAATTGAAGGCACTAAAGTTATCAAAAGTTTGTTTTAAAAAAAAAAAATCTAGTAATTTGCTAGGAGGTTACATAGAAATTAAAGAAAATTTACATCCATACATAGGGGTGAAAACGGAGCGGATAATGCTGATACCATATCCGCATCTGTCGGATAATGAGCGGATACGAATACGAATACGGATAGTAAACAGATATCAAAATTCACAATTAAATCCGCCTTAAACGGATACAGATACGGAATGGATAACCCACGGATATGGATATAAAACGAATAATGGTCGAATAATTGAGTTATATGAATTTTAAAATACAAATACTAATTAACAGAATTAATAATTTAAATATTTAAGTTGATAATTTATAGAAGAAAAAAAATTAATCCGAAATGGGCTTGAAATAGTTTGAATATCCTTTGATTTATTGTCACATGGGCTCAAGAGTTTGAATATTCTTTAATGGACTTAAAAGAGATCTTTGTCTCACGTGGCCACGTGGAATTTGAGAGAGAGAGAGCAGAAGAATCAAAGACCATCGCGAAATTAGTCCAGATGTGTAAAAGAAATAGTCCCACATGAGTCACAGTAAAATAATTCAACACTATATATGTCTTTGAAAGCCATCAGTCACGTGAAATAGTAGGGACAGAGGGGAGAGAGAAAACATGGGGATTTGCTTTAACGGTTTAAGCTTGGATTTGGGTTTCGGATGTATGCGGATATTTGCTCCATTTAGACCTCTTTGAATGAATTCGGATATTTGCTCCATTTAGACCTCTTTGAATGAATTCGTATCCGGTACTGTTCTGCTTATTCAATAAATATCCGGATCCATTTTCAAAATTATCCGAATTCAGATTATTAACGGATTCGGAGCTCTTTGACCGAATCCGTATCCGGGTATTGTTCTGCTTATTCAATAAATATTCGGATCCATTTCTAAAATTATCCGAATCATTTGAATTCGGATTCGGAACGGATATCCGTCGGATAATCTAGCTCTGTTTTCATCTCTATGGACCATACATCTCAACAATTGTATTATTATTTCACTTCTGTTTTCTATTTTCTGATACCACTAACAACACTTCAACCACAAATTTGATTCTTAATTGATTTTTCCAACCATACTTTTTGACGTAATACAAAAATTTCTAAATACAAGTATATCATGCTGCTTTCATATGTGTCATTGCACAAAAAGGAACCACGTAGTCCAAATATCTTTCCTTGTCATATCATTGTTTCTGCAGAGTTAACACGTTGTGCAACAAGAATTGTTGAACTGGATTTGTATTAATTGAATTATCTTGTCATCAAGATTCAGTCCAAAAATGTTCAAAACCTGATGGCAAAAGTGCAAGATTATTGAAATTTTCTTCACTGACATAAGAGGAGTTTATGTTTCATGTTATGTATTTTTTGTTTGTTTCATTTTAATCTCTTTTATTTTCACTTTTTAAAGTTCAACTAATTAAGTTGAATCATTTTAAAATTTTTTGTGATAGGTTTTATATTGAAACCTGATTTGTGGTATCAATAAAACAAATGAGGACTAGGTTTTTATTTTTCCTTAAAACAATTATAATTAGTAAAGATAGTAAGATTAACAAATTAATAAACTTACTTCTAATTTGTTGTTTTTGAGAATTTCTATAAATCCTTTAGTTTGATTTTCTCCTGAAAAATATAATGAAGAATATTTGACTAGCATATCATAACTATTAATTAGTTGAGAGTAATATAATTAGCCATCGAGATTATCTTACCGACATCTCCTATTATTGATTTTCGAAGAATATTTGACTAGCATATCACAACTATTAATTAGTTGAGAGTAATATAATTAGCCATCGAGATTATCTTACCAACATCTCCTATTATTGATTTTCTTACGATATGTTTCCAATTTCTATTCAGGTCCAATAGTATTTACGTGATTGTAACATCTTAAAAACTAGGTTCTTGGTTTTGTTTTATTGATACTTTTTGTTTATATTTAAGAGAAAAAAAAATGCATAACGCGTGTTGACGACGAGAATTGCGAGGGCAAGATTTTTGTTTCTATAGGACCAAAGAAATTAATAATGTATGAGAACTTGAATCAAGCAAGTTAGGCTGCCAATATGCATGAAGGAAATAAACAAATTTCATGACTTGTATATATATATATTAGAAAAGATTAAGGAGTAACTTGCAAAATTTATACTTGTTTATATTGAGGACTGTTATTTCGTTCAGACATGGATTGAAGGCATACATTTTGCTCCTCTTTAATTATATTTCTACGAATTTGTTGGAGCAAGAGCTACAAATTGATCTGAGTTATTCAATTAAAAATCGGACGCTCAAATCAGACAAACATGAAGCGTGTATATAGTTAAAGATTAATTTGGATGATTGATTTGAATCGACGGTCTGAATTTGTCTTAGACCAATACTGAAGATAAATATGTGTACTCAAAACAAATGCGGTGAATGAAAAATATGTTATGGATGAAATATTTTGTACATACACCGATACACGCATGCGGTATGACACTTTGGTGGAAATTAAATGTTGAATTTTGTTAAAAAAAAACTATTAATGCCACATACATATGAAAATTGTTTTTCATACTAAGAATTCTTTTTATATGTTTTTCATACTAAAGCTTAAATTGTCATAATTTATTCTCTCTATTTTTACATATTGATTTGTTTTCGGTTTGAAAGAAGGAAATAATGAATGACCAGCCCAAAATGCGGACTATGAATTTGCATGCTTTACAGGCACGCAGTAGCAAGGTGGATTGAAAAACATTCATATTTTATCCTTTTATGCAAACTATTGCTGGGACATGACATGCACATTTACTTGTGCAAATCCTCCATTTGATAAGCTCATAGCAGAAGCTTTTGTACCATATTTTTTGTTTCTTGGGGATGGTTGCTTAAGTATGTTATAGTGGCAAGAAGGTGCCTTTAAAAATTTCCAATCACTCACCTGAAATGCTTGGAATTCTCAGTGTCAATTAAATAGTAGCAAATTCAGTTTTTGGAAACCATTATTTTATTAAGTCACTGGAGTGCATTATTTTAAGTCATTTGAGTGAGAAATTCTAATTCAAATCATCTCTAATTTTGTTCACTTCTTTAGTAAATTAGATTGAATACTTGTCAAGATTTAATTCTCGACAACAGCATCTAAAAAATGTTATGTACTAGGACCCTTTAATAAAAAAAAAGAAGAAGATTGAATACTTGCCAAGATTTGCTCCAATTTGAGCTGAAATGAACCATTAGTTTGTTTCAAGCATAGATACACACATTACAATCACAATTAATGAATTAAGAACTATGTTTCTCTAAACGCTAGCATAGAAACATCATAAAAAACTCAGAACTTGGAATTAAAAAAATGGAAATCTCGTTTCACATTAAGAGCACATCTATGTCAAACTTCTACTTGTTTCTTTTTATCTAAATTAGTGCATCTCAATGATAAATCGAACCATTAGTTTGCCCGAAAATCTGTAAGTCTGGACCAAGTTTCATCAATAAATCCAACGAATCAGGCAAGAACTTCCTAGCAAACAATGAACAAACCCTAGTGCTTATTCCATTATAGGTACAATTTGCACTGTACCTGATCTTCTCAAAAAGATCTAATGTAACATCGTTCTTTCCGAAACTCGCTGGGTGTGGCTTTCTTGCTGTCCAATCGGTATATGTCACGCTCCTGTTTGCATTATTCATCCAAGAAATTACAATCATAAAAGTCGGTATATAGTGCTCATCGGAAATACATGGGTACTTCCTATGGATAATGCAAAACCTCTGAAAAAGCGGGAAGTACGTTTCATCCGAAACAATTTTGACAGCTAATGCTCGATTTATTTCAAACCATTGTGATGCTTTGTGCCACTGTTCAACTGTTATTTGCGGTGCCATTGCAGGGTTGTACCGGCCGAGACCAGTTGGGCTGGAGTCATAGAAGGTGCCTACATAGGACATGTTGGAATTTATAAGGTATGTGTAAATTACGGTGAAGTTGTAGACAGGTATGCATGATTCAGATAGGAGAACGAAACGCTCGTTTGAGGAATCGAGTAATGCGTTTGCTATAAGGCGGCGCTCGGCCTCAATCATGTTTATATATCCCCACATTGCTCGCTGCATGAATCGATTGTGTAATTGTACATTAGAAATTAGCACGCTGTAGGTAAGTATGTTACTTAATTTTATCCTGGGAATCTGCCATTAGAAATTAGCACGATTGTGTAATGCGTATCCGCTACCAATATTGTCGGTATACCCTCGTGAATACTACCGTCAGGTAAAAATAAAAATAAATTAACAAAAATTTTACTGGTACAAACACAAAATTTGGTGAAAATTCAAAATAATGTTATCATTAGATGACTTGTAAACTTTGATAATGTAAAATTCGGTAACAATTTGAAAAATGTTATTATTTGATAACTTGAAAACTTTGATAATGTAAAGCAACATGATGGGTGAAAAAAAATAGAAACTTGGTGCAATGCATTTCCTTTGTTTTTTCTTTTTCTTTTTCTTTTTCAAGTGTGCGAAACCTTTTCTTTTTTACTTTTTCATTCTATAATACATTGCATGTATTATGTAACTTACCTGACTTGGAATTCTTCTCCCGAAAAACATTGAATTCTTCGCTATCGACCCATTATATGCAGGATCAGGATGCACATAAACTGAATACAGACCATCGTGCCCTTTGAAAAACTCATCCCAGAAAGGAGCCATCGGGAGATCGCCTCTTGTCAGAAACAAGAAAGCAACCTTCGGTACACGGGTAGATGGCAAATGGCGAATCTTAGGTGCAAATGATGCTCTCCAAAGCAACTCCTCTTCTGACATGTTGTGCAAAAGGCTAACTGGTTCTGGTAAAAGTGTTGGCGACGAGAAGTTAAAGGAAGTTTCAGAGAATCGGAAGAAATCCGGGAGAGATTGTAGGTAGGGGTTTGAAAACATGCCGAATGCAAAGGCGAAGATAAACAAGAGACACTTAGAGATAATGGAAAGAGGTTTTGGATGGTCTTTTGTAAAGAACCTAGTTGTTTTTGGTTGTCTCATGTCTTGTTTAACTACAAATTAGTAGAGCTTTAGGGGGGAAGTTTAACGTTGTGGCGTTTATATTATGAGTTGGGAGGTATTGCACTCAAACTTAACTTTATATTATATTATAATATTTTTTGCCTCGCCTCCTATTCTGAATTGGTTTCTTTTAAAAATAAAAATAAAAAAATAAAAAACAATATTTTACACTTGATGGCTTTGATTTTTACAAAACCATAAGAATCGAAATGTTGTTTCAATCCGAAATTTTTTTCCAGAACCGAAATGTTATTTCGGTCCGAGATGTTTTCACAAGTTTTACCATCATTTTTTTATCGAAATTTGTGAAAATAGCTTGAACCGAAATAGCATTTGGGTTCTTATGGCTTTTGTAAAAACTAGTGTTCTAAATAGCTAGCTATAGCGGCGCTATAGCTTTTCCGAATCATAAACGCTAAGCTATGAGATAAAAGTGCACTAACTCAGCTACGACCACTATAGCTATAATAGCTGACCGCTATATGTGACCTGCTATAGCTATCGCTATGCTACATTGATTTATTTTTTGCAATTTATATAAACTTCTGTAATTTTATTTTTATTTCTAATGCTACATGGTCTTCTATGATAAGTATGCTAAACCAAACTATGCGCTTTTGTTTTTACTTGTGATTTATTCTCTCATTCTATATTGAGAAATATTCAAATGTTAATTCTTCATTTTGATTGCTCTTTGTATAGTATTCATTTATAAAATTATTACCGTTCGTTATTATTATTATTATTATTATTATTATTATTATTATTATTATATATCAAATATTTAAATATGTATATTAACTTCATTTACCTTATAAAATTAATTGCTCTTTATCTATTATAATATGCAATACTATGAAGTATTAAATAATGTTAATTTTTAGAGTTTTTTTTCCTTCTTATTTACGTAATTGATAAAAAGTATAGACTTAAATTAATTATCATTTAGTTGTTACATCACTATCTAATATTGATTATGTTGATAATTAGTAGAAATATATAATATAAAATTTAGAAAGGAAAAATCGTTATGTATGATAGCTTTCGCTATAGCTACGCTATTCGCAATAGTTTTTTTTTTTTTTTTTTTGTCTCCCCTCTATGCTGCTATAATCGCTATTTAGAACCTTGGTAAAAACCAAAACAATCAAGTTGGTTTGATAAAATATTATTTTTAATTTATGGTTCTTTAAAAAAAATCACTGAATTGTCCACAAATCCTAAACCATCTTTGTTTATTTTATTTTATTATTATTATAGTCTCATCTAAAAAGTTACTGATACATGCTCCAATGAATATATTACGTGATATAGTCAAATTGACGATTTTTTTTATTTATATCCAAAAAAATAATTAAATTTCAGAAAATAACTAAAGCTGAACAAGATTTCGAAATCTACCCAAATCGGAATTTTTTTTTTCTGATAATTCAGTCCAAAGCTGAATTTTTTTTTCCAGTCTTAGAATTCCAAAACAAGGACTAAGAAAAAGGAAAAGAGGACAAAGAGAAACCGTAAATTTTTTTTTCGATTTCAATTTTTTTTTCTTTTTTCAGATTTCTTTTTTATTTAAATAGAAATGTTTATAATTTATTTATTTTTTGTATTGAAATATTAGAAACATTTAATATATATCTTTAAAAATAGATGGAATACTATATAATTTGATTTATTAGAAAGACAAATAACCCGGATCAACATTTTTCATGTTGGATTTTTTGCGGTTGTAAAAAAAATTAATATATTTCTTTACGAGTTATTGGAAAAAAAATAAAAATACTTGAATTCTGAGTTATTGATCCTGGTTTAAAAGTCACTTCCAAGTAATACAGAAAATATTATGATCCTTCTAGTACATTTAATTTACAAAGAGTTGTATCTATTTTGAGAATTCTTTTTAATAACAATAATTAAATAACTTAAATTTTTTTTCAAAAATAGATACCACTTTTTAGAAATAAAATGTACTAGAAAGATGACAATATTTTATGTGTTTACTTAGAAGTGACTTTTGAACCTGGATCAATAACTGAGAATTCAAATATTTTTATTTTTTTTCAATAACACATAAATAAATATAGTAATTTTTCTTACAACTGCAAAAAATCCGGTATGAAAAATGTTGATCAAGATCTTTGCAGCAGTCTTTCTAATAAATCAAATTATATAGTATTCCATCTATTTTCAAAGAGATATATTAAATATTTCTAATATTTCAATATAAAAAATAAATAAATTATAAGTATTTCTATTTAAATAAAAAAGAAATCTGAAAAAAGAAAAAAAAATTGAAACCGGAAATTCTTTTTACGGTTTTTTTTTTAGCCGGTGTTTTGAAATTCTAAAACCGGAGAATTTTTTTTTAGTTTTGGATTGAATTAACGGAAATTTTTTTTCCGGTTTGGGTGGATTTTGAAATCTTGTTCAGCTTTGGTTATTTTTTAAAATTTAATTATTTTTTTGTATATAAATAAAAAAATTGGGTCAAATTGATTTCGTGCAATACTCAAAAAGTAGAACCTGTTTGTAGTCAATGCATGGTACATTTATTGACCACGATTGAAGCTATATGCAGGGACCTTTTCAAAAGTGTATTACAATGCTACGCCACTTCCTAAACCAGCTTAGATCCGGAATTTCATGCTCCATTTTTAATGCAATTGGCCTTTCTCAAGTCAATACAAGTAAAATATTAAAATCGATTTTTCAGATATCACTACAGAAATTTAATAGTTTTTCTGGAAACCTTTATTTGTTGTGTAAAGGATTTTGCTTTTACTGCTGCACAAAACATACAATGATTATATCAAGTTATTACTTATACATATGACATCCCATTTTAGGAGAAATTAACAACCTTTTTTTCTTTTTTGATAGCATAGGCAACAGCCATGGTTCCTCCAATTGTAATTCCCGCAACTAGAGATTTATTTAAGCTTCCAAGTTTGCAATAAAAACCATTGTGTTCATTGTACAAAAGCAGAACAGTCATATATGCATGCAGGAGCAGACTCATAATTTTTGTAGGGGGCAAAAATATATTGAATCAGGTTTAAATAATTTATTGGATTTAAACCCATTAATTAATTGGGTACTTGATAAAAAAAATACTTTAACTTATATTTTTCAATGTTCTGACTTATAATTTATGATGCTTTAACTTATAATTATAATTACCAATAATAATTCAAGTTTTAACACTAAATTTAATCCGAAATACAAATCAAACATTCAAATGGAGGCAAAATAATTTTCAAGAAGAGACAAAGTCGATCAATACCGATAGATCACCACTAAAACTCAAAATTCAAAGAGAGAGGACTGCTCCCCTATTCTACTCTGAGTTCGCCCCTGTATGTATGTATGATGTGACCTGTACAGATGTTTGATTGGTAGAAGTGTATATGCAACTTCTGAGAATAGAAAGAAGATATCACAATTCAACCTTGTATCTTGTCTTTTACATTAGATGAAAATTTTATAGTTAAAAAGTAATACCCTTTATAGCTGAAGTCCATATTATCCAAGGAAAGATAATATCTGAGTTTAGATCCGGACTATATAAAATAAAATAAATCTTATTTTGAGTTTTTGAGAATTTTTAAAAAAATTCTTAAAAACTCAACATATATCTTATCGAATTAGAATTTCATTCATTTTGGAAAAAAACAGAAATACTTACATATAATTTCAATAAAAAAAATTATATTCAATTTTTTTTATTATAGATGAAAGCTTCAATTTTATTCCAAATGAATAAAATACTATCTATGATAATAATTACACAAGATAGTTTGCACTTTCTCAGTTGATAATGATAAAATAAAATCAAGATAAATACCAATTTCTATTATTGATAAAAAAAAAAAAACACACAGGTTGAAAGAAAGACTTCTCATGATTCAAAATCCAAATAAAAATCTTTTTAAAAATCCCTTTCTTTTCTTCTTATTGAAGATTCGAGAATAAATCAACCTAATAGAACCTCCTACCTTGTACACGCACTCAGCTAGCACCATAAAGCAAAGCACATCCTGTAAGTCAGCCACTGACTCTACATTCACTATCAAATTCCACGATATAAAATCTTCAAATCAAAATGAGCAAAACAATTCGAGTTTGGAATATGAAATAACTTGTACTTGACATAATACCGATCAGAAAACAAATCAATCTGGCTTGAGGAGGAATGCACCCGAACTTATAATATTCGTGCCGAAAACAGATCGAAGGGCATGGATCTAAACTTGAAATTTCTGTTACCTCAGGGGATGTGAATTCTTATAGCTGAGTTATGCTTTTGCACTGCATATCCGTGTAATCAACCTTACATGTGATCGAGGGCTTATAGTAACAGGCCCAAAAGAAGCCCAAATATCAATTACGGGCTCATCTTTTACTTGTTCAATACTTTCTTACTGCATTAAAAATTTAAAATTGTGTTCATGAAGGAACACTCTATATCAGATTTTATATTATAAATGGAAAAGGAGAAATTCTGTGCAATTTGTAGTATTTTTGAAGTGACAATAAATAATTTGAAGTCATTAATCCCAGGATCGGGTACCATGTGCTCAGGTATCAGAGCAGAGGCAGATGGTTATGTAATGAGAAACGACTAAGTCCCTCTTGCAAATTGAAACTAATTGGATTTTATAATTTTTGTATGCATTAATTAATACTTTTAGTACTCCTTATAAAATAAAATTATACAACACTTGATTTTTCAGCCTATCAATCTCAATTTAGATTTTTTTAAAATAAAATTAAATAAAAAATCTTCACATGAAAGGAGCAGTGTTCAAACTTATTTTACAAAAAAAACAGAGGATTATCCACCGAATCATTGGTTCAGTGGACCTCTCTTTTGGCTTGACCAAACCACCTGCCACAGTAAATCCCACCCAAGAGATCCTTTATTTAAAAAAAAAATCGTGCACCCTCTCTCCTTCTTCCCTTTCTCTCTTCTCCTCCTCCCAAACCGAAAATGGCACCCCTTTAATGTTTTTTTTTTTTTTTTATCTTCCAAAATACTCATCTATTTTCATAAAGTTAAAAGAGAGAGAACAAACAATATTATATAAATTATTTTGTACCAAAAAATGACAGCACCAAATTATAATCGATAGTTAATTCTTAGTTTTTCAGAAATCGATAGTAAGGTCAAAATTTTGAATTTTTTTGTATGGTAACTAAAAATATTTTGGTGTAATTTAGTATAATTTAACGTAACTGTAATCCAAAAATTTAGTAAAAGATGTTTTTTTTATGGTTAAAAATGATATATTAAATTTAATATATTTCTAGGACTTAATATAGGGTTTACTTAATTTTTAGGGCTTAATTTAGGGTTGATATAACCTAAAATTGCTGGAATTGGGGGTCCACCGCAGCAACGGTTTGGTGGATGAAATTTGATGTGGCCAAGCGTGTTGCACTTGCAGCAGGGTCAAAAGCGAGCTCCATCGAACCGCTGTTTGTATTATTAGAAGTTTGTTTGTATTTTTTGCTACTAGAACTTGATCTGATGTTAGTTTTTTCTAGTCTAATATTAGTTTCTTTTTCTTGTTCTTGTTCTTTTTTTTTTCTTTTTTTTTTTTTGGGGTGGCGGGCGGCCTCTACTGGAAGTGGTACATGGTGACCAATGACCAAATTTAAATTACTGCCACAATTTATTGCAGCAACGTCACATTTCATGACTGTTACCGATTTCAATTTTAAATATGTTTGTCGTAATTCAACTTCATCAAGTATAATAAGTAAAAATAATAATAGGAAATAATGTTGTGAAAATCGATTTAGCAATAATAAAATACGAAATAATGTTGCTTCTTCTTCATTTTTCATTTAAAAATTATTTCAAAAATAACGAGCCCAATAGATACCTTTTGTGATTATGTGATGGTTCCAATTTTTCTGGTAGCGAATTTGTGTCCAAGAAAATAATAAAAATTTATGATTTGCGGATAGGTCGGCACAGATTATCGTTAAGATTCACAACATAAGGTTAACATCACGCGCACTGACTTTGTGCAATTTTAACTGTAACAATCTCTGTCACAACTTAAATAATTTTGGAATTTTCTCTTTTCAATCACTGGCATCTACTTGTAATAGATGGCTATTTAATTCAGATATCTTCTAGTTCTCATATTTCAACCACCTTCTAAATGTTTTCATGTAAATCTTTGTGCTTCAGCTACACCTAGAAATTACTTGTTCCAACTATAAACAGGAGAGAAACCAAAACTCAATCTCATATTAAACATATTAAAAAGATATTACATGCTAATGAAGTATAACAAGGTTTCCTTCACTTACCCAAGAAAACAGAGAAAATTCCCCTGGGTAAATATTTAAAAAAGAAGAAGAAAGAGGACAGATATTTTTACTTTGGATTTCTACAATGGAAAAAGAAAATATACAAAATGCATAGAACTCAAAAAAAAGTTTTATATTTTACTGATCAGCACCTCGGCTGACCATATCCATGTAATGTTTAAAAGATTCTTGTCTTTGCATTCTCATCTCTTCATTGAACTTCTGGATAAATGCTTCTACTCTTCGATTCAAATCATCTTGGCCGAGTGACGGTTCTCTCTTAACCTTCGTCTCCCCTGAGCCGACCAATGACTCAACAGTACCTCGCTTCTCATGAAATGTCTCAGCTTTGCGCATTGTGGGGTCGGGTGGAGGTGCCATATCACCACTTCGCTTCTCATGAAATGTCTCAGCTTTGCGCATTGTGGGGCCGGGTGGAGATGCCATATCACCACTGTTTCGTGAGCCCCGTGTTTCCCATGTGTCTGATTTCTTCAGGTGGCGCGTAAGAGGCATGGCACGACCTTCTGTGATGGTACGCCATGTGGATTCTAGAGTCTCACCCTTCCGTGATTTGGTCACACGAAGCGCCTTGCCTGATAATTCATCACAAATTTATCAAACATGTATTTCATTGATACTATTTGATTTCATATACATCATCTATTTATAAAAGGGCTATCACATAGAGTTGTTACAATCCAACTAATCCTAATCTATTGTAACAACTTCCTAACAATATTATTAACACTAAGTAACTTCCTAACTATCTCTATTAGGTACATCTCTAAAAATATATATATATATATATATATATATATATATATGAAAAACACAAGGTACACTTTGTTATGTTTAGCAAAAATATACCAAGGTACTATACATCCATCACCTTACAAAAATTGAATCATTTTCAACTAGGCACCCTATTTGTCAATTTGTTAATTTCATTTGCCTTACAAAACTTTCTTCCTGGTGTTAACATGATGTTGCTATATAGTACAAGCGTACAGGACCCTGCTTTTCCAAATCTACCCGTTCATTTGTTTTGAGATTTGTGCATATAAAACAACAGATTTTGAGATTTGTGCATTTAAAAAAGAGTAAGGCATGAGTGCCATGGATATTATAGAGGGCTATGATGCTACGGCTCAATATTCGAGTTTTTAAAATTCTAACGGTCGATCCGAACTCTTCATCTTGTTCTCCATATTAATATGTGTTTAGAGACCAAATTTTACATTTTTTGAAAAATTTTATTATTTTTTTAAATAGGTAGAAAATCAAATATCTGAATGTTGCAAAATATTTTAGATCAAACGATTTTTCTATCTAGCTAAAAAAATAGTAAATATTTTTCAAACAATGTAAAATTTGGTCTCCAAATACATATTAATATGAAGAACAAGATAAACGGTTCGGATTGACATTAGAATTTTAAAAATTCAAATATCAAGCCGTAGCACCGTAGCCCTCTATACTATCCATAACACTCAAGTCTTACTCTTTAAAAAAAATAAAGGGGTAGATTTGGAAAAGCAGGCCCTGTGATTCTTTTGAGAATCGCAGCAGATTTATTTCCCAAGCGTACATGCATATGAAATTATGCAATAGCAAGTTAACTTTTACAACAAGACCCTTAGAAAAGAGTAAAATTACCTTCAGGACTGGCTCGAACGCTCTTCCGACTGAACCGAGCAGAAACCAGTGGTTTCTCCATTGACTCAGTGAATTTGGTATATTCACTTGGCATCTCAATTGAATCGGCTCGAACCATCGGTTCCAACAAGGAGTCAGTATCCACCGCTGGTACTGCTTGTACCGCTTCTTCATCTTCCCTTTCCACCAAATCCCATCTCGGACCTTTTATCACAAACTCTTCCTCATCGTCGTCAGCTATCTTAAAAATGGGTTTTCGTTCTTGACTTGAAACTGGTACCGGAGGCGGTACCTGTACTGGAACAGGATCTGGAAATGATACTGACACTGGTTCTGGCACCGGTACTGACACTGGCACTGGAACTAGAACTGGATCTGGTCCTGGCGCCGGTACCAGTATACTGTCCTTTACGGGTACAGCTTTGGGTGAACTGAACCGGGAGGAAGCAGCAATAGAAAGGATTATGCCGTTTATTATTAGATAGAGGTATGGTGGAGTTAGCCAACCAGCCAGCGACACGTAAGCCTTCGGCAACCAATCAGATAACAACACATAAGCAGTCGGGCCCATGAACCGGAGCATGACGGCTGTCCATACCACCCCAACAGAAAGAATCACCAATTTCGTTGTGCCCCTGTAAACACCCATTGCTGTGTCTCTCTCTACTTTATCTCTCTAACGAGCACTTACCACACAATCGGAAAGAAATATGGAAGCTCCCTCCTTCACTCCAACTCTCTCCTCTCTCTTTCCCCTTTCTCCTTCTCCTTCTGCTTCTCCTTCGTTGTTTTTTCTCTCTCTGAAGTGTTCGCAACGCTCTCTCACTTCTCAGTTTCAGTTTCACCTTCTCTGCCTCGGACTCTGTTTTAGGAGAAACTAGAAGGGATGATGAATTTATATACAAGGCGAACATTAATCTGGACCGTAGGATTTGATGCTCTCTGATACGAGATATGTGTGTGACGTTTCATGTGTTTATCCCTTTGGGCTTGTGGAGATTTCAAAGCGGCAATTCTTGTCGAATTTATCACTCCAAACCCTGTACTTCTGTCATATATAAAATAACATAAATTTCTATTTGTATGATAAATTCTTATAAAAAGAAGTATAAATATTTTGATAATACAATTAAAAGCAAGGTGTGCAATGAAAGAAGTTTAAAAATGAATCGGCTACACTATAGAAAGATGTAGAATCCGGGGACATGGACGTTACGGATGCGACAAATTTTGGACGGTGCAGATGTAATGGTAGTTGCACTGCTATCCGTAGGACTGCACAGAAAATTCTTAGTTCGTGATTTGATTCGAATTTGATTCAAAAAAAAATCGTAAGAAATCTAATTTAAAATAATTCGAAATTAATTTAAACTAAATTTAAACTAGACCTGATTTGTTCGAAATAGGTTTGCGAACTATTTTAGTTCGAATCTCAAAGTAACGTAAACTGTTGATTTACATAAGGCCACTCAACCATAAGTCTTAACTCATAAGTCATAACTCTCATTCTCAGTTCTAAAATTTTAGACGACTTTTACGCCTCGCTTTTAATAACTACGATCACTCTTTCTTGTCATAAAAAAGTTTGTAAAAAATTAGATTCAAAATTAATTCAAACCAAAATTTGAAGTAAATTCGATTCACTTCGATTCGTTTGCAGCCCTGGCCCTATCTGATTAACAACAACAACAAAAAAAAAAAAAGGAAAAAAAAAAAGAAAGAAAAAAACTACACGTGATCTCGCCATCTAGGACTGGTTGTTAAGGAAAGAGATATGGTGTATCTTTCCGTATAAAAATTCTCTCGTAAGAATTCCCGCATTTCATGGCTCAGATAGTTTGCCTCTTAGTGTATATCCGCTTGACAGTGCGTTAAATTCCACAGAAGATCCGAAGAGTTCGTATTGAGAGGACGTGTGGTCCCATGTGGAATAAACGCTCCAACGGTCGAAAAATGTGCCGTTGTGAGGGGGCCTGGGACGCGCGGCAGGGATGGGACCCACAATTTTCAAGCGGAGTGATTGAGTTGGACTTTTTTTTTTTTTTTTTTTGACATTCAAAGCCCGTAGGACTGTCAGCGCTGAGACGAGAGAGAGAGCGTTTCGTTGTAAGATCTCGATGGTTCGTAATACTTTGAAAGAATCAATGAAATAAATTATTAAATAACATTATTTGTGGTACAGCCGTGCGGTACTGGTCGCCAATGTCAGGCTACCGACCTGTCGACAAATACTAGAATAAGTCAGAGGAGATCTTATTTTTTCAACTTTTTTTTGTTTTAGGAAGAAAGTCAAGGAATTTTTTTATTACTAGATAAAACGATATACCGGTACAGTACTGGCCTTGGAATTAAAAGAAAGTTATTTTACCGGTACAGTACTGGCCTTGGAATTAAAAGAAAGTTTTCAAGGTAATCAAATCCTCTGTCTTCCGGGGTCAGGAAATTGTTTTTCCTTAGAGTCTCTGCACAGTGAGACCGGAGTAAGACCGGTTGCTGTTTAGGGGTTAACTATTTAGTTATTATTTTTAAATGGATCACACCTGCAGAGACTCTGGGGACAGAAAATTTCTGCCCCCCCGAGAAGTAAAGAATTCAGTCTCATTTTCAAGCTAGTTTATAGTCTTACTTAGCAAACCGAATCTCGTGCACCTCTAGAGCAAGAAATTCCTACTTCTAAAGTCACTGTAGTTAGATTCGAAGTGAGTCTGAAAACAAATATTTAAATATCAAAAACGATTCCAGCTCTATCCGACAGTGACTCTAGGAGCAAAAATTTTTTGCATCTTTAGAGGGCAAGTGATCTGAACACCTTACTTAGTTATGAAAATTATTTGCAAGTTCATATTTAGTTATGAAAATTATTTGCAAGTTCATTTTTAGTTATGAAAATTATTTGCAAGTTCATTTTACTTCTGGTTCACTAACATTGACATGTATGGAAAGGAAAGCATATATTGATAAATAAATGATGCCACAGTTGCATGAAGTAAGAAATTAAAATAATTGGTTTATTGATTAGTATTAAATATATTGAATAATAAATTAACTTAAAATTAAAAAATATGATCATAATCCGAATATCAATTATAATTAGAATGTCAATTCTTTTAATCTCTTGAGGTCCAACTACTCAATTTTTCAAATTGCACAGAAATTAATATGTGTTGTATTAAAGTTATGAAAAAAAATATTAATTAATTAATTAATTTTTAATTTCAGTAAGCTATGTGCTAATTGTCACAATGTTAATTTATTTTTAATTTCAGCAAGCTATGTTAATTATTTTTACTATTAGAAACAAGGGATCAATTGAAAATGTTAAGACTAATTGGCAAACAAATTAGTGTTAATCATTAATTGATGATCCTTTTAGTTGTCAAGATCAATTGTAACGATTGCTTAATTAACATGGCAACAGACGAAATGTCATATCTTTGCCATATATTAATATATAACCAAGCAAAATATGCCTAAAAGAGGCATATAGACATACAGAGAATACAGTCTAATTGTGGTCACACACAATTATTTGATGTTGACCATCCAATTTAGATGGTTCAAATTAATTATATTACTTAATCAAGAAGATGTTAATATTCTATCTAATCCAATTTTTGATTGGATTAGAAAACATGACTTGGATGTCTAATACTTATTCGATTTGGAATTAAGATTATAAATCAATATATTGATAATTGTGACATCTGAAATTAATTTTGTTAGTCAGAATAGACAAAGTTTAAGGCACAATTAAGAGTAGGGCTGCACAAAAAGTTCGTTGTTCGTGATTTGATTTGAGTTCAATTCGAAAAAAGTTGGTAATTAATTCGGTTCAAAATTAGTTCGTTCTAAAATGAATCAAATCAGATTGGTTCGAAATTAGTTTGAATTCGAACTCAAACTAGGTTAAGTTCGATTCAAAACTCTTCTTTTCAATTCTAAACTCTATTTCAATTTCAAACCAATTCGGTTCGAAACACGTTCAAATCAATTCAAATCAAACTCAAACTCTTCTTTTCAGTTTGAAATCCAGATTCGAATCAAACCAGTTCAGTTTGAAACTAGTTCGAACTTGAACTCAAATTGGGTTAAGTTCAATTCAGTTTGATTCATTTGCAACCCTAATCAAGAGTGATGTACAAAAAATCCTGCCTTTGAATTTAACATAACTAATTCAATTTGTGCCAATCAATAAACTTGTTTGCTTCATTTTACTTTTATGGTTGATTAAAACTGTAATTATTTTTCTGCTGCTTAATAATAATATATTATTTCTCACAAAAAAAGGTAGTGTTAGCGTTCAAATCAACAGATTTAGTTTAATTATCTAGGTGAGTTTCTATATAAAAGAAAAATTAACAATCATTATATAATAACAAAAATAAGACAGTATTCATCAGGATAAAAAGTAATTTTTTGCGACAGAATGCCATCATAAATGTGTTTTTTCTATTCTACTTTTCATGAGAGATTACTGTTATAAATGCATTTCTTTTTCCTCGCGAATTGTTGTTTGATATATATATTGTTGATTTGATCAAATGACTGCTATTTGTTTTGATGATTATCTTGACAATGATGCTATTATATTAATTATATATAAATATACCCAATATCAATATTAAAGCATAATTAAACATGAAACATTTCTCTAAAAATATGTGTAACTGATTTTATTTAGATTCCCTTTTTTTTCTCAAAAAGATTTTATTTAGCTTCCTCATATTATAATTGTTCTTCATATGTACATAATTAACTGTAAATAACTAGATACTTTTTTTTAATATCAATATAATTGTTTGTCGCTTTGTGCAACCAACCTTCAAAAAATAATATCTAAATAATTGTTTGATGTTTATTTGATTTCTATCTTGTTGAAAAAAAAAGATAACAAACTATAAATAATTACAAATTATGTACACATCAACTTTAATTTATTGAGGTGACAAATATATCATTATTGAATATGGACCTTTCACATTAGTGTATTTTGATCATGCTCCATAAACAGATATGTAATCATTTGGTTTCTAACTTTCTTGCCACATAAATGATAGCAACAAATGCGTTATCTAACTATAAGAATCGGATTGAATAAAAAGTTAAAAACCAAAAAAGCTACCATTTTATTCAATAAGAAGTAGGTTCTCAAACTTTTAATTTTTGACAAATTAATTGACTACCAAATTTTAATTTTGAAAACCACCTCCCTCTAATATATGCAAATGATGAGAATAATCTTCCGGTAGATAATTTATTATTTAATAAGTTTGAAATGATCATGATAGCCTTAATTAATTTATCCGTGTCATAATAATTTTATGAATAATAATATTTTACAATTTTCAAAATTAATTTTAAATTAGTAATAATTTCTTACTTCATAATGTTTGCTAATTTTCATGTGCAAATAAAATAGTTTTATCAATTTTATTTATTTTTTAAACTAGTTTCCTTTATAATAAATCAAGCATGTATAAAAAATAAAAAATAAAAGCTGAAATTAATATCATTATATTATGAATATTTAACCAAGTGCCTATATTTTTTAAAATAAGTTTTTATAACTTTATATAAATTTAAAAGCCATTAATATTTAATATATTATACTAAAAGCAACCAGGAATATTTTGGATATTTCATACTTAAAAAAATGGTCACATTAAATGGCGAGGGTGGAAGGAATAATTATCCCTATAAATAATAAAATAATGAAGATTCAATATGAATCGTTCAGTTGTAGTTAGATATTTTGAATCCATTATTATTTTATGTTATACAATTATTATGACAATAATGACATCGTCTCAACAGCCAAACAAATAATCACATCACAGTAAAGATTACAAACTTAGATATTTTCCAATCAATAAATTTGTAGAGATGGAAGCTACGAGATAAGACATTTTTTTTAAACATTTAGAATAACAGTTTTTAATTAATAAATGAAACCAAACGACGTAGATGAAATTGTCAAAATTATTATTTTAGGTCATCCATCCTGACCGTTCGTTCTTAATTAATTAGCCAGATAGCTTAGGAACAGCTATAAGCTCGAAAATTAGCAATTATTTATGTGAGAAATAAACAATCATCAATCTATTATAGCAATTTCTTTGTTTAATTACGAAGAACAATGGTAACAAATTAAAAAAATATATATTATTTTTGTTTTGCTCATCTTTTTTGCTCTTTGGCGAGTGGAGACAATTAATTATATATAAAAAAATAATTTTTTTGTTAAAATTATCAAAGAATATCCCTGAGTTTAGTTTTGTTGTGATAGTATTTTTTTTTTGTTAGAACTATTATTATGAATCAAATTCGATCAGATTTCAGCATGTGATCCAAATGTAAGTCCAACAATAATTTACAAAATTTATTAAAAAATTCATAATCAATCAAATTGGATGGCAAGTGAAATTTTAGCATCAACGTGTCATAAAAAATTTGGGGCAAATGCCACGGCCATTTTTATTAATATCCCAAAAAAAATAGATAATTTTAAAAATAACCTCGTTTTTTTTTTTTTATTAATGCCCTAACCGCTTGGAAGCGGAGCGGGCCAATATCAACACCAAACCGCCCATATAGTTGGCGGTCCACTTTTTTTTTATTTTTTTATTTTTTTTTTTATAAGTTTTTTTTTTAAAAACAGAATTTTTTTATTTTTTTTATTGAAATATTAGAAATGTTGAATATATTTCTTTAGAAATAGATGTAATAAAATATAATTTGATTTATTAGAAAGACTACAACAAATAACCCGGATCAATATTTTTCAGGCCGAATTTTTCGCGGTTGTAAGAAAAATTAATATATCTCTTTATGTGTTATTGGACAAAAATAAAAATGCTTAGATTCTGAGTTATTGATCCCGGTTCAAAAGTCACTTCTATGTAATCTAGAAAATATTGTGATCCTTCTAGGAAATTTAATTTATAAAAAGGTGTATCTATTTTGAGAATTCTTTTTTAATAACAAATATTAAATAACTTAATTTTTTTATTTTTTTTCAAAAATAAATGCAACTTTTCATAAATTAAATGTTCTAGAAAAATTACAATATTTTCTAGATTACATAGAAGTGACTTTTGAACCGGGATCAATAACTCAGAATCTAAGCATTTTTATTTTTTTCCAATAACACATAAAGAAATATATTAATTTTTTTTACAGCTGCGAAAAATCCGGCCTGAAAAATATTGATCCGGGTTATCTGTTGCAGTCTTTCTAATAAATCAAATTATATTGTATTCCATCTATTTTTAAAGAAATATATTTAACATTTCTAATATTTCAATACAAAAAATTAAAAAAATTAAAAAATAAATATTTTTTTAAAAATAAAAAAATAAAAATAAAAAATAAAAAATAAGACAACCGCCCCTGTCAGGGGCGGGTTGTTTTTTTTTTTTTTTAAATATTAATTTTTTAATTTTTTTAATTTTTTGTATTGAAATATTAGAAATGTTAAATATATTTCTTTAAAAATAGATGGAATACAATATAATTTGATTTATTAGAAAGACTGCAACAGATAACCCAGATCAATATTTTCAGGCTGGATTTTTCGCAGCTGTAAAAAAAATTAATATATTTCTTTATGTGTTATTGGAAAAAAATAAAAATGCTTAGATTCTGAGTTATTGATCCCGGTTCAAAAGTCACTTCTATGTAATCTAGAAAATATTGTAATTTTTCTAGAACATTTAATTTATGAAAAGTTGCATTTATTTTTGAAAAAAAATAAAAAAATTAAGTTATTTAATATTTGTTATTAAAAAAGAATTCTCAAAATAGATACACCTTTTTATAAATTAAATTTCCTAGAAGGATCACAATATTTTCTAGATTACATAGAAGTGACTTTTGAACCGGGATCAATAACTCAGAATCTAAGCATTTTTATTTTTGTCCAATAACACATAAAGAGATATATTAATTTTTCTTACAGCCGCGAAAAATCCGGCCTGAAAAATATTGATCCGGGTTATTTGTTGTAGTCTTTCTAATAAATCAAATTATATTGTATTACATCTATTTCTAAAGAAATATATTCAACATTTCTAATATTTCAATAAAAAAATAAAAAATTTCTGTTTTTAAAAAAAAAACTTATAAAAAAAAAAATAAAAAAATAAAAAAAAAGTGGACCGCCCACTATACGGGCGGTTTGGTGTTGATATTGGCCCGCTCCGCTTCCAAGCGGTTAGGGCATTAATAAAAAAAAAAAAAAACGAGGTTATTTTTAAAATTATCTATTTTTTTGGGGATATTAATAAAAATGGCCGCAAATGCCAAGTAGGCTTCTCCTATGATTTGTATGGTGACTCATTGCTCTAAAGTAGTACGGTATTGTTAATTTATTAATTCATAACTCAATAATTAACCATTCTATCATATTTGTGTCTGATTTATCTGATGACTAATTGTGTTAAACTAATTATAATATGGAGCACTTAGTTTATTGTCAACTCAATAATTAATGCACCCAATAAAGATTGTGCTTTAATTGTTGATCAATATTCTTGAGTTTTATTTTATTTTATTTCAAGATTGTGACCTTCTAACATAGACTAGTTCAACGGCCATTTTTATTAATATCCCAAAAAAATAGATAATTTTAAAAATAATCTCGCTTTTTTTTTTTTTTTATTAATGCCCTAACCGCTTGGAAGCGGAGCGGGCCAATATCAACACCAAACCGCCCGTATAGTGGGCGGTCCACTTTTTTTTTATTTTTTTATTTTTTTTTTTATAAGTTTTTTTTTTAAAAACAGAAATTTTTTATTTTTTTATTGAAATATTAGAAATGTTGAATATATTTCTTTAGAAATAGATGTAATACAATATAATTTGATTTATTAGAAAGACTGCAACAAATAACCCGGATCAATATTTTTCAGGCCGGATTTTTCGCGGCTGTAAGAAAAATTAATATATCTCTTTGTGTGTTATTGGACAAAAATAAAAATGCTTAGATTCTGAGTTATTGATCCCGGTTCAAAAGTCACTTCTATGTAATCTAGAAAATATTATAATCCTTCTAGCACATTTAATTTATAAAAATTGTATCTATTTTTGAAAAAAAATAAAAACTTTAAGTTATTTAATAATTGTTATTCAAAAAGAATTCTCAAAATAGATACAACTTTTTATAAATTAAATGTCCTAGAAGGATTATAATATTTTCTAGATTACATAGAAGTGACTTTTGAACCGGGATCAATAACTCAGAATCTAAGCATTTTTATTTTTGTCCAATAACACACAAAGAGATATATTAATTTTTCTTACAGCCGCGAAAAATCCGGCCTGAAAAATATTGATCCGGGTTATTTGTTGCAGTCTTTCTAATAAATCAAATTATATTGTATTACATCTATTTCTAAAGAAATATATTCAACATTTCTAATATTTCAATAAAAAAAAAAAAAATTTCTGTTTTAAAAAAAAAAACTTATAAAAAAAAAAAAAAAAAAATAAAAAAAAAGTGGACCGCCCACTATACGGGCGGTTTGGTGTTGATATTGGCCCGCTCCGCTTCCAAGCGGTTAGGGCATTAATAAAAAAAAAAAAAACGAGGTTATTTTTAAAATTATCTATTTTTTTTGGGATATTAATAAAAATGGCTGCTAGTTCAATCCACATCAGTCATATACAATTGTTTTTCAAAAAAAAAAAAAAATGAGGCGCCTATAAGCATGCAAAGTGAAGACCAAGAAACTAAAGTTACAACCACAATAAAAAAAAAGAAGATAAATTTGGATGTAATTCCAAATAAGAAAATTTGAATGTAACTTAGAAATAGCAATAAATTTATATTTAAAATTTACAAAATCAATATGTCAGAAATAAGATGGATTTTTTTTTTAATTTTTATTAATGGATGTAATCCAACCAATGATTCGGTTTTATTGAAGAGAGGCTAATAGAGTCAAACTAATAATTAAATTCCACTTATTTTCACAATTTATCACACCAAATATCACAGTGTAGAAAATTAGTGGGACCTTCTCATTGGCCTCTCCCTACTGCGGTACGAGGGAAAGAAAGAAAAAAAAAAGCGCCTGTGACCGAATCAATGGTTTAGTCCTAATAATTTTCAAACTTTTTTGTGATAAAAATAAGCTCCAACTCACTAAAACTACTATACCAAACTATTGGTTAGATTCCATCTATGGGATTAAAAAAAAAAAAAAAAAAAAAAAAAACGTAATCATCTTGTTTACTATAATTAAAATTTTGATTTAAAAAAAAAAAAAAAAAAGTTGTTGAATAGTACTTTACCAAACAGATTGTCTCAAATAGTAACCTATTAACAACTAGGATCGACATGTTGCAAATTTTGCACCACAAAAAATGGAAAAAGAATCAGTAGATATTGTAGGCTAGCTGGTAATACACACAAGAGAAAAGTTCAGCCAACACGATACATGGTTGGTGCAAGTGGGCCTACCACACACGGCACGACTTACGATGCATGTTTGCACCTTTGGCAACAAACCAAAGAAATTGGAACAAAAATTTGAGGCCAATACGTAAAAGCCGGAAAGTTTTTGGATATTCTGTAATTTTGTTGTTATTTTGTTGGAGTTTGCTTCTAAATATGATCTATTATTTTGGTTTTTCTTGTGAACTTGTCTTCTAATTAGTAAGTTCGAGAATATGTTTATAATTAATATTCCTTAAATACAAATTGTTTAATATCTTATTAACTTGAGGCCAATATGTAAAAGCCGGAACACCATCATCTTTTAAATAATTTTTTTAAAAATTAATATCTGCATCTCTATGTAGAAAGGTAGGAAATATATAAATATAATAGTAACAAAATGTAATTTATACATAAAACAACACTAACTGTATATACTGAAGAAGGGCTCCTCTTGTTCCTTTCAAAGAATATAAAATTATAATAATAGGGAAAAAATATTTTGCACGGAAAAATATATTGAAAGTAAATTAAATTGTGACAACCAACTACGATAAAAGTAAATAAGTACATTTGCAATAAGTCATGGATCATATATATTTGAAGCAATTTGGACTTTTAAATGATTATTATTGAGCAAAATAGTTATATAGCAGTTTAGTTTCATCGACATTTTAATATAATAACATATACTATGAATTAAATTGCAATTAACAAAGTGTCAACACAAAGACATACACTTGATACCTATCATTTTAGAACTTATATATGAATTCATAATAACACAATTCAAAAGTCTCGTTACAAGAGGAAGAGCCCCTTTAACGCATGTACTATATATGTGAGTGTAGTGTGAGAAAAATGGCACGGTGGAGCTCCATCATGGAATGGCACAGTTACAGCACGTCATGTGTTACTGTTCCGTGCTGTGACTCGCGTGCCGTGACCACCCTTTGATATTTTGGTCACGACACGGCACGTGAAATATCTTGTCATAACACGTAATCACCCGAGTCACGTGTAATTATGACTGTTAGGTCTTAATAAAATAGTGAACCTTGAAGAAACTAAAATTATGAAAAAAAATAGTTAAACGTGAGAAACGTGACCAGTTACGTTTGGGCACGGCACGCGAGTTACAGCGTGACTCGCGTGCTATGACCACCCCTTGACATTTTGGTCACGACACGACACGGCATGGGCAACTGTTCACTTGGTCACAGCGCAGCACGACATGAGATCAAAATTACGACGTGTTAATCACAGCACGACACATTTTTTCCACTCTATGTGAGTGTATTATATATAGTGCTACATTTCTATAAATTTTCCTTCTCATAAATTTGTACACAAGAATTTGTATTAAAAATTCTTCTAAAGAGACATTATAAATTACGCCTATAATTCTTCTGAAGTGCATTTACAGCCAAGTTTGTTTTTACGGCTGAAATCTTATATCCCGCACAAATGATTAGCAAATTAACTAATTAATTAATATGGAAGACACAAGATATATTTTGACTTCTTTCTAAAGATTATGTTGATTAATTGCACTATATAGTAAGTGCAAAATAGTAATGATGATGGCATTGAAAGATGAACAACACTAATTATGCAACTCAAGAGACAGACTGAGGGCTAATAGGAAGCCACGTGTAACAACACAAATTAGATAATGAAACCTAGCTGTTTCTCAAGGTTGAAAAAATTGGTAAATATCTGGTGGATTCCCAAATTTTCAACTTTGCTTGCGCAATTAATTGAAACAATCATATTTTTAGCTAGTCTAACATAGTTAGGTTAGAGTTTGCCGTAGACCTAACTTAAGTTGATTGACTATTTTTTTTGTAAATAATTACAGCTGTCATAATTTTTAATTACTCATTGATGAAGACCTCCTGAAATAGAGGGATTTATTTAATTTATCTAGTGTCGTTATATATGCACTTATATATATGTTGTATAGATGATTTCTCAATTCATTTACGTTCTCGGTGAGATCATGATTTTGGATAAGAAACTTTTCATTGACTTATCGGGTAATTAAAATATGAGTAAGATAATTTTTTATTAGTTTATTAAAGGATTATTGACTAAGGATATGATATAGATTAAAGGTTTAAATAACGCTTATCGCGTATGTCATAGTATAACGGTTAAAAGAATAATATTATATATGTCCATATTGCATGCGTCGTTATAATGATAACACCATATATAGCTTTTATAGTTCGAAAATACTATAGCATGATATTTAGAATTCTGATATAGATAAATTTAATTTTAGACGGAGACAAATTAGTACACAAATACCTCCACGGCTCCACCTGATTACTCATTAATTGACACCCTAGCTATTACTAAAATGTCATAATTAACTAATTAGTTATCATCCTGCATATTCATCACATCATTTTTGTTTGATCCTATAATAAGAATATTTTAAAATATTCAATATTTCTGAAGAACTTAACGATCAACATGGCTAATCTATGAAATGCTATGATAATCTAAGAATTGATTCTAAAACTACTCTTTGCCTATACTAAATTAATGATATACACAAAAGATTGCCACTCGATCATAGCTCGTGGGGGGGGTAACACTTATATATAGTGACGTGGCACTTGTTTATTGTAAGTATATTTATTTATTTTATTTCAGTTAAAACACAATTGCTGACAACTGTTATATATATGATTTTGGCTAAATCAAATTAAATTATTTTGACAGCGGTCAAATAATTATTGAGATCTTTCGAACTTATTTTTTAAGACTTGCAGAATACGTATATGAGTATATATTGCGTGAATACATATACTTAGTTCTTTTAAAAGGTTGGCCAAAAGAGTTTGAAATAATTTATGGAGTTTTGACTGCATGCCATGCATAATGACTTCAGAGAAAAATGCTTAATAGAAGCCCAGGCGCTCACGAGTGCGTATCCTCTGAGATATCTCAACTTTTGCATGACCGACGTGTCTGGTGCCTCTTCCGGGTGATGTAGGGGGTCAGTATTATGTGTGCTTTGAAATTCGTGCAGAACGTATTTAAACGGTTGGGATTTTCCATAAAGTCACGCAAAGTTTGAGATATCTCAGAGGATACGAATTCGGCGCTCATCATGCATGTGTACGTGTAGTCTTCGATTTCTTATGGCGAATGATGCGTAATAACAATACTGCTGGTTTTGTCGATGTTATATTTCTCTCGAGAGTCGAGATATGTGACAACTTAATGATTCGGAAAAAAAAAATCAAATGGAAAAAAGGAATAGAACGCTGGCCAATCAGACGGTGTGAACGGACTCCGTTTCTCCAGTCATTTTGATCGGACGACAAAGATGCAGCCATATTTCTTTAGTCCGGGACACGCGTCAGCATAGCATATGTTTTGGTGGGAACCACTATGGGGACTGCGATTGACAAAAACCCACCACACAGTACCTTACAAGATTCTCTCAGCTGAGATTTTTTGAATAGAGATGTAAACGAATCTGCACCGTCCGTTTTTAATCTTTGCATCTTAACATAGATCTAACGGTTGATATCGCACCACTTGGGAGATCTCTATCCATCCCGTTACTTCAGCCTTAAGGCAACAAGAATAACTTTTACAAATTTTGTCTTTGCTTTGTGATTACAGTTGACACGGTATACAAAGATGAAATTTATCGTCTTGTCTGAAAAGGAAATCCGTTAATCTTTCCGAACTAAGTGACTTTTATCCTGTGCTACTTGTTACAGTTTAATTAACTGACACGTCGGGTCAACAAAAACTATCGCTTTCTTTGATAAAGTAAAAAAATATAAATAATGTGTTTACATCCAGTAAAACACGTCTCTACTAGCTGTCAATCCATCATGAAATTCTTTCTGTGTATATATATATATATGATTTGAATGTTTGGTATATATATGGAACAGATGTTACTTCTATATATTAACACCACATGGAATTTTTTTTATAAATCATAATTGAGTCCGGCTAGTATAACATTGGTATTATATATATAACACTAACTACAAAATTCATTGGATATATTTTAAACGACTAATTCAAACCGATTTACTTTATGAGTGATGTATTTACATGCAATTTTTTTTTTTATTTTAGTATCAAATCAAGTAGTCAAAAATGTTGAAAAATAAATGCATTAAAATTAACTTTAAAACTCACACATTTGACCGTTTGACTTGATACTTAATAAATTCGAAAAATTATAAATTTTACATGTAAACGTGCAACTAATGAAATAGATGGGTTTGAACGGTTTGGATTCACCGTTTGAAGTCGATTCGATAGGTTTTGGAGTTGGTGTTATATAGGCTGAAATGACACTAATGTTATATTAGTCAGACTCATCATAATTAGAAATTTTTTTTTATGAAACCAATATGCTTTTTTTATTTTTTTTACAAAAATCATAAGAACCGAAATGTCATTTCAGTCTCTTTTTTGAGACTAAAATGACATTTCGATTTTAGCCGTTTTCACATATTTTGAGAAAAAAATACATTAAAAAATTACAAAAATACATAGGATTGAATTGCCATTTGAAAAAAAATCCAGGACTAAAATGGCATTTTTATACTTATGATTTTTATAAAAAAAAATTATCATGTTGGTTCATAATTTTTTTTTTTCTAATTATGGTTTATGAGAAAAATTCCTCCACGTGTCCCCTGGTCGCCTGGAAGATGTTAAATCAGAAATTAATCTCAGTGAACTGACATGAGCTGTAGTATGACTGGTTTTGCTACTAGAATAATCATTAAGGCATTTGGAGCCTTGGCGGAATCGACTATGGATATATTTACTGTGGTTTATCATAACTTATCCAAAATTAATTGGATAAATACTGCTATCTGCATCAGTTAAAGTACACGTGTCTGCCAGTCAAAACATTTGACAATTTTCCTTAAAAAAAAAAAATTAGTTGTTTGACTTTTGACTTACAACAAACTTGTCCGAAGTACCAATTGCGGTTAATCAAATAGAGCATGACTCCTGTTCTTACTTAAAAATAAAAAAAAAAGAAAAAAAAAACAAACTTGTCCGAAGTTTGAAACAAATTATGGGAAATTTGAAATCTCAATGTTTGTCATGAAGGGTGGAAAAATCATCCCCTTCTTGTATTTAAATTTTAAAACAAGATATTAAAAAGAAATTTATTTATTTATTTTGAATGAAGTACATATATAACAAGGGAATACAAGACCCTGTAAAATTGTTCGTAACGGTCAGATTAATGCTGTGCTGAGACAATTATGGAATTATGTCATTTTGATACCTTAAATCATTTATAGGCCCCTCTCTGGCAACCCAAAATAAAAGGAAGCCCAAAATGATATATTTAAAAGCCCAAATAAAATCATAAAATTCTAAGCACAAATTTCAACATTTCAATTAGCGCAGATTTTGAAGGGCAGTTTTGGTGGTGCAGATTTTAACGGCTAACATTTTAATTAGCGCAGAGGTGAGAGAAAATAAAATTTAGATCGGATAATTAATCTTTTATATAAAAGGAAACAATAGCAATAGGATTCCAATTTTCCAAATTATACTTTATGTTCCATAATAAATAAAGTTATCGGATATACTGTCAATTAATTAAAAAAGTTGTATTTTAAATGAGAAAATCCATCACACAATTTTTCAATTTTCCAAATTTCCAAATCATACTGTCTGTTCCACAACTTCGGTAGTTCGGTTGACAAAAACCCACCACACAATATCCTACACTATTTTCCCCGCAGAGATTTTTCTGATATCTAAACGAAACCGTCCATTTGCGATCTAACGGTCGAGATCGCACCATATGGGATATCTCTTTCCTGCCTTTTCTTCAGCCTTAAGGGAACCAGAATTACATTTGACACGGTACGTATACGAAGAATAAGACATGTACCTTTATCCTGTACTTTGTTACAGTTTACTTAATTGACCCGTCGGATCAACAAATTAAAACTATATATCGCTTTCTTTGATAAAGTAAAAAAAATATAAATGTGTTTTACATCCAGTAAAACACGTCTCCACTATACTAGCTTTCATTCTAACATGAAATTTCTTAATATAAATATGATTTGAATGTTTGGTATATGGAACAGATGTTATTCCTATATATTGACACCATATGTTCCCTAGAAGATGTTAAATCAGAAATCTGAATAAACTGACATGAATATATGGACAATTGTATGAATGGTTTTGCTGCTAGAAGAATCGATCTCTAAGGAATCATTAACCATGGTATATATATTGGACAGTTGTATATATGAATGGTTTTGCTGCTAGAAGAATCTCTTAATAAGGAATCATTAACTATATGGTATATTGGTATAAGTAGGAATATATATATATAGAGATGGGCTACGGTGAGTTGCGAAGTAAAACGCGTTTCTACTTCACGCCATCTTTTTATTTTGAAAGTCCAAACGACCGATCCGAACCGTTAGATGTTTAATCCATATTGAAATGTGCTTGGGGAACAAATTTTACATTTTTTAGAATTTTTTTACTATTTATTAAGCATTTTTTAAAATTGCTGTTTTGTTATAAACAGTAAAAAACAGTAAAATTTTCTAGACCATCAGATCAGCGACTTTCAAAATTGCTTAATAAATAGTAACAAAATTCCAAAAAATGTAAAATTTGGTTTCCAAGCACATTTCAATATGGAGAACAAGATGAACGGTTCGGATCGATGTTTTGAACTTTAAAATCGCAAAATATGAGAGTGAAGTAAAATAATCGCTTTACTTCGCAACTCACCGTAGCCCATCTCTCTCTCTCTCTCTCTCTCTCTCTATATGTATATATATATATAGAGGTGGGCTACGATGAGTTGCAAAGTAAAACGCGCTTCTACTTCACGCCGTATTTTTATTTTGAAAGTCCAAACGACTGATCCGAATTGTTAGATGTTTAATCCATATTGAAATGTGCCTAGAGACCAAATTTTACATTTTTTGGAATTTTTTTACTATTTATTAAGCATTTTTGAAAATTGCTGTTTTACTGTGAACAGTAAAAAACAGTAAAATTTTCTTGACCATCAGATCAACGACTTTCAAAATTGCTTAATAAATAGTAAAAACATTTCAAAAAAATATAAAATTTGGTCTCAAGCACATTTTAATATGGAGAACAAGATGAACGGTTCGGATCGACATTTTGAATTTTAAAATTGCAAAATATGAGCGTGAAGTAAAATAGTCGCTTTACTTCGCAACCCACCGTAGCCCTCCTATATATATATATATATATTCTTGCTGTGTGTCGTGACTCGGGTCACGAATTATGATCAAAATTATGGGTAATAATTATGGTACGTGAATGATCACGATATATATATATATATATATATATATATATATATATATATATATATATATTAGTCATACTGTGATCAAATGTGATATGAATTGGTATGTTTTATCACATTAATAACGTGTTATCACATGTTGTTTTTTTGGATTATGTTTAATTATTTTGTTTTAAGTTATCTAAAGAAAACAAAATAATCTCAAACAAAAAATAGAAAATAAAATTATAAATAATTGTAAAATAAAGAAACAATTTTGTGAAGGATTTAGCACAAAAATAAACTTAATTCAAAATTTAAATTGTTGTTTGAGATAAATAATGATAAAAATATTTTGTTATTCTTATCACATGTAATCATGTTTGAGCAAGTTATGTGTCGTGCCATAGTGCAATCATACTAGTTCGTGTGTCATGTCATGCCGTGTCATTTTTTTCTTGAAAAATAATTATAACACCTGACTGATACACATAATATATATGTCATACTTAACTATGCATGCCGTAGCGTGTATGGTAACGGTATGACTTTAACTTTATACATCCCAACTAGTGCGTACAATCATATATATATATATATATATATATGAATTAAACACAACTAATGAATTGTTAAAATTTGCATCTCACCTGTGGCTACACGTAGAAGATCTATTATTTGTGGATGAATTGGAGACACCGACTATGCATATATTTAATTAACTGGATAAATACTGCAATCTGCATCAGTTAAAGTACGTAGTGACGTGTCTGAAGTCAAACATTTGACAATTTCTGTAAAAACAAACTTAGCTCTTTGACTTGCGTTTGTTTCATGCAACTAATGATAACCACCGGCCAACCAATAAATGCTCGCCAGTGTTCAACAAACTTATGGGAGATTTAAAATATCAAAATAACACATAAAAAATAATACAGGGTAAAAGTTTGGCACCGAAGGTGGACTGCTTATGTTTAGTTTCAAAACAAGATATAGAAAGAAAAGTAAAACGGTATGCGCTACGTACCGTAAATTTATTAGTTTTCTTCTTCTTTTGAATGATGCAAACAATAATTATTTAATATTTCTCAAATCAATTGTATTCTATTTGACAGTCTCAACAATTAAAGTTCCTCGTTTCAATTATATTTATTTTAAACTAAAAAGAAATTCTTGGTGCTCTGTCAGACCTCTCAATTATATTCATTCAATTGTGTATTATTTGAATCATTGAGTTTCATTAAATTCCTAGTGATAATTATTTCAATTTGTTTAGCGAACAGAATTAAAGCGACAAAAATCTGCGTAATATTTATATGCATGGAGTATTATATAGATTTTTCATATAAAATGAAAATTTTAAAATAGCTAACACTGTGTCAAATTAAATTAAATTAAATTAGCAAATAATTTTACCTTGAGGAAAATTAAATTAATGCATATTATTATGTCATTTTGATACTGGATTATTGTTTGGCACCTCTCCCGCAACCCAAAACAAGGGAAAGCCCAAAATGATAAATTTAAAAAGCCCAAAAACTTAAAACTACAAATGTTGGTCTGAACTGAAAAACAATGTGTTTTTGGTGTAATACTTCTGAAATCTGGGATAAAATTGAATTTTTGGTGATTTAAGTTTGCATTTCAACTAAACAGAATGTTATGGTGATGGTACCAATTGTACCAGTATGGTATAAGTGCATGGCCTGAATTTCTGAATTACACAAGTTATTTGTGATTTTAACCAGTATTTCAATCTCTAGGTATGTGAAGTCATATTTATATTTTTTGTGTTGCATGAAGTGGTATTAGGATTAACTACAATTTTTAAAGTTTTCAAAGTCCAAATAGTCGATCCAAACTGTTTAACATGATGGATATATTAAAATGCGCTTGCAGATCAAATTTTATATTTTTTTTGAATTTGTTTTCTATTTATTAAGTATTTTACAAAATCGTTGTTTTGAGACCATTAATTTTTGTATCCATCATAATAATAAATAGTAAATTTTTTTCAAAAAAAAATGTAAATTGTCTAATGGAGTGGTTAAGAATTTTGATGCTCAATCAAGATGGAAGCGTATCTTCTGTGGAGTATCCTCTGCGGAGCTTTTAATTTGGTATGTTCATTTTGAATTGAGTGGGCAGGAAGAGAGCAGGGCAAATTTTGAGAATTTTTTCAATTCGGGTAAAATCTGATCTGGTCCGCTCAATTCAAAATGAACGGACCATATTAAAAGTTCTGCATAGCTCCGCAAAGGATACTATTCCCAATCAAGATGGCATGGGTTTGAACTTTATGTGCTAACCCATCCTTATCCATGCAATATAATTCGCAACGGTTAAAATTAATGTAGACTGTTATGGATTTATGTCATTTGCATACTTTAGATTAGGAGGAAGCCCAAAAAGGAGGAAGTCCAAAATGGTTAATTTAAAAGCCCAAATGAAACTACACAACTCCAAGCATAACTTGCAACTATATATATATACTAGTATCGTGCCCGTGTGTTGCAACGGAGGCATATTATAAGAAATGATACAAATTTTCAAAACATGTTTTACCATATCTTGATTCATGATAAATGTAGATATTGGTTTCTGCTATCAGACTATTTCAAGATCTGATAGTTTTTCGAGATCTGACATTACGTCTATTATTGAAATTTCAAGATTTGATAGTTTTTAAAATATTCTATGCCAGTTTAATTCAAATGAAATTTGATGTGTATTTAACATATATCAAGTGATTTAAAATTCCAATAATATGAAATTAATTGTCCTTGGTATTATCATTAAATAGTACAAAAAGTATATTTAAGTTCATGGGAAATTTCATAAATAACCATTGTGAGTTACCCTCTTATTTTTTATTAATACTACAACCAAACATAGGTGTTATAGGTATATATATCATTCACCAATTAATTTATGCTCTTATTTGATAATTCAAGTTCTTTGCTTGCCATGGATCTGTAAACACTAACACTAATTTTTTTTCCCAAATAATATCAAGGATATAAATGTTATGAAAACTTAATTACACTTCTTTCTCAGAATACAATACACTATTTGAGAAAGTTTTGATCAATATCATTTTAGCAAACACCTTACCAGCAAGCCCAATCTGCTTCAATGCACAGAGCCCCTTGATCAGCGAGCCGAACATGATGGTATCAACACAACATCCTTCTCTCGAGGACTGACCAAGCACACAAAATGGAAGATCTGCTCGACCCATACGACACCAGCAATCCACGATGAGGCCCAAGGTACGGATGGTGGGAGAGACAATGTACAAGCATACCACTGTCAAGGAAATAAAGATAAACCACTCATGAATAGTAAAGGAAATAAAGATAAACCACTCTCATGTTGATAAACTTAAGATAGATTAAAATTATTTGTGGTAGAAATTAAAAGTTCAAGTACCTCTATTATGGTTACCGGTAAAAAAAGTAAGAAGTGAGAATGAGAATATGAAACCTACCTGACAAAATAAAGGTCAATTTGCAACAGGAGAGCCTGCCCGATTTCTCAAATCCAACTGGGTCAAATTGTATTTTTTAGTAGAGACAGATCCACTGATGCCATAGTCAACATTCTTGTCAACCACCACAAAATGGTCTTTGCAACTATAATATGCTGTTGAATCCCTTGCTCTAACCTTCATTTCAAATTGAAACAAGCCATTATTAAATCCTATAACATGGTTCTGATACTGCCTACTACTAACTTTTTAAAATAAAACAAGCCATAAATAAGAAATGTACGAATTGATGTAGGATTTCTTGCTCTTTACCTTAACTATAAGATAAAACAATTTATAAATAATTAATCAATTTACATGGAAGCCCTTTTGGAAGGAATATTTACATGTAAGCCCTTTGCAGTTGTATCAGGGACCCTTTGTACCAGAAAACCTGATACACTCACCCCCAAATTTACAATTTACATAGAAGCCCTTAGGAAGGAAGAATTTACATAGTTGTAGCCCTTAGGAAGGAATAATTAATCTGGACCGATTTCTAATTTTAACGTGGTGTGGAAGAGAGCTTACTCCTGTAACCAATTTCTGATTTTAATGTGAATTTGGATTGGATTTATTCTTCTTCTTCTTTCCTTTCTTTCTCTACACCAAGAAGCACTGCTCTAAGCTTCTTTGGAGAAAAAACTCCTCCCAGAAATCAAATACACCAACTCCCTAAACAATATTACAAATAGAAACAATATTTGAAAAAAGAATAGTGGTAAGATGCCAAATCCCAACACACTGTGACTCTTCTGTTTATTTTTGTACTAAAGCCAAATAAAAAAAAATAAAATGTAAACCTAAGATCAAGGAAAATTTACTCATTTACCAGTAGAAGGTTAGTCTAGCACAAATAAAGCTGGTATATCACATTAAATTGCGAGCAGGTGGATGGCATGTATGGTACAACAGAGCACCTGTACAGCATAATGAAAAGCAACCAAATGCTCTAAACAAATAAAGAGTTTTGATTCAATCTAACAAATTATAAAAGTCACCCCTCCTTTTGCCTTCATGGAAAGTATCTGAAAGAAAAAATGAACTTAATTATGACGATGGTATGCCAGTAGTGACGTGCCGGTAGTGACACGTATAACATGTAGTTAATACCGGCATAGCTTGAAAGTAAGTCAAGGAGAATTTCAAATTATTGCTCCTTTTGACAGTCACAGTAAGACACCCCGACAAGCAATGCAATAGTATTCTTTTAATCCTAACCGTTAATTCAAAGCTAGTTTCACAAAATTTCAAATTCAATGGCTCAACTCTAACTCTTAATTCTCAATAAATTTAAATTCATGCTACAATTATATATACAGAAGCTATTGATGGTTAGAAATGAACATATAAATGATGAAAATAGATTCAATTGTTAACATATGGACCCCAGTAGATGCATGTTCATCCTCGAGAGCTTTACCAGTGGGTCCCACGCCCCAAGATCTTGACACTGACTCATACAGATCCTCAATATTAGAAGCAACTCGAGTGAAATGTTGTTCTAGAATTATATTGAGGATTCTGCACAAAAAGCAAAAAAAAAAAAAAATTTGGAAAATTCAAGTTCTCAAAATATAAAAATAAGAGACCAAAATATAACACGTACCTTGGTTATCTCCATGGAGGAGGCACCTATAGCAGCATCGATGCAGATCCAGGTGCGGGGACCGGTGGTCGATCGCTTTTTGTTCGTTAAGGGGTTGAAGGAGAAGCCAGGGCAGCAGTACCCCCGTACTCCATAGGGGCAAGATAGGGCGAAGGTGATTCCGGTGGTTCTGACACTTTTGACACCGGTGTCCAAGGCTGCACTTGAGGCGGCGACCACCCGAAGAGGCCGCATGATGCTATCATGCTTCTACCTCATACTGTGTTTCTTCCCTTCCGCTCTACTTCTCACTACTGGTATCGATACAGAGATGTAAAACCCTAGGTCAGGGCAAAACCTAGGGTTTGGTAGTGAGAATTGGAGAGGTCGAGGTGGGGGCATTGGTTGAAAAACAGATCGATCTAGGAGGGGGATTGGGAGAGGCGCCTCTGATCTCTGGCGAAAAAATTTCTCTGATTAGGTTTTTTTTTGGTAAGAAAGGGTCGGGGAGGAGACGGCTCGCTGGGAGAAATTCTTTTTTAATGGATCGGCGAAAACAATTATGTGACGATACGTGTGGCAGGTATAAGTTTCACTAAATTTAGACTTCTACACAGAAAAATGGTGTATTTAATTAAAAGAAGTCATATTATTTGTTTAAATGGCCCAGATTCATATCCGAATTCTGTTGAATAAATCCCAGCCGTACGACTTTCTGTCATCCAAAGTAATTTAAGGTGCATAATATAAACGAGAGATATATATATATATATATATTTGGTTAACAACCCGTAGGTACTTTCATTAAATTAGGACAAATCAATTACACACATAGTTCATACTAGTAAAAATACTAGTACATAAAAATACATAAAACAGTCATACTAGTACAATAAACAATAACTGAATCATCTTATACAAAGTTAGACAAGAAAAAATAGAACCGTGCTCTGATTACAAGAGATGAGCCTTCAGGTCGCTGTGCTCAGATTGATAGATAGTGAGCCTGCATTGTTTTCTGTGCTTGTGCTCATATTGGTTTCTATGGAGCCATCATGATTTCTTGTCCTTAGAAAAAATAATGTTGTTTTTTTAAATCAAAGCGAACTATGGATATCTAGGAGAGCCTCCATGCTCAGATGAAGTTTGTACCTGATTTATTCAGAAAAAGACAGAGAAAGGTCGAAGAAACAGGAGAAAAGAAGAAAGAAGTAGAAGAAGAGAGCAAAAGAGGAAGGAGACAACACCACTAGCACAACATTATTGTTTTCAATCATAAACATATACCTTATTTATATATTGCGATAGTAGATACTAGAAGAGCGGGAAGCGAATTTACAACACCCACATTCGAATCCAAATACTCAAAACGGAACGAAAAGCGGTAGTCAGATTCATTAGAGGAAGCACCTGCTCAAACAAGGGTTAGCGAAGCGGAAGAGTAGCGAGTCGAAACGATGAGTAGGTGATCCGATTCTCAAATTAAAAGCACCACTCAAGCTACGAGACGAAATAAACTGGGACGGAGTGATGGAGTGAGGTGAGGAGATGGCCGGAGAAAAATAAAATCGAGTCTCAAAACGAAATTTTATTTGATCGCATGGAGAATTGCCTAAGCGATATTTCCGAGGCAAGTCGATTGGAAAAAAAATATTAGAACTCGGTACTTGCATCCTGACCGTGAAATTACCTCGTTTACAAGTCATTATTATTATTTTTTTCATTTTGAGCCCTATATCAGTTGAAACTTCATTTTTTTTTTGTTATTTTGGTTACCAAAACTCTGTAATTTATACGAATCGTAAAGCAGCCATTATCATTAAATTATACATTACACCAATGCAGCACAGCACTATACAAGCACTCAAATTTTTAAAATTTTATTTTCGAAAAAAATTAATTTGCTCTTTATTTTTAGTTTAGTTCTTTCTCATCTCTTTCAAAAATATCAGTTCATAACTTATGGAAATTAATATTTAAAATTCTTAGTATAGTTTAACTTGATTACATTATTTTTTACTTTTAAGAAACTATATGCAATGGTTGTATGTATAACATTTTTTTTTAATTTGCAGGGAAGAAATATTAATATTTATTTATTTTCCATCAAATGAAACTTGAGTAACATATGCGTAAAATCTGTTAAAACTATTTGATTATTTCAATTTCCATTTGTTCGTTCAATTTATTCTTCTACGACAGCCTTTTCTTTAAATTAATTTAATATAATTAAATCTTTTAATATGGTAAATAGAGAAAAGTCTACTTAGATATTTAAGGTACCTACTTCAAACTGATAATTCCCTAAAAAACAAAACCACAGTAGTTGAACTAATATAATAACATTTTCAATAAATTAAAATAAGGAGACTACAATTATTTTTCACCGTAAAAGCAAAAGTCTGTTCTTATTTTTAATGAAACATAGCAACCTGTTTCAATTTTCAAACAAGAAAAAGGAGCCGTCAATGAAATATTTTATTTAGTTTTACAAAACGCTACTGACTTTTGCTTAGTGCTCATTGTTACATCATGTTTGTTGATAGCTCAGCTCACTGATCTTTTCTTTGGTTGCTTTCTTCACAATTAATTTTTGTGAAGAACTAGTCAAGGATCATGAGGATTAGAACCCTTTTCTCATTGCTTTGTGCATTCGTACATTGACCTTCTCAAAAGTACGGTTCTAACAAACTGTTCCAACTCTTTACCAATCAATGATGGATACTTCTCAGGAAATTTTATTACATGGAACCTGTTTTAAGTGCAGGGTTGACCCATACATCAATTAATTAGTTGTACCACAGTTTGTGAAGTGTTGTTGACGAGTTCCAAAATTTTGAAAAAAATAAAGAAAAAAAATATTGACAATGGAGATGGATTTGACTGAAATTCAATATATAAGAAAAATATGATTGTCTATAACGTCTAGAGGACGTTATAGATCACAATGTCCAAATTAGTGAACTTAGATTATCCACTAATTAACGAAACAACGGAAGAAAAACAAAAGACGGACGTTATTCTATATCACGTTCAGAGTTCTTGTATATCAAGATTTGTGCATTACCTGATATATTTAGTTTTTTTTTTCAAGAGCACTTGACGTGATATACAATAACGTCCGTTTTTTTTTTCTTTCCAATATTTTGTTAATTAGTGAGTAATCTTATTTTGCTAATTAGGACGTTGTAGTTTATAATGTCCTCTAGACGTATACATCATTATGTTTTTCTTATATATCAAATTTCAACGAAATCCTTTCCTATTGGATAAGATAACAGTGTTTTGAGAGTCGCAAAAATAAAGGCGATTTTGTCCAACGCGCCAACCCCCTCTCTCCCACTCAAACCTCATCCCACCCTCCTCTCCTCTTCTCTTCCGCTTCGTTTGAGCAGGTGATCACTTAGTGGATTTGGTCACTCATCGATTCTATCGACTTTTTGAGTTTGAGTGAGGATGTTGTGAATTCGTTCCACCCCATAGTATCTACTATAGCTATATATGAATAAAGTATGTGTGTATGGTTATTGTCAATAATGATGATGCTAAGATGTTGTTTCCTTCCTCCTTTCCTTCTTCTTCTTCTCCTGCTTATAAACTCTTTTTTTGACTTTCACACTGGTGGCTCTCTTTCTCTAAGAGGTGACTGTCCCGGTCCGATTGATTCAATTCTCAATTCGGTTTGATTCAATGCATTCTCGGGTGCACATTTATCTGAGTGGTGATTGTTCTAGTTCAGTTGATTCAGTTTTTTATCTGGTTTGATGCAGTACCTTTTCGGCTGCACATTCCTTTGAATGGAAGATACTTCGTGCAAAAGAGTTTGACGTGGTGTCTCTGCCAAAAGGAACAAGACAAATATATACATAGAGGAAATAATTACCAGGCTTCTATCATAGATGCGCATACCGTGTGTGTTTTTATTTGTTTACAGCAAATATTTTCAAAGACATTTGTTGTCTAATATCATATAACAATTGTCTTGTAACTCTTTGAATCAATACAATCGTCTACGGACTTTAAAAAAAATTTCTTCCCTATTGTTGACATTTATTTATTTGTTTCTTATTAATAAAAATTTTGGGACAAAGTTTGTTACTTTCTAGAAGAATCTATGTAAATCACATCTTAAGGTAAAGGTTAAGCTATTAAGCTCCAAACTTATTGTATTTTGTAACTAAAGAAGTTACAATTGTTTGTTACCTTTTCCATTATCGATATTTATTTATTTTCTTATTAATAAAAATTTCGGGACGAAGTTTGTTACTTTCCAGAAGAATCTATGTAAATCACAGCTTAAGGTAAAGGTTAAGCTATTAAGCTCCGAACTTATTGTATTTTGTAACTAATGAAGTGCAATTGTTTGTTAGAAAAATAAAGTTCTTTTTTCTTGAGTACAATCAATTTACATAGTGCAGAAATAAGGCAAGAACAAAATATTTGCGCATGATTAAGTTACCGGACCTCATTTATATGATTGTCTAAGAGACTGGTTTTGCAAATTAAGATCCATCGCTAATTAACATATATAAAAGAATCACTCATAACCACAAATTGGGCCAATAAAAAGAAAAAGAAAAACTTTATATATATATATATGCACTGCTCGGAAAAAAGAAATTACCAAATTTTTAAGTTCATTGAACTTTTTTTCTCCCAGAATAAAAAAGAAAAGAATAGTAACAATAGAATTCGCAACTCTGTCGATTTCTCGATAGGATATATGCACAAAATTTACAAGCCTTAATATTCTCACGAAAAGAAACCCCAGGCAACCATTGATTTTACCCTTTTAGTTCTTGTCAGTGAAAGTCGTTGTAAGAAGTGTGGTATCCTCTGAAGAAGAAGAAAAGGCTGTGCTTGCCATAGCTGATGAACAAATAGTGGTCGATACTTGACCGTAATTATTAGTTTCTTTTGTGCTTTTTACTTTGAGGTCCATAAAATCACTAATTACTGCAGGTTTGGTGATTTTTTCTGAGGCTATTGATTTCTCCCCTGTTAGTAATTTTAAAACACTCGACATAGAAGGGCGTAATTTGGTAGCATCTTGGGTACACAATAGGGCAACCTTTAAGAAACGAGTTGCCTCTTGGATATCCAAATCATCTCCCAAAAAGGCATCAACTATCTTCTCTAGGTCTCCCTGCTCATATAATGCCCATGTCTGCATGGAGAAAAAATATAGGGTCTGTTACACAAAAGATACCTAATTTAATGAACTCAATTTTTGTGTTCTTTTTACTATTTTTTTATTTGCTAGTTTTTCCTGAATATCTTACTTGCTCTCTCTTCAATTACTGGGTCTAATAAAATGCAAGAAAGGTCATAATATTCTCCTCAATAAGGTCAACATGTGTCAGTGTCCATATAAACAAAATAAAATACATAACACAGACGGATGGACAGATCCAATTAAATCTTTGCTAAAATATAAGGAACACAAGAAACATTGACATCGGTTAACATGCAAATCATCAATGTTAACACTTGTCCCAAGTCAACCCCATCCGTCTCATTGTGACGCCACAACAACATTTGGACAGATAAATAGATAATAAATAAATAAACAGCAGTAAAATAAACCAAGTGAAAGAAAAATTTTCAAGTTAAAAAAAATGAAACATACTCGTTCAAGAAGAAACTGATCCTCGTAAGGCAGCCTAGTGTTGGTGTTGCACCTGCCGCTTACAATTTCCAACAAAAGAACTCCAAAACTGTATATATCCGACTTTCTAGTCACCTGACCTCTTATAGCATATTCTGGTGCCAAGTAGCCTCTAAAATAAAATAAAATAAAAATAAACATCAGGATTTTTTTTCTAACTGAAATTTAAGAGGTTTAAGAGCACATGTTTCTTCGGAGTCCTTTTTTTTACAGAAGTTAAAGATAAATTGAGAAGATGAAGAACTCACATGGTACCAGCAACCCTAGTGCTGACATGGGTGGCATTAGGAGGGAGAAGCTTAGCTAACCCAAAATCAGATATCTTAGGGGTCAAATCTTTGTCTAGTAATATGTTACTAGCTTTTATATCTCTGTGTATAATAGGAGGTCTGATTTCATCATGAAGGAATGAAAGACCACGAGCCACCCCTAAGCAGAGCTTCACACGGGTCTGCCAGTTGAACTCCAGATTATCAGGGTTTCGGCCTGCAAGGAAAATAAATTCAAATTAATTGGTGATATCTTGATACGTTTTAATAATCGTCAACCGACTGAACTGAAAAACTTGCAATAAAGGGGTAAAAAAAATTAAGAAAAAAATAATCATAGATAAAACTGAGACTTGATAACTGGTGTGGTATAATACAATACATGCTGGTACGGTACTGGTACTGGACCAAAGTCACCAGTTTTTGAGTAGAGGCATACTGCACTTACGAAAAATGTTTGTCAGATGGAACCAGTGCAGGTGAGAACTTGCTAGCACTGTAATTATCTGCTGTCTGAACAGCAATATTGAACACCAAGAAAAGGTACACATCCCAAAAAATTGTAACCTAATAGAAAAGAAATAATAACTAGTGTATTTCATACCTAGAAGTGTTTGAGCAAGGCTATTATTTTCCATGTAAGGATAGACAAGAATTCTATTGATGCCTTCAACACAACAGCCGTATAACCTGACAAGATTTTCATGATTTATGTCTGATATAATTGTTAACTCGGTCAAAAACTCCCTCACACCTTGTCTTGATTCTGTAGAGAGCACCTTAACTGCCAAAATGGTCCCATCTTTCAGCTTTCCCTATATGAATGAAACAGAGAAATTTATTAGACGAAATCATCTTATTCAGAAATGCAGTATGATTCAGTTTTTCCATGTAACAGCCAATAGTTTGCTTGGTAATTTTTTCTTTTGCAAAATTGGACCAAAATTTACAGAAGCACCCTCCAAAATTAATATATTTAAAATAGGAACCTTAAAATATTTAAAAATGAAGCCTAACACAATATATATGGTACATTGTTGTTAACTAAAATTTGGCCACTAATGTCAATACGCTCATTTTAAATTGAGGAAAAAAGAAGATAATCAGCTCATGTTTCAAGAGATAAATTGAACTAACCATCAAGACAAGATATTTGGATATTGGAGTTGATGTTCTATGAAGCAGGGGCAGACTCAAGATTTTCGTCAGGTGGGGGCAAAAAAATATCGAATCGGGTTTAAATAACTAATTGGATTTAAATCCATTAACTAATTAAGTACTCTATAAAAAACAATGTTTTAACTTATCATTTCCAATACTCTGACTTATAATTTATGATTCTCTAACCTATAATTCTAATTACCAATCATAATTCAAGAAATTTATTTTAATTTTAACTCTAAATATAACCCGAATTACAAATGAAACATCTAGAGGGGGGCAAAAATATTTTCAGAGGGAGGCCAAGTCGATCAGAATATGTCCCAATATCCACTAAAATTCAAAATCCAGGGGCCCTGCCAATACATGGATCTGCCCCTGCTATGAAGATGAACTAGCCACAGAAAAAATGTGGTTAAATGATTAATTTTAGAGTTACCACTTGAGTATTATTCACAAATAACATGAAGTTTTATGTGCCAAATATGGGAAAATGATGGATGTGTATTTGCAGAGGCAGTAAAATGCATAACTTGGAAGAGGAACCTTATATATAAACATACAGTAAATACTGAAGATGAGATCTTACCTTATAGACTGAACCAAAGCCGCCTTCACCAATTTTATTTGCATAGCTAAAACCATCAGTGGCTTTCCTCAATTCATTGTAAGTGAATATTTTAATTCTATTGATACCTGGAATATCTGGAAAATATGTAGAAGTATGTAAAAGTAAGTAACCAATTGTGTGAGAAAGAAGAAGTAAGATATTAACCCCCCTCCCCGCACACTCAAATATAGAAATGGCAGAAACACAAAAAAGTACATTGCAAATTTGCAATTTCTAAAAACAGAAATTTTGAATGTATGCCAGTCAATTTTCTTCCCAAAAGAAAAGTCAGTGCTGTTAAATTGGTATTAGCTGAATATTATTTTAACCATCATTACCAAAAAAATTAAATTAATAAGCCCAATTTAAGACGAACAGCTAATTCATACCCCGTCACATACCTTCATTTTGTCGAACAGTATCAAGTGCACTGTTTTTTCCAAATAAGCCACACAAGCAACTCATTACCGGTTTAACCAATCTGGAATTTCCTATACAAAGTGTAAATGTATTAGGCAGATATCTCAAAATGCTCTTAGGGGTATAAAAGAGGAAAAGAAAAGTCATTTGTTATCAATTATCTAACACCTAGGTATGAAAAGTAAAATTATAATAAATGAATTAGGACCCCACGAAGGACAGAAACATTAGAATTAGGTCGTGAAACAGTTCAGAAAATTCCAAACCGAGTTGAGGGTCCAACAAGACTAACGAGGCCACCATCAAATTGACACATTCTCCATTAAATATTTAAAAAGAGACGAAGCTTATCCATGATTGGCTCTTTCTTATTTTAAGCAAAAAAACCCAGGATCAAATGTGAAAGCAAGACCTTGTTATTTGAACTTAACCCTTTCGAAAATAATATTGGAAATGAGATCCTTGGATTTTTTTTTTTAGGAAAAATCTTCCAACAAAAGATCAAAAGGCCAAAACTACTCAACTTCTTTGAACCACAAACAAAAAAGGAATAATTTTTATACCAAATTCAGAAGGGGATCACATTCACAGGAAATAAGAATCAATAGCATAATGATCACAATCTAAAATCTTTGTTATTAATTTCATACAAAAAATAATGAAATTGACAAAGTAGAGTTTACCAAAAGATGGAGGCAGATGAATGAATCAAATTATAAACTACAGCTCGTGCCAGTAACCAGACGGTCAGTCCCAATACCACTTCCAAAATCCCTGTAATGGGCAAAATCAGATCCCAAATCAAATAACTAAAAAGGAAAGTGTCACGTAACCACCAAAAACCAAAGCAAACGTGCGACTTACAAAATTTTTTTCTGATGGAAGAAGCAGAAACAGATGCGAGTCTGCGACGCTAGTTAGCAAACAGGAGTTCGTATCTGTTGGAGGATTGAGAGAGCGTGTAGACGTGGTCGTTATTGGTTATAAAGAGAGACAAATAGAGAGAGAGAGAGAGAGGGGTTTGCCTTTTTATTCGTCTATTTTATTCGGTATTTGATGCACCCTACTAGTTCTGGTATCAGAAAGTTAGAAATCTATGGAGTCATTGACTTCAAATTTCAGAAGACCGCTTTCATACTTGGTTTAGGTTTCAGAATTTGCGTACTCTCCAGTTGCAACATACAAGGAGGCGGCGGCCATTGACCATTTTATCGGTCAAGTTCATAAAGGGAAAATTTAATGTATACCCCTCACAAATCTCGAATTCTGTATTATTCCCTCCAAAATTATTAAATTAATTATATCATATTTATCCTTCAAAAACTAAAAAACTAACAAAATTTCAATTTATTAGCTTTTATATTCAAACTCATTTTAAATTTATAAAGTACTCATTTTATCCTTTAACAAAATAAAAATATATAGTATGTAAGAAAGATATTATGTTATCTAATTGAGCAGTTTCCAAGGACAAATGAATCGTTTCTCAACTTGTGATATATATACACTGACATTTAGATATATGTTTGTATGTACGCCACAAGTAAAAAGATGTACAATTTGTTCTAAAAGATGATTTATTAGAAAACTAAATATTTCTCTAAAACAAGTTACATATTTAAAAAAAATTTAATAAAAGATAAAATTAATACTTTATAGTCTTAAAATGAGTTTTATTTAGTAGAAAACTCAATAAATTGGATAAATTTTTGAGTTTTTGACATTTAGAATGGTAAATTTTATATTATGAATTATAGAGAGAAAAGTACGTGATTATAAAGTTGTTGGAGGTATACATGAAATTTCCTCATTTATAAAATATCACCGTTTTTATGTTTAGTTTTTATTATATAATAGAAAATTATAAATCTATGTAGTTTTTGACTTTTCAGAATTTGCGTTTTCTTGTGTTGTAACTTGTAACGAACAAGAGATGCTGATAAACTCTTTTTATTGATCAAAATTATAAAAAATCACAATTTTTATGTTTGGTCTTTATAATCGAGAACATGTTATTTCGGCAGTCAGATGTTATGTACCCACAAATTCTCACTAATCTCAATTCAATCCTTTTATACAATTTCGGGGTTAATAACATTCGATATGACAAAATGAAAAAAGATGACCACAGACATACGAACTGGAAATGAAAACAGATATGATAATTGTATTGTTGATCGTTATAATTAAATATATTACATGAACCTTAATTTCGTTATAATATTCATTTTTTTATATTTGTATAAAAAATATTGCATTTTATTAAATTTTTATAAATTATTACTTTAGTAAAACTGTATTTACATTTCTAGTCGTATTCGATTAATATCCGATCATTATCCTTACTCGAAAGCCTTTTTGTATATACCAAATGTTTGAAGATTTTTTGCCTTGTCAAGTAAAATTTTGACACAATTAATCTATCAATAAATATCGGATAGTGATCAAACTGTATTCTTATTTATTATAATTTTTAGAATACAATACGGATACGGATAGTCTTAGATACATATACGAATTGAATATTAAATAGTTACGAATATGGAATTTAAAATAAATTACTAATGTATATTTTATTGAAAAATAATATTTAAATCTAATTTTTTTCATTAAAAAATTAGATTTAATATTTTTGACAGTTTGTTGGGGTTACAAAACATATATCATATTATCAAAACAATAGCCACTTATCGTGTCATAGTGTTATATTGTTCATCATAATATATATCTATATATAGTTTAATAAATCATTGGTATGTATATGCAGTTTAATAAATATTTAATATGTATATGCGGTTTAATGAATCATTTTAAAAATAAAGAGTACATTTATTGTGATTTAAAGGTGTAAATGGTCGGATAGTGATAGTTACTTAAAAATCAAACCATATCCTTATCTATTATAATTTTTCGGATACATATACGGATAGTCTCGGATACGAATACGGATCGGATAATATAAGTAATTTTCCGGATTTGATCCAAACGAAATTGAATAATATCTGATCCGTTTACACTTTAATAAAAATATATCAAAGACAAAATTTATGTACATTAAATATAAATCAATTTACCCTTTTTTTCAATATTTAATAACTTGTACTAATTTTCTTTGTGTTGAATTGTATATTGCAAGCCAACGTTACTTTCCGACAAAGTAGAATTGTTATTTGCTGGTAACATGGCGTTTCTGATTAGAGGACGAAAGTACAGACAAAATCTTTCCTGACAATAAGGTTTAGTTTGCTATACTCTTCACTAATCATATGTTATAGAATATCGCAAGTTTTACAGAAATATTTAAATTGATTCTCAGAAGTGTTGTGATCTCCGCAGATTTGCGTTAGTTTCGCTGACATTTTATTTTATTGTGCCGGCCGTTAAGAACATTGGATCAAATAATGAAATTTTTAAATAACAAAATTAATTGATACGATATATTGTACATATAAATTAAATCTCACATAGATATTTTTTATTTTTAATAACAAATATAATTGATTGGATGTATGAATTGTACATATTATACATTGCACTTGCATATAAAAAGTTACACCATTAGATTTTTTTTATTTCGGGATGCATCAAGAACTAAAAGAAATCAACATACCTTATTTTGATGATTAATTAATCTCCTCTCTTGATGACTACCTTAATATGGTCAAAATCCTATAATTTTTTATATACATATATTTCAAATAATATAAAATATCTTTCAACCAATTAAATTTATTAATTTTAGCATGCATAAAAAGTTGTCACCGTTTGACATCAACGACTATCAGCATTGGATTATTTCTCGTAAAAAAATCAGGAACAAATAGTGAACTAGAAATATTTGGAGGACCAAAAATAAGAAATTCTGATACTTGAAAGTTCAAATTACTTTTACATTGGTTAAATATTCTTCCGTTTGTCAGAGTAAAATTTAAGATAGACTTATTACTTAAAATTATTTAAATAGACGGTGATGTTCAGATTAGACATTTAAAGATAAATAAATTATGAAGTTCATGAAAGCTGGTAGTTGAAAAAAAAATTATCTGATCAAAAAGCAATTCAAGATTAATTTGTTTTACATTTTTTTTCATTTGTATGTTCTTTTGGAGTAATTTTAGCATGAAAAATTAGTTAGCTTTTATGAGAACCACCACTTGTCTAGTGACAAAAGTAATATTCTCCATATGAGAGATCGCATATTTGAAATCCGAATGACAAAATTTCTTCTGAATATTAAATAGTTGAATAATTTGACCACTAACTTCTACTAAAAAAATTTCAATAATTTTTATGAAACAGTAAAAAATTACAGAACTAGCATATCCATTATTTACAGTTTTATTCCACATCAGTCAATAATATTTTTAAAAATGTGTGTTAAAAAAGAAGGCACTATGAAGGATAAGATCTATGCACCTGAAAACTACAAGTCTCGAATCATGCATGTAGTTAATTAGTCGAAATGTTTTGAACTAACATTAATTGTCACTATTTTCAGTTTTATTTTTACTACTGTTAGCTAGGGCTGCTAAAAAAGTTTGTAGTTCGTAATTCGATTGACTTTGATTCAAAAAAAATTTCGCAATTAACTCATCCGATTGAAGTTCATTTTGAAACAAATCAAACTAGTTCGGTTTGAATCTTATTCAAATTCAAACTCAAAATCGATATAATTCGTTCAAAATTAATTTGTGAACTATTTAGGTTCAAATCTCAAATTAACATGTATCGTTTAAATTAAAACAATACCAGTGGCTCAGTATACAATTAAGATTTAATTGCAAATAAGCATGTAATATAATTAGATAAGATCTAATGCAATGCTTAGTTAAGCAATCCAATTTAAAAAAAATAACTAAAGGCGATAGGACTGTCAAAAAAGCATTTATTTCGTGATTCGATTAATTTCAATTTGAAAAAAATTCACAATTAATTCATTTAGTTAAAATTTGTTCTGAAACAAATCAAACATCGGTTCGAATATTATTCAAACACAAATTTAAACTACGATAAATTTAGTTTGGTTTGATTCGCTTGCAGCCCTACAGTGCCAGCTAATAAAAGTATAAAACACAGAAAAATATGGACAGGCAACGCCGAATCTAATAATCAATGCGCCAAACGGCGAAAGAGGCCAATAGATACAAATAAATATAAGGAAATTCACCTGCTTTGACCTCTGCTTCTCTAGATTCAGGCACATGTAAATCACCAGAAATACAGAACGTACTAAATGTTGAACAAATACGACATTTATCTATTGATATTTTATCCAGAATTCCAATAAGAATAGGCCCAAAATACTAATAAATAAGAGAGGTCAGTCTGGATTTCGAGTTTTAATGGTGATCTACCAGTACTGAGATTTGTTTCTCTTTGAATTTTTTTTTACCCTCTCTAAATATTTAATTTATAATTCAAATTAAATTTAGTATTAAAATCAATGTAAATTTCTTCAATTATAATTGATAATTAGAATTATAAATTACATCATAAATTATAAGCTAGAGCATTGAAAAATATAAGTTAAAGCATTGATTTTTTTTTTATCAATGTAACATCTTGAAAAATTGAGTCACTATTATTTATGCTTACAATTTTTTTTTTGTAATAAAGAAAAATGTGGGTCTTTTGATAAAATATTTTGTTTGTGATAATGAAAATATTATATACGTCTTTATTGAAAAATAAAAGAGAATTATATATTTTTAAATAAAAGAAGGAAATGAAATATTTATTAGTATTTATTTTACAACAATGTTACATGATATAAAATTCAGACTATGAATATATAAATTCAGACAAGGTGTACACTATTTTATTAAGTAATCTAATAATTTAAGGCAACATTGAGTCATTATTTTTAATTAAAAATATGTTACTTAAAATAAGCTATTTTCTCATATTGTCTACAATAAATTATCTTTCCTTTTTAACCTCCTTAAATATTTTCCTTGATTTCTCTTATCTTTCCTGATTTTGTTCAATCCTGCCTTTCTAGTGTCCTACGGTTTTAGAAAGATAAAATCTAATAAAGAAGATAATTAATGAATGAAAAGAGAAATTATAACTCATGACTTGAATTCGTGAATTGTACAGAATATTAAATTTAATTTATATATAGACTTTCTTTGAATTTAACATAATGCATTCTGATTTTATAAATAAATCTCTTTCTTTCTATAAATAAAATAAAATTGAAACGACATCATCCCTCAGTAGTCAGTACCCATAACCTCTGTAATAACTGCCCAACTCTGATAACTCCTATTTAAGCCATACTTCTGTCTCTCCTAATCACATCTCTCTGTCTCATTCTCTTCGGAAGAAACAAAAATCAAACAAAAGAATAAAGAGAGAGAAATAAAAGAAAAAGGAAAATAGAGAAAAAAGAGATTACAAAAATTACATGATGACAATTATTTTGGAATTAGGCTAATATGACACTAGTGTTATATAAAACTAAATAACACCACATCTTAAATCTTTAGATCTGCTTTAAGATCCGTAATATCTGCTTTTACTGTTCAAGCACTTTATTTTGTACGGATTTTAAAGCAGATCTAAGGGTTTAAGATGTGGTGTTATTTAGTTTTATATAACGCTAGTGTCATATTAGCCCAACTCATTATTTTGATGATCAATTTTAATATTCGATTTGAATTCCAACTACGCCACTGTGATTCTGATATATTGTTACAACCCGATTTGAAATTATGAACATCTCGCTATCAGGTAACCGGACTTCTCTATAATCTGTGTTTTTGTTTTGAATGGTTGATTTGAATATTGGTATTGCATATTGGATTATGATGACATATTTAACGGAATAGCGGGTCTGAGGTTGGAATTTGATATGTGATTGTAGCCTCTCATTGTTGGTTGGACTTCCCAGTGGGTTGGTGGTTTAAGGAATTGTGTTATGAGAATGTGGGAATCGCCTGTGATAGGGATTACGCATGTGTGAATATGATGTGACTGGTTTTATGGATAACCTAGAACAATATGCTATTGCTGGTTAAATATGCGTGCATAATTTGATGTGTATTTGTGTGGATTAATCCGGTCTATTTGAATGGTTATTAAATTAAGCCAATTATAGAGAAATGTGTTGTCAAAATAACCGGTTACTGAGCTTTGTAGCTGACTCCATTTTGCTATTTTGTTTTAATTTCTGTTGGTGACATAGGTTGACGGGCCAAGGAAAGATATGAAGATGCTTATATAATTACGCTCCGGATGGTAAAAATCTGGGATGTGACAATCAAGTACCTAATTAGTTAATGGTTTTAAATCCAATAAACTATTTAAACCTGATTCGATATTTTTTACCCCCCTAACAAAAATCCTGGATCCGTCCCTGCTAATAAAAGTATATTTTTTCTTCTCTTGACGAATTAGAGCAGAAAAATAGATAAGAATATAAAAAACTCACGATGTGACAAGATATGTCACGACACGACACGGTTCAGTCACAAGACAACATGGTCGACATAACATGGCACGTGGGCTGGTCATGTGTTGTGAATCGTGTGTCCTGTGCCGTGACCATTCACACAACGTGATCATCTTTTGAAAATTTAACACTACATGGCACATCACGCGAAAGTTGGTCACGACACAACACATGGTCACATGTAATTAGGATCGTTAGATCTTGATCAAATGGTGAATCTTGAATAAATTAACCTAAATTATGGAAAAAAAAAGTTAAACATGACCAAACGTGATCCGACACATTTGGATACATAACGTGTGGCCATGACATGTCTTGGTCATGGCATGACTTACGTGTTGTGATTATTCACGTGCCATGACCATCTTTCCAAATTTAGTCACGGCATAACTAGTTATGACATAATATATATTTATATCCCTAGTAGCATATCTTTTTTTCTCCAAACGAATCATTGATTCTTCTAAGTGGAGTAGCGAATAAAACCGCATCTTTTTTCTTTAATTATTTTACACGAATCAGTCTAGACTGACTTTCTTTTCCATGTAATTTTCTTCTACATGGTTGTGAATTAAATTCAGATGTAGACATTATTTTCATTTAGAAGCAGGCATAAATATAAAACACCACTGAGTTAAAAAAAAAATTTGAATCCAGAAGTAGGCAAGTGCAAACTATGGATCCGCCACTGAATATATTTGCTATCTATAATTATAATATGAGGAGGGTTCAAATGCCTCCATTTTTTGTGCCTCCATCATGCCTCCATTTTTTAAAATTTTAATAACTCAAGATTTAAAACTTAAAAGTCAAAATAAAACCGTTAGATGCGATTTACGTTATTTTCTCTATGTGTTTATAAAAAATTATCACATTTCTATTTTATTTTTATGTGAATCAATAAGTTCAAAATCAATGTCTAAAAATCATTCAAATTAGTTCATTTTTTACAAACTCTTGATGACAATCAAAATAAAATTGAAATGTCATAACTTTTTACATGTGTATAGATAAAATGATGTAGATCATATCCAACAATTTTATTTTGATTTTTAAGTTTTAACTTTTGAATTATTAAAGCTTAAAAAAATAAATACATGATGAAGACACAAAAAATGAAGGCATTTGAACCATTCTCTTATAATATATAAATTTCTCTCCGTAATGAGAAAGAAACGAACTAATGGACATCTCGTGTTTTGGAATGAATGGAGACAATCTGAAATTAATAAATGTGCTTGGGTGGCAAAGGAAGATTCTATGATGCTTCGTATCTGTTTCCGCAGGAAAGCAGTCACATATTGAACAAGGGTTTTATAATTAATAACACATTGAATCGTGTGAATTGCATGTGGTTTAAACTTTGAAACAGAAAAATCCCACGTGATAGTGTATTTAAAATGCATAATGACTTGTTATATCTTTTACCGTTTTTTTTTTTGATAATCAATTGATAGTGGCTATCAATTCAATATATCTTTTACCGTTGAACCCTCAAAATTGGAGCAGACATTTGTTTTGAAGTCAGTCCTGACTTCGCAATTGTGTTTTTTTTGTTTTTTTTTGAAATCCCGATAGAAGCCAATTGTAAATTTGCTTTTATAGTTTGCGAAAAAATTAACAAAATAATATATTTCTCAGAATTAGACATCCGAATGGCCAGTTAATCAGATTTATAGATTTATCGGGTTCCTGTATAAAATGAATTATCAATTTTGAATTTATCGTTGTTGAAGAGGCGTCTGGAATCTGAATTTGAATTTCGGAGTTCGTTGTACCAACATAGGAATTTGTTAATAAAATAATTAGCCGCTGGGAAACAGATATTGGGAGTGCAAGAGACCGGGAATTATGATATTTATTCTACAAATTAATCAACGGTGCTAAAGATAAAGATGGAATATCCTATAAAAGTCGACATGCATCGTGCTTACATTAGCGTAACTTGCAAGTCTTTGAGTTCTGATAGATACGAATTTTAATTCGAATGTGTTTGTACTTTGTAGGCAACGAGGACCCAGAAAACTGCAATTGGAACTGTTCATTAAACTAGTGTACTGTCCTTTAATTTTTAAAATAAATTAGAGAGTATTTATATTTACATAAATTTAAGAAGAAAAAAAATATATTTTTTTTAATTTTTGCCCTACGTAATGTGCCACAGCTAATTTCAATAATCGAAGTTATTTTGTAGCAACGAAACAAAAAACATATATTTTGATGATTTTCCTCCTACAAAAATCTTAATTGCTGGTCAAACCAGTACAGCTTAATTTGAATTGATTGTGGTTAATTTTGTGGCTATCTAAAGACGAACATATAAATTAGAGTGTGGCCCTGCACTTTACGGCTTTCATCATTATTTTTTTGTCAAATTATGAATTGAATTGATTGTGGTTACTTTTGTGGCTATCTAAAGACGAACATATAAATTAGAGCGTGGGTCTGCACTTTACGGCTTTCATCATTATTTTTTTGTCAAATTATGAATTTTCAGATCATACATAAATAAATTTTTTAAATTATAAGCTTCAATACTTAAGTATGCACTGGTCGCGCCGCATATGATCTCAGTACCCGTAGACCGCGCACCGCACCCGTAGAACGAGCCTTTGAACCACACACGACACCTGCGGACCGAGCCTGTGTACCAAAATTCTTATCACTACACTAGAATTCACATGTGTTATCTTGTAGATAGATATAATATTTAACTATTTTTCACTACAAATTTGATTTAAATTATATCTCCTCCTTATTAAGGAGCTTAATGATTTCTACTATATAATTTGCTCCTGCTGTTGTGCACAGACACGATTATTAGTATTTATAATAAGTACATGAAAGTACTCAAATTGTTAAAATTAATCTTTTACTTTCATGATTAGAGTAAGTACATAATAAATCAATATTACACATAAAGTAAAAAAAAAAATCATTACAAGCACAAAGATGCAGAGAATTATATATATTTTATTTCTAACAGCACTCCATCAAAATTAAACAACCAGCAACGTTTTGAAATATTTTAGTTCTCCAAAAAAAAGAAAGGAAAAAAAATGATAAGTAGACTTTTTTTTTCTACAACAGAAGATCAAAAATCGAAATAAAAGTAATATATTTGTAAAAAAAATTAAGTCTAAACAACACATTTTTTTATAGACTATTTTTTATCGTTGGACTAAGGTCAAGAAAAAACACATTTTTTAATTCTAAGAATATATATTTTTCTTGTATTTTTTTGCATAATGCAATATTAAATAAAAGATCTTTGTGCTATCAGCTACGAGGAAAAAATCACACAGATCATGTCGTAGACTTATAGTTAACAATCAGGAGTCAGGGCAATTATAGACTTACAGTTGACAAAGTGAAGATTATTGTAAAAATTAGGAACCCTTTTAGTTTAATTAGTCACAGAAATTCAACTACATGAATTAATCCAAATATATTTATTTAAGAAATAAATTGAAGTATCAATTTTTTTTTTCTTTCCAAGTGCGTGGCACACGTTTGAAGCCTTTATATTATATATTTTTTCCAATAGATTTGGCATTTTAGAATTTCATAATTGAATTGATTTATTTATGAATAATAAATTAAATATTGCATTTGCACATGAATTAAATTTACCAATTATTATCATGCAACGAGGCATAAAAAACAATGTATTAGAAACAATTATAAATTTCACATTTTGACATAGTAAAATTTATATCTAAAAAAGTTTTTTTTTTAATGCTAGAATAACTTCTTCAAAGAAACACTAATGGATCATAGAAAAGAAGTGGCTAAAACCTAAAAATTATATACTTATATATTATGTAAAAGTCATACAGATCAAGTCATATCCGTATTAATTTACTTGGATCCGAGACAGACCCAACAATAAAAAAAATTCGTTCTGAATCCATTTAACTATGGAGTTCGTTGAATATGAATCAAATCAGATCTATTCAGGTCAATTCAGGTGATCAATTCATTTTATTCGGCTCTGAGCCCAAACTAGTGCTACGCCTTCTCCTGATCCCCAAGTGCAAATCAAATACATCAAACTAATTTAGTATTCATCATCATATAATCTAGTTGTAATATTTGATGCTACTAAGGTGTCAGTTAAGTCAGTCTCCTCCCAAATAGTTCATGTACTTATCTTATAGTGTAAGTACAACATCATTGACAGATCCAATCTCGGAGAAAATAATACCGCGAGAGCTGAAAAAGTTAAGGTAGACTTAGCTTTCTTTAGATATTTTTGGTCGCATTATTGAATAGGATGAAATATACAAGTTATGTCATTAATTCTTAATAACCATCATGTACGGACTGTATAGGGAACAGTGTATTGTATTGTATTTTGAACCCAATTGAATAAGAGAGCCTATTCTATTCAAAGATATCTGACTTCTGATACTCAGTCTTTCTGGTATTGCTAGCCCTCAAGAACTCGTGAGGTGTTTGTTTGTGATTTCACTCACATTGGTACCTTGTTGATCGATTTCAGTTTCCCATTAGTTCAAATATGTTGGAAGGAATCTCATGATTATGGTAATTTGGTATTTATACAAAATAAGAGTTGTCCAAGTGACCAAGTCTATTCGGTAAATTTTCCTATACACTTTGTCAGACCCTTTTCTTTCTAATGAAATCAATGAATGAAAAGAGAGCATTCATGAATACGAGTCTTTGCTCTTCTTCTTCATACTATATGACTTTTACTTTAAGATTGCATCATTTAAGTTTTAATCAGGCATTAGAAGTATATATAAAAACTTGAAACTCCGGTGATCTGATTAACAAACATTTAAACCGATCAATCCCCTGTATCGAACAAGGGGTATATGTTGGGGAATCATCAATGCCAAACAATTATGCCTTATCTAAATATTAAATAATTAGGAGTCAAACACTTACACACTAGAGAAGGAGAAACAATTCTCCACTATAACCTAAGGACCGTTCTATATCAAAGAGACCCAAAACATAAATTAGAAGTGCGGAACACAATACTTGATTCCATGCCGTTTGTCATTGAATATCCAAAGGTAGAGCAATAGCCGTCTCCGTGAGCATGATTTTAGACTCTAGATGGCAAGAAGTCATTCTCGTCTTTTGTCGTCGAATCGTACGTAGAATAGGTCTTCCAAGACAGCAAGACTGGCCCTTGAGAGATCCTCTCCCTTTTTCTTAATGGATCTCTCATCTCTATTCTTTGATAGTGGAAGAAGAAGAGGAGACACTCAGTTCTGTATTTTCTTAAGAGAAAATGTATGTTCAGAAATCTGAGTTGTGTGTCATGTCGTGTGATCAAGACATATTTGTGACGAAATTACATAGGGTTTTGCCTTATTTTCTCACATTTATGTTTAATTTAGTGTTGTGTTTATTTACTATTGCCCAAGTTTATGTTTTAATGCAGAAATCATATTTTGAAGCTATTTTACATCATATGGAGCAAGAATCAGGTTGATTGAAAAAACACAGCATCAATTCTACATCTCTGTTACGGCCGCATAAAGTGATGCGGAGGTGATGCTCATTACGGACAAGAGATAGCCAAAATCCAACGAACCACTATATGGTTACTATTGGTCTCAAAGGCACTTAGAGGGGGGGGGGGGGGGTGAAAAGGGCCTTTTTAAACTTTTTAATCTAAATTAAATTATCTTGTAGTTATCCTTGAAGAAAACTAGAATAATTTTGTCCTAAACTAAAATATAAAGTAAATAGTAGAGTTTAGAGACACTTGACATGAGAGTTATTTATGGAGTTCGGCACTAACACCTACGTCTTCGGGACTCACAACCTTCGAAATGGCATGCCTTTCTTTACCAATGAGAAAAAAAATATAAGGTGGAATCGGTGAGCCCTTATAATCTTCTAGGAAGTCGCACGGTCCGAACACGAGCACTAAAGGCTTAAAGAAAACAATACGAACAACAAGAGTTCAAGGATTGCAAATGTGAGCGTAAGGCTTAAGGTAGTAGTTGATTTGATCATGCAGGGCCACTCTAGGAGTTGTTGTATTGATTGAATAAGCTTGAGATTGATTGTGAGTATTGAAATTTAAGATCAATGGAGTTACCGATGATGCAATCAGGCTAATGCTCTTTCAACTTTCATTAAGAGATAGAGCTAGAGCATGGTTATTCTCATTATCGCCTAACTCTATTCAAACTTGGAACCAATTGTTCAATGTCTTTATTGCAAAATATTTTCCACCTTCCAAAACTTAAATATTAAGAAATACAATTGCTTACTTTGAACAAAAAGAGGGTGAATCATTGTATGAAGCATAAGATCGATAAAAGGATATGTTAAAGTGTTGTTCACATCATGGCTTAGAGAAAATGGTTAATAGTCTAAACCTTTTATGATGGTTTAACCCCCACCGCTATATTGTTTATTGATACTGCTGTAGGAGGAGCAATCATGAACAAGCAACCCGACGATGCTTACAACCTTATTGAAGAGATTGAACTTAACCAACACTACTGGACCTCGGAGAGCAAAGCCAAACACAATGCCTGGCATGTACCAAGTCAGCGAACTCACCGCGTTAACTACAAAGATTGACGCAGTGCATACGACATTCAACAACCAATCCAAGCAGTGGACGATAGTAGCAGCTAATGTATCAATATCTCATGGATATTATGGAGGAACGCATGAGACATGATAATGTATGAATTTTGTAGAAGCTAAGGGAGAAACCAAGCAAGTAAACGCTATCAACAATAGCTTTTAATCTCAACCAGCCTACAAAACATACAACCTAAACAACTGAAACCATCCAAACATCTCATATGCCAACAATCCAAGACCCACTGCACCTCAACATAATACCAAAAATGACCCAATTACCAACCAAGGTACAACAATTCTCAACAGAACTACTAGCCAAGGCAGTACAACTAACCACAAAGACTTAATCTCATAGAATTGATGAAAAGGTTGTTAGTTTGTAATAATCTAGAAGTCAATAATACGATAAATTATCATAAAGCTTTGTTCATGAATTAAATGTTTAATTATATATCATTTTGTTGCCTTGAGTATTATTGAATTTATGGATCATTTAGAGTTCATGATTTGAAATTGTGAAACTCCATAATATAGATGATATATACTCTTAAAAAGTCATTGACCAAGGTAATTAGCAGGAACACTAATTACTGCGATAAGATTAGTGTTCGTACAAAAGCGTGCACACGAAGTTTCAGGTACAGTTAGCTATACCCTTTTAAACCGTGATTGAGCTTTCGTATTAGGTTGCAAGTGCACAACCTCTATCCAATAGTACAATCAGGTATCGATCCTCAGGGACGGGACAATTCAACTCTAGATCTTTACTTATCCTAGTTAGGTATTATAAGTGAAAAGTTTGGTTTGAATTCGTTTTAAATTCCTAAATTCAAGAATAGAAGATAACAGAAAATAAATGTTTGTTTTAATTGATTTAAAATGAAGTTTCCAGGGTTTCAGATTTCATCCTCAACCTTGCCTCTCTGGACCCTCACTCGACTCACATCATCTCCGATGCGACCCTAGTGATGCGACCCGCATGGTCTCCCATGCGACTCGCATGGCCTTCGAGTGAATGCAGCATTGAACCTGTTTCTGAGTTATTCACTTGTGTAAGGATCTACTGATCGTACTTAAGATTCCTGAGCCTCAACTCTCGTTTATTAGCACCAGAAACCTAGTAAGGAATTGCAATTTCACCTTCTTAGATCTACAACCTCAAACTTTCGTTTACTAGTGTTCAATCTAAGTCATTTGTTTGATTTGCTAAGGTATCCACTATCTCTCAATAGGTGGAAATCTCACCTTTCGGTTTAATTGATCTATCTTTTCAGATCTTTGATCTACCTCAAATACTTGATTAAATTGCAAGAAAGATCAAAGTCAAGATATTAGAAGAGATGCAAGAAACATTCAACAATAGACAACAAGATTCAATAAAACAATCACAATCAAGCAATGAAAGGATAATACTCAATCAAATGAACACAAGAACAATTCAAATTCAAATTCAATGCATCACAATCAAGGTTTTAGATTACATCAACCCTAGAAACAAGATAGATCTACTCAAGCATCATAGAGAAAGAGAAAGAAGGAGAAATCATGATAAAACCGAATGAAGCAATCTAGCAAGAATCTTTATTCCTTCCTTCCTTTCTTGCACCACACTCCAAGGATCTTGAGGTTTTGAATCTTCAAATTCGGCCCTCCCTCTTTAGTGGCAGGGGTGGTCTATTTATAGACCTTTCAAAACGAATGTTTCAATTCTGGGCCCTTATTGGGCCTTTACTGTCTGCTCAGGAAGCTCGCGATGTGACCCGCATTACCACTGATGAGGGTCGCATCAGATGTGGTGAGGGTCGCATCAGAGTCTCAAAATTCAGTAACTTCCCTGATTTCGCTCGTTTTCTGCAAAATAAGAATGAAAGCGCAGCAGTACCAAATTCTACTTGTAATCACTATAATAGACGTTATTTGATGGCTTAGAATACATGTCTTGGTACTGAAATTAGTCAAATCAATAGATCAAATATGGTGATATCAGTTAGTATATGGATTAAAAGATGGTTAAGTTTTACAAACCACCTGACACGAGATGTCATTTGAATCACATAGATACATGTTCTAGGAACATGATATTTGACATACCCCGAATGAAACATTAAATAGAATTGTGTTCGTGTCATTTATGTTTTCATTCAGTGTCACGTTCTACAGTATGAGGTATTTATCGTTCCCATTGAGAAATATGTATGTGTGATTGTTATCCATCGCTGTCCGTAAAAAGCAGTCATAACGGTAGCATTCCCATATGTATAGCTTAGCTGAGGAAGTGATAGTCTACTAAAAGTACTATTTGTCCCTCGTATTTTATACGAGCTATAGCATCACTGGGCCCCTTCATAGAGTAAGATTATTTGCTAGCGGTATAATTACAAGAGTAATTATATTTGATAATCTGCTCAAGATCAAGAAAAGATTCAGTTAGAAAGGATGACACACATCTACCTTTAAACTAATTTGAAAGCTATGAGACAGAAGAACAGACACAAGTAAATTGTTTACTGGATTGTGATATTATACAGTACAGCATCATCTGTGTAATTGGATGGTCATGATGTGTTGCCAGACGCCACCCATGATTATAGAAGTTAAAACAGTTCTAACTCTATTTACTAACATAACATAGATCCTATTGGGTCACACCATATAGGAGTTAATCGGAGAATCTTATTGTGATTGATTATAAATTGGTTATGATCAATAGTAAGATAGTTATAATTAATTATACGTGTTATAATTAAATTATAAATGTTATGTAAAAATAACAAGCAAAAATATTGGTTAATTTATAAATGTGTGTGACACGTTGTATAAAAGTTAACCGGTTAATTTATAAATGTGCAGGACATGTTGTATAAATTACCGAAATAACAACCGCAAGAAAAATATATATAATTGTTCAGAATAATTATACGAATATTATTTGTGTTCGGGCCGAGAGCATTCGGGTCTTTTCAGATTCGTCCTTATCCGCATGACATGTCATCGATCCTATCCAGATGACACGTCATCGATACCGAAACAAACAACCGCAGAAAAAATATATATAATTGTTCAGAATAATTATAAGAACATTATTTGTGTTCGGGTCGAGGGCATTCGGGTCTTTTCAGATTCGTCCTTATCCGTACGACATGTTATCGATCCTATCCAGATGACACGTCATCGATCTTATCCACATGACATGTCATCCTTATCCATTTAATGGCATATCTTGTAAATAGGCCGAACTTGGAGGGCATTTTGGTCTTTTGGAAACTGACCCTAAACCCTATAAATAGGGGTGGAGGGGTAGAGAGAAAAATTACTAATCCACTTGTATTGTTTCGTGCATAATCGAATCGGTTTTTCTCTTTTTCTCGGTTTCTCTCCTAAATAGTGTTTCGGTTGAGAAAAGAAAGTTATACGTAGTTGACGTATAATCTTGCGGGTTATTGTGGAGTATATTTACGGGATCGATGAATAGTGTTTTATCGAATTTCGCAGTATGTCAGTTTTGCTCATTGATAAAACTGAGTAACCGAAAATTCGTGTTTACGGATTTTTGTCTTTTCCCCGTGAATAGTGTTTTTGCAGAATTTCGCAGTTTATAGTATTTCTGGCAAAAGAAATAAACCGCTCTCTGGTTAGTCCTGGTGGATAACTGATAGAGGCATCAGACGTCTGATGCTCCAAGACGAGTCATTCCCGATGTCGCTCTTCTCGCTCGCTCTGCATTCGAACTGTGATTTGGAAACAAGGTATAAATATATTATATTAATCTATTTAATTGGTAAGTAGATTAAAGTTTTAGAAATCAATCATGGAGTAGATCTGTAAAAGGATCAAATTGGGTTTTGATGCCAAAGGAATACTGAAGGTGGACCGTCTTGGAAAGTTTCCTGACATACCCCATTTAATCCTGAGCTTAAGTTAGATGCAAAATTTTGTTTTACTCTTTCCGCACCTTAAGCAAATAAATGGGTTTGAACCATCAAAACCCCAACATACTTAATCAATGGGTTTGAACCGTCAAAACCCAACAAAGGTTCCTCGAGAAACAAGACAAGGCAAACAATGATATCACTCAGAAGATTGAAACCTTAGCAAACTGCAACAAAGACTTGGAGGATCACATCTCCAAGATGGCAAGAGAACTTTCGAGTATTACATGCGAAAAAGGTAAATTTTCAGCATAATCGGAAGAAAATCCAAGAGAGACTTACAAGAGTGTACAACATAGGCTAAGAGTGGCACAGCTTACGAAGGACCTCAAATGCCCAATCTTACTCCCAATAAGATGCATGTAGAACCACTGCATTTTGACAACACATGAGTAGCACCAATCAGAGCCGCCCATAACCAAAGCGCAGACAAACCTGATTAAGAAACATGATGACACCATAGGTGGAGATGAACAATAACTCGAACATGAATACATTGCACCACCAGCCTACAAGCCACCTCTGCCATTCCCTCATAGGTAAGTTAAACAAAAGATGGAGAAATAGTTCGAAAGATTTTTGGAGACACTTAAACAGATGAAAATCACCATTTCCTTTCACCGAAGCAATTGCAAGCATACCCTCCTCATACGCCAAATTCCTGAAGGAGATCCTTGAAAACTACCACAAACTCCAAAAATGTTCAACAGTTCCATTAAAAATGGAATGCAGTGCACTCGTGCAAAGCAAATTATCGGCCAATGTAATGAGAGGGAAATGTCAGGAGCTTTAATAAGCATATATAGGGAGGGTGATTGATTGTGTGAGTGGATTAGTGGAGTATTGGTTTTTGGATAATGGGTGGTTATTTTGCTCAACAAAGAGCATTTTAAAAAAAAAAATCAAATATGGTTATCAAAAATCTTTTCAAGGTCCCTGAGACTACTAAAGTGCTGTAAAGACCTTCAATTGAAGTGTTCTATAAGGGTTGCAATACCCTCTTCTCTCGTCATCGGGAGACACTACTAGTGTGCTACAAACACCTTCAATACAAGTGTTATATTAGGGTTGCAACCACCCTCTTCTCTTGTCATCTAGAGAATACTACTAGGGTGCTACAAACACCTTCAATTGAAGTGTTGTATTAGGGTTGCAACTACCATCTTCTCTTGCAATCTGGAGATACTACTAGTGTTCTACAAAGACTTTAACTAGAATGTTGTATTGGGGTTGCAACTATTGTATTCTTTTACCATTTGCTGAGATAACTTGAGTGGTGCAAATACATTCAATTGGAGTGTTCTATTAGGATTACAACTACCATCTTCCCTTGTCATTTGGAGGTACTACTAGCGTGCTACAAAGACCTTTAATTGAAGTGTTGCACTGGAGTTGCAACTACCCAATTAAATTACCATATGCAGACACTACAAGAGTGCTGCAAATACCTTCAATTGGAGTGTTGATTAGTGTTGCAAACACCTTTCTTCCCTTGTCATTTGGAGACACTAATAGAGTGCTACAAAGACATTCAATTGGGGTGTTATATTAGGGATGCGACCACCTACTTCTCATGTTATCTTGAGACACTACTAATGTGCCGCAAAAGCCTTCAATTTGAGTGTTGTATTAGGATTGCAACCACCCTCTTCTCTTGCCATCTGGAGACACTACTAGAGTGCTACAAAGACCTTCAATTAGAGTATTGTATTTGGGTTGCAACTAGAGTCTTCCATAGCCATTTGAGGATACTACTAGAGCATTGCAAACACCTACAATTGGAGTATTGAATTAGGGTTGCAACCACCCTCTTCTCTTTCTATCAGGAGATGATGTAAAGGCTTTCAATTGGAGTGTTGTATTGGGGTTGCAGCTACCCAATTCTATTATCATATGCAGATAATACTACAGTGTTATACAGACCTTCAGTTGGAGTATTGTATTAGGGTTGTAACTACCCTCCTCCCTTGCCATTTGGAGACAGTACCAAAGTGCAACAAATACCTACAACTGGGGTGTTATAGGGTTGCGACCACCCAATTCTCTTGCCATCTGTTGCAAAGGCCTTCAATTTTAGTGTTGTATTAGGGTTGAAACCACCTTTTTCTCTTGCCATCTAGAGATGCTACAAGAGTGCTGCTAAGACGAAGTTGGAGTATTATATTAGGGTTGCAACTAATATCTTCCCTAAGCATTTGGAGACACTACTAGAGTGCTGCAAACATCTTCAAGTGGAGTGTTGTATTAGGGTTGCGACCACCCATTTCTTTTATCATCTAGAGACATTACTAGTGTGTTGTAAATGCCTTTAATTAGAGTTTTGTATTGAGGTTATAACCACCCTCTTCTCTTGTCACCTAGACACATTATTAGAGTGCTACAAACATTCAATTGAAGTGTTGAATTAGGGTTGCAACGACCATCTTCGATTACTATTTGGAGATACTACTAGTGTATAACAAAGACCTTCAACTAGAGTGTTGTATTGGGGTTGCAACTACCGTATTCTTTTACCATCTATTGAGATTGCTTGAGTGTTGTAAATACATTAAATTAGAGTGTTCTATTAGGATTGCAACTACCATCTTCCCTAGACATTTGGAGATACTACTAGCGTAGTGCAAAGACCTTCAAATGGTGTGTTGTATTGGGGTTGCAACTATCCAATTCTATTACCATATGCAGACACTACTAGAGTGCTACAAAGACCTTCAATTGGGGTGTTATATTAGGGTTGCGACCACCCACTTCGCTTGCCATTTGGAGACATTACTAATGTGCCACAAAGACCTTAAATTTGAGTATTGTATTGTTGGGTTTCGGGGTAACCAAAACCCGTTTAGGCTTAAGGTGCGGAATGACCGTAGAACAAAAATTTCTACAGCCAACTTAAGCTCAGGATTAAACGGGGTATGTCAGGAAACTTTCCAAGGCGGTCCACCTTCAGTATTCCTTTGGCATCAAAACCCAATTTAATCCTTTTACATATCTACTCCATGATTGATTTCTAAAACTTTAATTTACTTACCAATTAAATAGATTAATATAACATATTTATACCTTTTTTCCAAATCACAGTTGGAATGCAGACCGAGCGAGTAGAGCTACATCACGGGAATGATTCTCCTCGGAGCATCAGACATCTGATGCCTCTATCGGTTATCCACCAGGACTAACCGAAGAGCGGTTTATTTCTTTTGCCATAAATACTATAAACTGCGGAATTCTGCAAAAACACTATTCACAGAGAAAAAGACGAAAACCTGTAAACACGAATTATTGATTGCTCAGTTTCATCAATAAGCAAAACTGACATACCGCAAAATTCAGTAAAACACTATTCATCAATCCCGTAAATATACTTCACAACCCGCAAAATTATACGTCAACTATGTATAACTTTCTTTCTCAACCGAAACACTATTTGGGAGAGAAACCGAGAAAGAGAGAAAAATCGATTCGATTATGCATGAAACGATACGTGTGAATTAGTTGTTTTTCTCTCTACCCCTCCACCCCTATTTATAGGGTTTAGGGTCGGTTGCCAAAAGACCAAAATGCCCTCCAAGTTTGGCCTATTTACAAGATATGCCATTGGATGGATAAGGATGATGACATGTGGATAAGATCGATGACGTGTCATCTGGATAGGATTGATGACACGTCATGCGGATAATGACGAATCTAAAAAGACCCTAATGCCCTCGGCCCGAATACAAATAATATTAGTATAATTATTCTGAACAATTATATTTCTTGCGGTTGCTTGTTTCGGTAATTTATACAACGTGTCCTGTACATTTATAAATTAACCAGTTAACTTTTATACAACGTGTCACACACGTTTATAAATTAACCAATGTTTTTGCTTGTTATTTTTTACATAACATTTATAATTTAATTATAACACGTATAATTAATTATAACCATCTTACTATTGATCATAACCAATTAACTCCTATATGGTGTGACCCAATAGGATCTGTGTTATGTTGGTAAATAGAGTTAAAACTGTTTTAACTTCTATAATCATGAGCGGTATCTGGCAGTATACATTATGACCATCCAATTACACATATGACGCTGTACTGTACAATATCACGATCCAGTAAACAATTTACTTGTGTCTGTTCTTCTGTCTCATAGCTATCAGATTAGTTTCAAGGTAGATGTGTGTCATCCTTGCTAACTGAATCTTTTCTTGATCTTGAGCAGATTATCAAATATAATTACTCTTGTAATTATACCGCTAGCAGATAATCTTACTATGAAGGGGCCCAGTGATGCTATAACTCGTATAAAATACGAGGGACAAATAACATTCTTGGTAAACTATCACTTTCTCAGCTAAGCTATACATATGGAAAAGCTACCTTTATGACTGCTTTTTACGGACAGCGTTAGATAACAATTAGACATACATATTTCTCAGTGGGAACGATAAATATCTCATACTGTAGAACCTGACACTGAATGAAAACATAAATGACACAAACACAATTCTATTTAATATTTCATTCGGGGTATGTCAAATATCATGTTCCTAGAATATGTATCTATGTGATTCAAATGACATCTCATATCAGGTGGTTTGTAAAACTTAACCATCTTTTAATCCACATACTAACCTTATCGTGGTAATTAGTGTTCCTGCTAATTACCTTGGTCAGTGACTTTTTAAGAGTATATATCATCTATATTATGGAGTTTCACAATTTCAGTCATGAACTCGAAATGATCCATAAATTCAATAATACTCAAGGCAACAAAATGATATATAAATAAACATTCAATTCATGAACAAAACTTTATGATAATTTATCGTATTATTGACTTCTAGATTATTATAAACTAACAGTATTAGGGTTGCAACCACCCCTTCTCTTGCCATATGGAGAAACTACTATAATGTTGTAAAGACATTCAATTGGAGTATTGTATTAAGGTTGCAACTAGCTCCTGGCCATTTGGTGACACTACTAGAGTGCTGTAAACACCTTTAATTGGAGTATTGAATTAGGGTTGCAACCACCCTCTTCTCTTTTCGTATAGAGACACTACTAGAGTGCTGCAAAGACTTGCAATTAGAGTGCTGTATTGGGGTTGCAACTGCTATATTCTCTTACCATCTGGAGACACCACTAAAGTGTTACAAACACCTTCAATTGGAGCTTTGTATTAGGATTGCAAAACCCTCTTCCATTGTCATTTTAATACATTACTAGAGTGGTACAAGGACCTTCAATAGGAGTGTAGAATTAATGTTGCAACCACCCACTAGAGTGCTGCAAAAGCCTTCAATTGGAGTGTTGTATTAGTGTTGCAACCACTCTCTTCTCTTTCCATCTGGAGACACTACTAGTGTCCTGCCAAGACCTTCAACTTGAGTGTTGTATTAGGGTGATAGGGTGGAAATCAATGCTAATAATATTTATAACCTTAATGTCTACTCTACTGTCGATTCACAAGCAATGGTGTATTAAGAGATCCATAGGAATGGTGTATTAAGAGATCTAAGATGTAAACTAAATTCTAGGTTATTGGTTCTCTTAGGTTGGTTGATTGTGCTTTGATTGGTTGATTATTGGTTGCTTGGTTGTAATGTTGAATAACAACAGAGAAGTAGTAGTAGATTAAGTGTTTAGAAGATGGGCTTCTAGGGAATCAGACATTCTATTATTCAAACTTGTTTAATCTAGGTTGTGGTTTTCATAACAATAGCACACGGTCTGTCACCAACCGCATGCTGCTGCTAATACTTGTCAATTGTAAAGTTACTCAGTAGCATGCGGCTCTGTCACCATCTGCACATGACTGGGTAAACCGTACAAAATCTAGTTTCTACTCCAATCAGAATCGCACACGGTTTGGCCTTAACCGTACACGCCCTGCATTGGTATGAATGCAATTTGAGAGCTTCTAATCCTATTTTAGTGTTGTGCGCTGGATCGGTCGTCACAACACCCTAATTGAATAAGTTTTGGGTCAGTAACTTAGTACAATTGCATGAAGATTAATGATAAGTCCTAATTACTAATATTTCACAATACCAATAATCAAGATCATCCCACTACTAGTCATGGAATGCGACGTTCATCTGCTAAACCACATCCTAATAGGTTCTTTACTGTAGTTCAAATACAAGCGGTCAACTGATCAGTCATGTTCTACTTGTATCTAAGATACTTATATTCTTTGAATATTGGTTAACCTCCCAATTAAAGGTATGAATGGATTGTACACTCTATACATACGAGGTCACTTTAAGCACACAATAAGCAAGAACATAAGGCATAAATCTTAGTAAGAATTCGGATCATAATGCAATGATAATATAAATAAACAACTAGATTAAACTCATAAGAATTCAAGATTACATGTCTTCACCCTAGAAAAGGGTTGCTTGCTCATGGCATTTTCAACAACAAAAGAGACAAAGTACATAAAGAAAGAGAGCAATAAAGAGAGATGGAGGGATTCACCTATGCTGCCTCTTTTCTCATGCACGTCGTCTTCATGTCTTATCTCCTCCTCCTCTTCTAATGGAGACCTCGCTATTCTATTGATTTCTCCTTTGCATAGCCTCGAATAGAGTAAAACCCTAGTTCTAAGTGCTCTCTAATGTGTATGATCTTCAGGGATTCGAGAGAGAGATCTTTCCCTGGCCTTGATTGGGAAGTTAGATCTGTAACTATTGTTCTGGCAGTTTCTGCATACGGATACTTGAGTCGCATGCTGTTTGCCTGTAAACCACACAGATGGCATAACCGTCTGCGGTAGCACTTTTGGGTCGCATGCGAATGAAAGTATCTGTATGGCTGAGGCTGAATGTCAAAATTACATTGTTTTATGGCTATTTTAGCTCTAATATCATCGAAAATCTGCAATTTTCTAAAATCAAGTGAAATAACAGAAAGAAATTTGATTCTCTAAAAAAATAAGCAACTGCAACTCGACAAATAGCAGTAATTTAGGCTAAGTAATAGGAAAAATAACGACTTATTTCACCCCTATCACAGGTGTGCAACTAACGTCTTCCATAGTGTCTCCAGATGGCAAGGAAATAGGGCATTTACAACCCTAAAACAATACTCCAATTGTAAATGTTTGGGGCACTCTAGTAATGTCTCCATATGGCCGGAGAAGAGGGTAGTTGTTACCCAAATAAAACACTCCTATTGAAGGTGTTTGGAGCACTCTAGTAGTGTTTCCAGATAGCATGATAATTAGGCACTTGCAACCCTAATACAATACTCCAATCAAAGGTGTTTGGAGCACTCGAGTACTTTTTCCAGATGACAAGATAATAGAGCATTTACAACCCTAATACAACACTTCAATTGAAGGTGTTTGGAGCACTCGTGTAGTGTCTCCAAATGGCACGATAATAGGGCATTTATAACCCTTATACAATACTCCAATTGAAGGTATTTGGAGCACTCGAGTAGTGTCTTTATATGGCTTGAGAAGAGGGTAGTTGTAAAACCCTAATAAAACACTCAAATTGAAGGTGTTTGGAGCACTCTCTAGTAGTGTTTCCAGATGGCAAGTTAATAAGGCATTTACAACCCTAATACAACACTCCAATCGAAGGTGTTTGGAGCTCTCAAGTAGTTTCTCCAGATGGCAAGATAGTAGAGAATTTACAACTCTAATATAGCACTCCAATTGAAGAAGTTTGGAGCAGTCTAGTAGTATCTCAATATGGCAATATAATAGGGGATTTACAACCTAATACAATACTCCAATTGAAGGTATTTGGAGCACTCTTGTACTGTCTATATATGGCATGTTAAAATAGCATTTGCAACCCTAATATAACACTAAAATTGAAGGTATTTAGAGCCCTCTAGTAATGTCTCCAAATGGCAAGATAATAAGGCATTTACAACCCTCATACAACACTCATATTGAAGTGTGTGGACTCAAGTAGTGTCTCCAGATGTCAAGATAATATGGCATTTACAACCCTAACACAACACTCCAATTGATGGTGTTTGAAGCACTCGGGTAGTTTCTCCACATGGCAGGATAATAGGGCATTTATAACCCAAATACAACACTCCAAATGAAGGTATTTGGAGCACTCTAATACTGTCTCCAGATGCCAAGAAAATAGGGCATTTACAACCCTAAAACAACACTCCAATTGTAGGTGTTTGGAGCACTCCAGTAGTGTCTCTAGATGGCAATATAATATGACATTTACAACCCAAATATAAGAAGTGTCTTTATATTGCAATGTGTGTTTGATGCACTCTAGAAGTGTCTTTATATTGCAAAATAATAGGGCTTTTACAACCCTAATATAACACTCCAATTGAAAGTGTTTGGAGCGCTCGAGTAGTGTCTCCAGATAGAAAGATAATAGGGCATTTACGACCCTTATACAACCCTCCAATTGAAGGAATTTGCACCACTCGTGTAGTGTCTCCAGATGGCAAGATAATAGACAATTTACAACCCTAATACAACACTCCAATTGATGGTGTTTGAAGCACTCGAGTAGTGTCTCCAGATGGGAAGATAATAAGACATTTACAACCCTTATACAACACTCCAATTTAAGGTGTTTGCAGTACTCGTGTAGTATCTCAAGATGGCACTGTAATAGGGCATTTATACCCTTATACAACACTCCAATTGAAGGTGAGTTTGGAGCAATCTTGTTGCGTCTGTTGATAGCACGATAATAGGGCATTTATAACTCTAATACAACACTCCAATTGAAGGTGTTTGGAACAGCCAAGTAGTGTCTCCAAATGGGAAAAAAATTGGGCATTTACAACCCTTATACAACACTCCAATGGAAGCTGTTTGGCACTCTCCAGATGGCAAGATAATAGAGCATTTACAACTCTAATACAACACTCCAATGGAAGGTGTTTGGAGCACTCTTGTAGTGTCTTTAGATGGCTCGGTAATAGGACATTTATAACCCTAATACAACACTCCAAATGAAGGTGTTTGGAGCACTCGAGTAGTGTCTCCAAATGGGAGGATAATTGGGCATTTACAACCCTTATGCAACACTCCAATTGAAGGTGTTTAGAGCATTGGTGTAGTGTCCCCACATGGCAAGATAATAGAGCATTTACAACCCTAATACAAAACTTCAATTGAAAGTGTTTGGAGCACTCGAGTAGTGTCTCCAAATGGGAAGATGATTGGGCATTTACAACCTTTATACAACACTCTAATTGAAGGTGTTTGGAGCACTCGTGTAGTGTCCCCACATGGCAAGATAATAGAGCATTTACAAACTTAATACAACACTCATTTTGAAAGTGTTTGTAGCATTCTAGTAGTGTCTCCAGATTTCAAGGTAATAGGATATTAAAAACGCTAATGCAACAATCCAATTGAACGTGTTCTGAGCACTCTAATAGTGAATCTATATAGCGAGATAATAGGGCATTTACAACCGTAAAATAACCCTTGAATTGAAGCTGTTTGGAGCACTCTAGTATTGTCTCTATATGGCCTATGAAGAGGGTTATTGTTAACCTAATAAGGCACTCCAATTGAAGGTATTTGGAGCACTCTATTATTGTCTCCTGATGGCAAGATAATAAGACATTTACAACCCTAATAAAACACTCCAATTGAAGGTGTTTTGAGCAGTCTACTAATGTCTCCAGATGGAAAGATAATAAGACATTTACAACCCTTATACAACACTCCAATTGAAGGTGTTTGGAGCACTCGTGTAGTGTCCCCATATGGCAAGATAATAGAGCATTTACAACCCTAATATAACACTCCAATTGAAAGTGTTTAAAGCATTCTAGTAGTGTCTTCAGATTTCATGGTAGTAGGATATTTAAAACGCTAATGCAACAATCCTATTGAGAATGTTCTGAGCACTCTAGTAGTGAATCTATATAGCGAGATAATAGGGCATTTACAACCCTAAAATAACCCTCGAATTGATGCTGTTTGGAGCACTCTATTAATGTCTTGATATGGTCTAAGAAGGGGGTTATTGTAACCCTAATAAAGCACTCCAATTGAAGATATTTGGGGCACTCTAGTATTGTCCCCAGATGGCAAGATAATAAGAAGTTTACAAACCTAATAAAACACTCAAATTGAAGGTGTTTGGAGCACTCTAGTAATGTCTCCAGATAGAAAGATAATAAGGCATTTACAACTCTAATACAATACTCTAATTGAAGGTGTTTGGAGTTGTTCGCACATAATGTATGCTACAAAGTTTCAGTATAGCAAGCTATACCTTTTAAACCTTTGTTATACTCTGTCAAATTAGATAGCAAGTGTACTATCCTGTCGATGAGTATGCTCAGGTCTCGATCCACAGGGATGGAAGAAAATAACCGGATTTGTCCTAAAATTACTTGAGATTCTAGAAGTGAGAGAAACTGATTTGGTTTAGTTCTAACAATTCTACTGATTTATAACAAGTTTACAAACAATAAAAGAGAATTAAAGTTGTTTTCAATTGATAAAAAGGCATTTCCAGGGTTCATATTTCATTTCTGTTCAGCCCTGAGGCATACGGCCCATATAGATTCTCGTACGGTACGTATGGGACCCCGAGTTGATGTTGCAGCTACAGTTTTCTACATTGATACTGATGTTTAGGGTTTCTATCGACCAGATCTAGATACCTAACCTCAACTTTCGCATTTTGGCCTAGTACCTGATTACCGGACTCAAATACTTCCCTCTTAGATACGTTAAACCTCAACTTTCGCATTTTGGCCTAATTTATCTAAGTTACTTGTTGGTTTACTAAAAGTATCCAAGGACTTTCGCCTCAAGGAAAGTTTCATCTTTCGGGTACTCCTTGGTTTCACCCTACTTCATATACTTTATTCGGTTGGATTAAATGTCATAGACTTGGCTCCTAACACTTAGATGTGTGCATTCATCTAACGGGATGACTAATCAATTCAAGCAAGCACAAATAAAGCAATCAAAATACTACTCAAGAAGGTAAAAACAAAGTATTCAACACAAAATCCAAGTAGCATGCAAACAAAACCAAACTAGAAACTATATTTTAGCCCTAGAAACAAAGTAAATTAGCTACTCATGTTCACAAGATAACACAAAAAACAAGAGATAAAAGAGTTCATGACAAAACAGTGGAAAATCCAAAGATCCATGGCAAACTCGTGTTTTTCCCTTCTTTTCTTCCTTTCCTCCTCTTGTCTTTTGCTCCAAGAAAGATTGTCCAGGTTCAATCAATGAAATCCCCTTTTTCTGGTGTGGAATATCTCATTTAATGCCCCAGATCACGCCTCCAGAGGTTTCCTTTTCGGCCTCCTTAAATTAAGCTGATTTTAGATTCCATCTGGATTTTCCAATTTAGCGTCGTACAGCCCGTATGAGTCTGTGTACGAGCCATATGCCTGTGCTTTGTCTTGGAGACTCCGTGCCTCTGTTGTGGAACCTTTTGTGTGGTTGGGCAGATCTTGTACGGCCCGCACAGAATGCCATATGGGCCGTATAAAAAGTAGTCAGATCCAGTTTTTCATCATTCTTCTTGCAAAATACCAAACAAAGCATAGCAGTACCACATTTCATCGAAATATAAGTAAAAAGTCCACACTTAAAGGCTGTAAAGCACAGGTTTTAGTGTAATCCAGGGCTATAAATTAGACATAATATGGAGATATCAGGAGCACTCGAGTAGTGTCTCCAAATGGGAAGATAATTGGTCATTTACAACCTTTATACAACACTCCAATTGAATGTGTTTAGAGCACTTGAGTAGTGTCCCCCCGATGGCAATATAATAAGGCATTTACAACCCTAATGCAACACTCCAATTGAAGGTATTTGTAGCAGTCGTGTAGTGTCTCGAGACGGCAAGATAATAGAGCATTTACAACCCTAATTTCAACATTCCAACTGAAGGTGTTTGGAGCACCCTTGTAGCGTATCTAGATGGCACGGTAATAGAGCATTTATAACCCTAATACAGTACTCAATTGAAGGTATTTGGAGCACTCGAGTAATGTCTCTATATGGCCTAAGAAGAGGTTTATTGTAACCCTAATAAAGCACTCTAATTGAAGGTATTTGGAGCACTCTAGTATTGTCCCCAGATGGCAAGATAATAAGACATTTACAACCCTAATAAAACACTCAAATTGAAGGTGTTTGGAGCACTCTAGTAATGTCTCTAGATGGAAAGATAATAAGGCATTTACAACCGTAATACGACACCAATTGAAGGTGTTTGGAGCACTCGAGTAGTGTCTCCAAATGGGAAGATAATTGAGCATTTACAACCTTTATACAACACTCCAATTAAATGTGTTTAGAGCACTCGAGTAGTATCCCCCGATGGCAATATAATAAGGCATTTACAACCCTAAGACAACACTCCATTTGAAGGTGTTTGCAGCACTCGTGTAGTGTCTCCAGAAGGCATGATAATAGAGCATTTGCAACCCTAATACAACACTCCAATTGAAGGTGTTTATAGCACCCTTGTAGCGTATCTAGATGGCACAGTAATAGGGCATTTATAACCCTAATACAGCACTCAATTGAAGGTGTTTGGAGCACTGGAGTAGTGTCTCCAAATGGAAAGATAATTGGGCATTTACAACCCTTATATGACATTCCAATTGAAGGTGTTTGGAGCACTCGTGTAGTGTCCCCACATGGCAAGATAATAGAGCATTTACAACCCTAATGGACCACTCCAATTGAAAGTATTTGGAGCATTCTAGTAGTGTCTCCAGATCTCAAGGTAATAGGACATTTAAAACCCTAATCCAACAATCCAATTGAAGGTGTTCTGAGTACTATAGTAGTGAATCTATATAGCAAGATAATAGGGCATCTACAACCCTAAAATAACTCTCGAATTGAAGCTGTTTGGAGCACACTAATAATGTCTCTATATGGCCTAAGAAGAGGGTTATTGTAACCCTAATAAAGCACTCCAATTGAAGGTATTTGGAGTACTCTAGTATTGTCTCCCGATGGAAAGATAATAAGGCATTTACAACCCTAATACAACACTCCAATTGAAGGTGTTTGGAGCACTCTCGTGATGTCTCTAAATGGAAAGATAATAAGGCATTTACAACTCTAATACAATACTCTAATTGAAGGTGTTTGGAGCACTCGAGTAGTGTCTCCAAATGGGAAGATAATTGGGCGTTTACAATCTTTATACAACACTCCAATTGAATGTGTTTAGAGCACTCGAGTAGTGTCCCCCTATTGCAATATAATAAGGCATTTACAACCCTAATGCAACACTCCAATTGAAGGTGTTTGTAGCACTTGTGTAGTGTCTCGAGACAGCAAGATAATAGAGCATTTACAACCCTAATACAACACTCCAATTGAAGGTGTTTGTAGCACTTGTGTAGTGTCTCGAGACGGCAAGATAATAGAGCATTTACAACCCTAATACAACACTCCGATTGAAGGTATTTGGAGCACCCTTGTAGCGTATCTAGATGGCACGGTAATAGGGCATTTATAACCCTAATACAACACTCCAATTGAATATGTTTGGAGCACTCGGTAGTGTCTCCAGATGGCATGATAATTAGGCACTTGAAACACTAATACAATACTCCAATTGAATGTGTTTGGAGCACTCGAGTACTTTTTCCAGATGACAAGATAATAGAGCATTTACAACCCTAATACAACACTCCAATTGAAGGTGTTTGAAGCATTATAGTAGTGTCTCTATATGGCAAGATAATGGGGCATTTACAACCCTAATACAACACTCCAATTGAAGGTGTTTGGAGCACTCGAGTAATGTCTCTAGACGTGAAGATAATAGCGAGTTTACAACCCTAATACAACACTCTAATTGAAGGTGTTTGGAGTACTCTAGTAGGGTCTCTATATGGCAAGATAATCGGACAATTATAACCCACAACACTCCAATTGATGGTGTTTGGAGCAGTCTACTAGTGTCTCAATATGGCCAGATAATAGGGCATTTACACCCCTAACAATACACTTCAATTGAAGGTGTTTGGAGAACTCTAGTAGTGTTTTCGGATGGCAAGATAATAAGACATTTACAACCCTAATATAATACTCCAATCGAAGGTGTTTGGAGCACTTTAGTTATGACTCTATATAGCAAGATAATATGACATTTACAACCCTAATACAATACTCGAATTGTAGTTGTTTGGAGCACTGTAGTAATGTCTGTATATGGTAAGATAATCGGGCATTTACAACCCAAATACAACACACCAATTAAAGGTACTTGGAGCACTCTAGTAGTGCCTCTATTTGGCATGATGATAAGTCATTTACAACCATAATACAACACTCCAATTGAAGGTGTTTGGAGCCCTCTAGTAATGTCTTCAAATGGCAAGAAAATAGGGCATTCACAACCTTAACATAGGACTTAGGGCACTCGAGTAGTGTCTCTAGATGGCAAGATAATAAGGCATTTACATCCCTAATACACTACTCCGATTGAAAGTATCTGTAGCACTCGAGTAGTGTATAGGGTTTAGGGTTTAGCACTTTGGTAATGAGAACTCTAGTAATGAGAAGAGGGTAGTTGTAACCCTAATAAAACTCTCCAATTGAAAGTGCTTAGAGCACTCTAGTAGTGTCTCTAGATGGTAAGATAATAGGGCATTTACAACCCTAATAAAACTCTCCAACTGATGGTGTTTGCAGCACTCTAGTAGTTTCTCCATATGGCTAGATAATAGGGCATTTGCAACCCTAATACAACACTCCAATTGAAGGTGTTTGAGAACTCTAGCTATGTCTCTATACGACAAGATAATAAGGCATCCACAGTCCTAATACAACACTCAAATTGAAGGTGTTTGGAGAACTCGAATATTGTCTCTAGATGGCAAGATAAAAGAGCACTTACAACCCTAATATAACACTCCATTTGAAGGTGCTTGGAGCACTCTAGTGATGTCTCTAGATAGGAAGATAATAAGGCATTTACAACCCTAATACAACACTCCAATTGAATGTGTTTGGAGCACTCTAGTAGCGACTCTATATAACAAGATAATAGGGCATTTACAACCCTAATACAACACTTCAATTAAAAGTGTTTGGAGCACTCTAGTAATGAGAAGAGGTAGTTATAGCCCTAAATACAATACTCAAATTGAATGTGTTTGGAGCAGTCTAGTTGTGTCTCTATATGGCAAGATAATAGGGAATTGACAACCCTAAAACAATAATCCAATTAAAGGTGTTTGTAGCACTCGAGTAGTGACTCTAGATGGCAAGATAATATGCCATTTACAACCATAATACAACACTCCAATTGAAGGTGTTCAAAGCACTCTAGTAGTGTCTCCAGATGGAAAGATAATATGGCATTTAAAATCCTAATACAACACTCCCATTAAAGGTGTTTGGAGCACTCTAGTAATGTTTCCAGATGGCAAAAAAAGATGGTATTTACAACCCTAATACAACACTCCAATCGAAGGTGTTTAGAGCACTCAAGTAGTGACTCCATATAGCAACATAATAGAACATTTACAACGCTAATACAACACTCCAATTAAAAGTGTTTGGAGCACTCTAATAATGAGAAGAGGGTAGTTATAACCCTAATAAACTCTCCAATTGAAGGTGTTTGCAGCACTCTAGTAGTGTCTCAAGATTACAAGATAATAAAGCATTTACAATCGCAATACAATACTCAAATTGGAAGTGTTTGGAGCACTATAGTAGTGTCTTTGTATGGCAAGATAATAAGTCATTTACAACCCTAATACAACACTCCAATTGAAGGTATTTTGTGCACTCTAGTAATGTCTCCAAATGGCAGGATAATTGGGCATTTAAAACCTTAACAATGGCGAATTTAAGCAATAATGACGCACAACCACCTTGACCTTCCTCCATCTACTGTGGCAGACCATCTGGCATGATCTTTCCATCTGACAATAATCTAGAGCGCTTCCTTAACCTTCAAGAATGTGAAGTTATGGTCTCCAAGGGTTCTTGTTGTTTCACCCTTAACAAGTAGAAGATCTTTACCAAAGTAAAAAGGCTTCTATCTTCAATTAACTTATGAGAGTTGACATACAAGATCAAGCATACACCAATGTTTAGGAGATTGACTTTGGAGTTCCTTTCGACACTTCGTGAAGAGGATAAGAAGGTACGCTTTAATCTCAATAATTATACTTATACTCTTACCTCGAAGCAAGTCAATAATGCCTTAGGTTTGCCCCATGGGGAGCATGAGTCTCACAGCACCAACACCGAGAGAGAAATTTTGGGAAGCGAACTCTCTTTGAGATGGAAGTGGACAAAGGCATAAACTATCATTGTATACCTATGATATATCCTTGAGATTTGCACACATTATCCTTACGAATTCTATATTTCCCACCGACAAGTTCAACACGGTGGTAAGTGATCGAGATATCTTCTTCCTCACCCAAATGAGAGGACTTTTCCCCCAATGGAAACTGAATTTAGGGTTCTTCATAATGGAACACCACCTTAAAGAGGTGGAGTTGGAGGTAAATAGTGAACTTGATATAACTGTAGGTGTGTACATCACCTTCTTTGCCAAGTATTTGAAGGTGAACATCTACTAAGAGAAGGTAGAAGGGAACTCCAACATTGGGCTCACGTACCTAACAGAACAACGCCAACTTCTCACCGCATGGTACGAGAAGAGGACGAAAGTTCAAATCTAGGTTTCATGTGTTCGAAGACCATTGTGTTGACTCCAAGTGAAGCCACCAACACCACGGAGAGGACCCCGACAAAGGAACTAGAAGAAGCTCGCCCTCTAATCATAGAAGACGAGCCAATCAAAGAATCGGAGAAGGAACCTCAAGTCGACCAAGTTACCACAATAAGCACCTCTTGGGCCAATGAAGAAAGGAAGGGAAGATCAGTGCGGCGCATCTGTTTCAAATGTAGAAACGCACCCTAAGAAACACCAACCTCGGTACCAGCCATACAAGAAACGGTGTATAAGGTGACTGCTCAAGACAAAGGAGAGCCCGAGGAAGAGGAACCAGTCTAGCCGCCACACTGAGGCAAAATCCTCTGTGGCTCCAGCAAAGCCAGCAACAGCCGAAGAAGACCGCACAGCAGTGCCGTAGCGACCCCCACCAATGTCGTAAGATCTCCAACCATCTTCAATCCAACCATTCTTTACCAAAGGGAGCGAATCGGGCATGCCACAAGCATAAGACCAGGCATATCCCCCCAGTCAAGATTCACACCACCACTGATGCCCGGCTGTGGAGGAACTCATCGAGATCAAGCAAAGGCTTGATAGCCTTGAGTTCTATAGAGCCCTAATGGATAACGTTAGTGAATTCTTCTAATCTTAGCATGCCAAGGAAAGACCACCATCCGGAGGCATGCCTTGTTAGTTCTAACTATGAGTTATACCCATGTTCAATTTCTTCATCGAAGTTTTACCATTGCATTGGAAACAATGCAAGGTTTAAGCTTGAAGGAGGGGATTGACTCATGTATCTTAGGTTTAGGTCATTCTTTTTTCATTTTTTACCTTATAGCTTTATAATGTTTACCTAACAACGAATAGGGTTTGCATGACTGGCTTAATTGATTGAGATTGCAAGCTTGTTAGGATGTTTATCTAGGCTATATAAATAGAGTATTGCATGACTGGCTTAATTGATTGAGATTGCAAGCTTGTTAGGATGTTTATCTAGGCTATATAAATAGAGTATTGCATAAAGTACATGTTAGATCGAGTCCACACAACGAAAAACAAGCAAAAAATTTGTTGAAACAATTCCTACATGAAAAAGTGCTTTAGTCTCCGAGACACTTGTTTGAAATTTTAGACATGGACTAAGGCTAACGACAAATTGATTTAGAAAGAAACTTTCTTGAAAGATGATTTTTCGTATATTTATTATGTAAAAATTTCTTGAGGTTTGAAAAATATCTTTAAAAATAAATCCCTTTTTAAATCTAGACTCTAATTTTGAAAAATATATATAATAGTCTATATTGAAATATGACAAAATAATAAGTCCCAAACAAAAATCCAAAAATATCAATTATTAGAAGAGGACGTAAAATAGGTCCCATCATCATATAATAAAATCGGGATTCAATGAAATTCTTAGGTGCATTCGGAACACAACCTCTCGTTTGTATCTATGAGATAAAAGAATCAGCCGATGAAATCCTTAGGTGCATTCGAAACACAGAACCTCTCGTTTGTATTTATGCGATAGAAGGGTAAAGCCAATTAAAAATGTGGTATTTTACTTTTTGCATTTTTATTTTTTAAAGATTGCATTTTTTTTACTATTTGCATGCATAGACTACAAATCCTTACATTCAAATGAGAGATCGAAATTTAGAGGGGATGAAAAATTTGAGTATTATTAGATTTTAGGATTTCTTTTACCATAATGATTTTAGGATTAGTCATCTTCAAGATTATTTCGACTGAGATCGAAATGTTGGTAATGCAAAGGTTTTCATTGTCTTTAATTTCATCAAGTGCTTGAGAATTTTTCAATTATTTTCTAATTCATGTTGTGTGAGGACGTTTTGAGTCATCCTAAACCATAGCTTTTACTTAGTTTGTTCAAGGACGAACAAATGTTTAAGCTTGTGGGTGTGATAACGCCAAAGCATATAGCTAAAATTACTACTTTTTAGTACAAAAAATGACAGAAAAGCATATGCAAAGTACCTATTTTTTTGAATTATTCACCGCAAATGTGTTTCTAGGCTATTTTGGCAGGTTTTGGAGAAAGTTGCGAATTTAGGCCGAAAACAAAGCAAAAATGTCATATTTAGGCTAATTTTGAAGGAAGCGTTAAAATAGGGCAACACGTGGAGTATGCAAACACCTCACACAAAGTGCACAACATGCATGATACCATCTTATTAGACCTATTATTTCGACTTGTTTCCATACAAAAATCTGTGTTTTGAACCAACAAATAGCGTCTTTTACATTGAATATCCATAGAATGTGGTACTGCTTTATTTTGGTTCTCACTTTGCAGGGATCAGGCGAAATCAGGCAAATAGCAGACTTCAGGAAGATTTGATGCGAGTTGCAGCACCCATGATGAGAGTCGCATCAAAGCCCAAAGCGACCTGCGATGCAACCCTCACTCCTGCCTTGAAGACCAGATGATGCGAGTCGCATCACTTGTTGCCGCCCAATTCAAATTAAACTTGACAAGTCCCAAGTCAGATCCGTTGCCTATAAAAGGAGGTCCTTGGCCAGAATTTCGAGAGCCTTTTCCCCCTGACATTTCCAGATCACTTTGAGAGCAGAGATCAAGAGAAAAGAGAGAAATTAGAGATTTCTTGGAGAAGAAGAGGATCCCTTGGAGAAGAAGAGAAGATTGCAAGATCCTCTCCAATCCACCTTGGATCTTCAAGCTTCATCATGATCTGCTTATTCTCTCCCTCTTTTATGCATTATTTTACCATGTTTAAGTAGAACTTTAGTTCCTAGGGTTAGGATGTAGTCTCTAAACTTTGTCTTTGAATTGCATTGTTGTTTTGATCTAAGTTTGAACTTGTGTGATTCTTTGTTTGAGTATTCATTGATTGCTTGATTGTCTACTGTTAGATGTCTATAGCATCTCTTCTAGTACTTTGACCTTTATGTATCTTGAAATTGTAATTGAGTATTTGAGGTAGATCTAAGATCATTAGTAGCCGAAAGGTGAACTTTCCATTATCGAAAGGTTATGGATACCTCTACTAAACTAGACAATCAATTTAGGTTAGATACCAGTAGGTGAGAGCTACAGGTTGAAGCCTCGCACAAGAAATCAACTTAGATACGTGATATCTCCATATTATATCTAATTTACAGCCCTGATTTACATTGAAACCTGTGTTTTAAGGCCTATAAATGTGGACTTTCTACTTGTATTTCGATGAAATGTGGTACTGCTATGCTTTATTTAGTATTTTGCAGGAAAAAGAGCGAAAAACTGGATCTGACAACTATTCATACGGCCCGTACAAGATCTGCCCAACCACACAGAAGGTTCCTAAACCCTAAACCAAGTCTCCAAGACAAGGCACAGGTATACGGCCTGTAGGGCGCTAATTCGGAAAATCCAGCTGGAATCTGAAATCAGCTTAATTTAAGGAGGCCGAAAAGGAAGCCTCTGGAGGCGCGATCAGGGGCATTAAAGGAGATATTCCTCACCAAAAAAAAGGGGATTCACCACTGGGACTCGGACAACCTTTCTTGGAGCAAAATACAAGAGGAGGAGGAGAAGAAGAGAAGTGAAAAACGCGAGTTTGCAACGGATCTTCGGATTTTCCACTGTTTTGTCATGAACTCTTTTATTTCTTGTTATCTATGTTATCTTATGAACATGAGTAGCTAATTTACTTTGTTTCTAGGGGTAAGATGTAGTTTCTAGTTAGGTTTTGTTGCTTGCTACTTGGATTTTGTGTTGAATGCTTTGTTTTTACTTTGTTGAGTAGTATTTCGATTGCTTTATTTGTGCTTGCTTGAATTGATTAGTCATCCCTCTAGATGAATGCGCACATCTATGTGTTAGGAGCCAAGTCTATGACATTTAATCCAACCGAATAAAGTATATGAAGTAGGGTGAAACCAAGGAGTACCCGAAAGGTGAAACTTTCCTTGAGGCGAAAGTTCTTGGATACTTTTAGTAAACCAACAAGTAACTTAAATAAATTAGGCCAAAATGTGAAAGTTGAGGTTTAACGCATCTAAGAGGGAAGTATTTGAGTCCGGTAATCGGGTGCTAAGCTAAAATGCGAAAGTTGAGGTTAGGCATCTAGATCTGGTCGATAGAAACCCTAAACATTAGCACCAACACAGAAAACAATAGCTGCTGCATTAACTCGGGGTTCCATACGGACCGTATAGGAAACCCTATGGGCCGAATGCCTCGGGACCGAACAGAAATGAAATCTGAACCTTGGAAATGCCTTTTTATTAATTGAAAACAACTTTAATTTTTTTATTGTTTTTTAAACTTGTCATAAATCATTAGAATTGTTAGAACTAAAACAAATCAATCTCTCTCATCTCACTTCTAGAATCTTAAGTAATTTTAGGATAAGTCCGGTTATTTTCTTCCATCCCTGTGGATCGATATCTGAGTATACTCATCGAGAGGATAGCACACTTGCTATTTGATTTGACAGGGTATAACAAAGGTTTAAAATGTATAGCTTGTTATACTGAAACTTTGTAGCATATATTATGTGCGGAACAATACGAACATATGTCAGCTCTGCTCGAGGGCAATGCGACCCTCATCAGAGATGATGCGAGTCGCATCATACGGGTCGCATCAGAGATGATGCGAGTCGTATGATAGGTCCAGAGAGGGCAAAGTTTGGGATGAAACCTGAAACCCTGGGAACGCCTTTTATCATTGTTCAAAACCAAAACCTTTAATTGCTTTCATTTACTGTTAATTGAATTGTCACTTGAAATTAGGAAATATAAACAAATCAAACCCAACTTTTCACACTTCTAGTACCTAACTCGGATTAGTAGGAATTTAGAATCGAATTATACCGTCCCTGAGGATCGATACCTTATTATACTATACTGATAGGATTGTGCACTTGCAATCTTAGACAAGAGTAGATTTAAGGTTTAAACTGGTACAGCTAGCTGTACCTGAAACTTTGTAGCATATTTTTGTGCGAACAATGCAACATGGCGAAATTCACTAAAATTTGGCTAAGTACAGTGCCTTACGGCCTCAGCTATACCGCATGCAGGTAAAATGCTTATGTCGTAAGGGCACACAAATTGATCCATGGACTATCTAATTTGGATGAAATCTCAGCCGTTGGACAGCAACCTTTTAGAAGAATGAATCTCCAAATTTGACAGGCTTTGCTATGCATTGAAATCTATTTTTGTGCTTCAAATATAGCATAAAAGCTATATTTGGCATCCATATTCTCCCATGATCTTCATGACTCCACACCCTTTACGAAGACTATATAATCCCTCTTATAATAGAAATTAGTGTGCATGTATTAGTTGTGTAAGTCCATAGTTTAGAGTAGAATATTGCGTATAATTTCTAGAGTCGGGAGAAGAAGAAGCACTTAAAGTCTAAGACGGAAGATGTGTTTTAGGTTCTAGGTTATATCTTTCTTTTATTGTTTCTTTTATTTTGTCATGGCTTTGAGTAGCTAGGCTCCTCTTCTCTAGGGATGAATGTAATGAATTCTAATTTATCTTTTTACTATAATATTTATTTTTCTTTTATATCTATTTGAGATTTCGTTATGCTTTGAATGTTATTGAAATATGTCATTACATACATAGTTTTGTCTACTATATGCCAATGCCCTCCACATACCTGTAGGTGTTAAGTCATTATACCTCAGTGTGAGAGGGGATACAAGTAAGTACTATAAACACTTAGGCTAACGAGACTTGACAGTGGTTCAAAGACTAGGGCTAGAACCCAGTGGGCACCCATAGCAGGATATAGATTAGATAACATCTCGAAGTATAATTAGAAATTTATTTATTACTTGGGATAAATAGGGAAATATAATTAATTAGGTTGGTGTGAGTGATTTAATTACATTATATCATGTGATAATCTGAATTGTCTCCCACAAGCCAACCTTAGAGTTGAAAAACCTTTTAAATACACAGAACCGAACCCAAGCATCCGTAGAGAATAATAGTACTAGTATGTGGCTCTACTCTCCGGGGTGGTCTATATTGCATGCGGCAGTGTCAGAAGGTTGTATGCAAGGCCATATATGGCAGTGACAGAAGGTCGTACACAGGTAGACATGAGTACCATAAATATGTATTGAGTTATTAGAAGAAATTTATCCAAAACCCTAGAGGCTCCCAAAACATAGTTTACAGCAATTAACATCTCCATCTATCAATTTGTCAGAATAAACTGTAAAATCAAACTACACCTATTATTATTGGATCGACACCCGACACTATTACACGGTAGATACTATTCAAAGTTAAACGTGGATTCACATTTCTAAACTCGTCTTTTAAACATAGAGAAACAAACAAAAAAAAAAAAGTCGTCTTTTCAACTACTGGCCAAGTGGCCATCCATAATTTTGTTTAAAAAAAATAAAAATATATATATTAAGTAGATAACTTGTATTGCACTAAGTAAACGAGGCGTGTCCTTAGAAGTCCTAGGATACGTCACAGGACAACTAATTGGAAGAAGTCAAATTAATTATGTGCTGTAATTTTGCTTTGGCTTGAAAATTTTCAAGTTGCTAGTTATTTATTTTGTGAGTTTGGATTGGTCATAGATATCATGTCACCAATGATATCCAATAAAATAAATATTACAATCTTTTTTGTGGTTTGGTTTTAATCAGCCGATTTTTTTATTTATATTCAAAAAATAAATACAATTTTAAAGATAATATCCAAATTCCAAGTGAAATTCGAAAACTACTCAAACCGGTTATCTAATAACTGGAAATATTCATTCTTTCCGGTCCTCCAATTCCCAGAATTTGAGAATTGGACCGGTTAATGATTAACCGGAAAGAGAGGAATTTCCGATTGTTGGCTAACCGGTTAATGGTGCACTGGATTTGTGGATTTTATTTTTTTTTATAAAAAAAATAGAAATTTCTAATTTTTTATATTTTTTGTATTAAAATATTAGAAATGTTGAGTATATTTCTTTGAAAATAGATGGAATACAATATAATTTGATTTACTAGAAAGACTGCAGCAAATAACTCGGATCAATATTTTTCAGGCCGGATTTTTCGCGGCTGTAAGAAAAATTAATATATTTTTTTATATGTTATTGAAAAAAAATGTTTAGATTCTGAGTTATTAATCTCGGTTCAAAAGTCACTTCTAGGTAATTCAGAAAATATTGTGATATTTCTAGTACATTTAATTTATAAAAAGTTGTATCTATTTTGAGAATTCTTTTTGAAAAACAATCATTAAATAAATTAAAGTTTTCTTTTTTTCAAAAATAGATACAACTTTTTATAAATTAAATATACTAGAAGGGTCACAATATTTTCTGAATTACCTAGAAGTGACTTTTGAACCGGTATCAATAACTCAGAATCTGAACATTTTTATTTTTTTCCAATAATACATAAAGAAATATATTAAAATTTTTTACAGTCACAAAAAATTTGGCCTGAAAAATATTAATCCAAGTTATTTGTTACAGTCTTTCTAGTAAATCAAATTATATTGTATTATCAAATTTCTGAATAATTTTATTATTTTCCTTTTCAGATGATTTGCTCCACAGATTCAAAGTATCGGTCAGTTTTTATAGAGGATAAAAATGAAAATAACACTGTAAAGTTCAATGTATCCGTACCCTCCCATCCCTTCCTACTTAATTTACTCCAGGACGACCTATACGAGGCCTTTTTTTTATTTTTCTATTGTTCTACCTATACCAACTTGTATGCACAGTAGCACAAATATCTCTCCTACCCACTCGAAAAAGAACTCTGTTTTTTATTTAATTTTCAAACCTCAGCAGCCGCTGGCAAGCTTTCTCGAGAGAGACAGAGACAAAGAAGGGATTTTGAAGAGGGACAGAGAGAGATGCTATGCTCTTCATTGATGAAGGGCTTGGGAATAATACTTATCCTAAGCCTCGCAATCTTGTATAATGCGGGAAAAGCATCTGCTCAAGCGACGACAGACCCAATTGAAGGTATGTATCTCCAAATTCATAGAAGTTAATTGCTATTTCAAGGTGAAATCATATATGCAGTCAATTTTGAACTCTTGCAGCATCACGAAATAAAATTGTTTGTACTTGTATATTTCATAAGAGGTTTTGGGGCCAGGTTATAATTTTATCCTTGGAATGAACTTACCGAGTTTTTTATTCCTTCCTCTGCTGTACATCTAGGATTATATACTTGTGTAAATTTAACCAGACATACAAATCAACATTTTTTTAGTAAAAATGTAACTAAATATGTAAGTATATATTTGTCGAATTGCAAATCTAAGTAAGATACTCAAGTTGCCAACGTTTTAAAAGTTATTCTAGCACTTTTAAGAAAAAATATTTTGATTTCCAAATCATATTTATCACCTGAATTTAATTCGATGATTTCATGTCTTACATAAGTTAGAATTAACAATTTCTCTTTTTTTTTTTTCCAATTGGAGGCACAGTGCTTTCGTATGGTTTAATTTTCCATATTATCTTAGAATGCTGGGTTAGTCGATTCTTTTCTGTTTGTCCTGTATTAATTAATTGAACACATGTTGCGACTGGCTACAAAGAGTCAAGGAACTAAATAAAAGACATTAGGTGACAAAAGCCAGGCCATCTTATGGGCAGAAAGTTCAGATTCTCTGGTAACATTTCTTTGTAACAGACTATTTCAGAGTTTTTTATATGGGGTGCTTATCATGTTCCCAGTGTTGCTAAAATAAGTATAGAAAAATTTGAGTTTATGACCCGGATCTGTGTAGAGGCAGATTTAGTATTTTCGCTTAGCCAATTAAAGACTAGATAAAAACAATGTTTTAATTTGTAATTTTCAATGCTTTAATTTTAAATTTTCAATACTTTTAACTTATAATTTTCAATACTCTGAATTTAAATTTTTAATTTTTTAATTTTTAATTCTAATTATCAATTAGAATTCAAGGAATTTATTCTAATTTTAATCCTAAATTAAACCCTAAATACAAATTAGGATTCCATAGGGAGGCTGACAAATAAAATTCCAGGGAGGTAAAATTGGTCCGGATCTATAAATCACTATAAAATTTCAAAATCCAAGGAGGAGGGCTCGTATTGGGTCCACCCTTGAATTTGTGAGCTTACTACAAAATTTTGTGGAGATAGAGATGATAAGCATCGATGAAAAATCGGCCAACATTCAAGAATGAAATTAGAAAATTTAGATCGGGAGGTTTTAATGTAAAATACATAATATGTGTAAATGCATAATATATATATGTATATGTACATGTATATGTACATGTACATGTACATGTATATGTGTGTGTGTGTGTATATATATATATATATATATATATATATAGATGAAAATGCATAATATATTGTTATTAGGATTTGAGCTCAAGTTTTTACAATCATAAAGTAAAATTCTAATCTTAGATTACAAGCATGCATTTAAAGAGGCTAAACTATATAAAAACTTAAAACATAAAAGGAAATTTCAATTAAATTTTTTTAAGGATGATATTTTTGAATTATAAAAGTAGCTAAACACCTCTGCATTATCTTAAGATATGTTTGTGTTAGCATCGATCTATCTAGTTTCCATCAATAAGAGGAACTGAGGGTTCCTGATGTAGACAATTAGAAATGAAATTGAAATTTAAAAAATATATATAAAATAAAAGTTAGAATTTTTGTAATTGCATGATATGATGTACTGTAATATATTAGTTGAACTAAAAAAAAATTAAGATCATCTATTTCAAGTCAAATATTTTAGATGCTATTGACATTTGAGCGATTTGATCAATGACCAAGCACCAACCATTGTTTCAAGGACTTTTATACTATGTGATGATCACACGTAAGGCAAGGTTAGTTTGAGCCACAGAAGATTCAGAATCCCTGAAATAAATAACAACAAATAATTTGTCGTTTTCTGGCCAACTTTATGAAGGCCGCCAAGTCAATCTGCCAATGCATTGGTTGTTTGGTGGGCCTTTCCAACTTGGAGAGGGCTGACTGAGGGGTATTATAACTTTATTTATTTATTTTTCAAAATACACAACTGTACGAACGCTCCTAAATCAAGATTCCTCAATAATAAATAAATTTCACCAAATTAATAAAGGTTGGGATGGCCGCCTAGCCCGCATAGGTAATGAACTTCCCGCATAGTCCCTGTCTTGTCCATAAATTGTGCAAAAAACCTAACATCTTTAAAATTACAAACGGATCCCATGACAATTGACAAAATGCGGATCAATAATTAAAACTTGAAATCATTAGTTTCTAACCACTAACAAAGAGACTGAACCTAATGCGATAGCTACGTACACATTATAAATTAAGTACCATCCATCATTTCTAAAAAAAAAAAACATTTTATGAGGTTAGACCAATCTCTCATTATTATTTTAGAAGATCACATAATAAGTTTTTCAGTTTTCTTTTAAATTCTATGTATGCATTAATTCGGATTGATAAATGGGTGGATGAATGTACATAGCATATTTTCTTGTCTCTTTTTAATAACCTCTAACCCTAATATTACATTGCTGAGGCCTTGTCCAAAGGCAAATTGCATTTTAGTAGACTATTAATTGGAATGTATTTGTTAATTCTATCAAAATTTTATATACCATGGACAAAACTAGAAAATTTAGATTAGAGTTTCGCAATGTGTGGTTACTGATATTTGAACAAGTCTTCACAACCACTAAGTTACAAGATCACATTTAACTTTTGATGAGGAGACTATATGAAACTTATAAAAAAATTAATTAAATTTTAATATACATGATTATTTTTTTATTTTTTATTTTTTAAAGTAAGCATCTCTGGCTTGACTGTAGATCCATCCAGTAGCCTTAGATGTTTGATTAATGTTAGGGATCTAGAGAAACTTTCTCCAACAATGGAGGGACTTTGCTGCACTTGCCAGAACATGTGATTTCTTACAAAAACAACTTGACATAGAAGAACATTTCTGCAAAATTTTCTTTTGGCATTAAATCTAGAATTTTGGATGTGATGAGACTTGTATTTTTCTTACGAAAAGAGGAACAAAATGATCAACTGGTAGGTCTTTATTTGGACTATGATAAATAAACAATGTTCAATTTTATTTTTTTTAAAATTGCAGATCATTGGAAAATCATGATTGCTGGGACAAACATCTACTTTAAAGTCATGACAATTACCAATGGACAACACATTATCATAAATAAAAGTTAAATAGTAAACATAGTTCAAACATTATATTACATAAATGAAGGAAAAAATAAACAAACATTCTAAATAAAACTACATGATGAATTAAAAACAAAACAAAACAATCAAGCAATGCAATCAATTTCTTGCTTCCAGTTCTGTTTTCCTTCAACAAAACTACTCTGGTTCCAACCCCTCTTCTGAAACTCTATGCCTCGTATCTCCTAAAATGTTATGCATCGTCGTTGAGAAATTTCAATTTCGCTCCATTGCCAAACAAAATAGGCCATCTGTTGAGTTAGAGAGATGTTGAAGAGAGCCATGATAAGCTGTTATTAAGTGATCATAATGTGAACTCAATTTTTTTTATGCAAAAACTAATAATTAAAAAGAGGGATCCAATTACATCATTTTTCGGTGACACCGAATTACACTCCATTTTTAAAGTTTTCAAATTCCAAATAGTTGATCTAAACCGTTCAACATAATGGATATGTTAAAATGTGATTCCTTATCAAATTTTACATTTTTTGAATTTTTTTTACTATTTATTGAGTATTTAACAAAATCGCTATTTTCAAACTATTGAATTTTTGTACTCATCTTAATAAATAGTAAAAAAATTCAGAAAAAAATGTAAAATTTAATTTGCAAGCACATTTTAACATATCCATCATATTGAACGATTTGAATCGACTGTTTAGACTTTGTAAATATAGGGTGTAATCCGGTGTCACCAAACAATGATGTTATTGGATCCCTCCTCAATTAAAAAATAATACTTCGGATGATATATTCCTATCGTGGATCCTTATTTCTATGCTTGTTTGATCCATACACATTGAAAATTATATAATTGGTCTTATCTAGTAGCCAAATTGTACCATTTATTCAGAGAGTGGGGTTAAAATCCTCCATGGCTTTTGTGCCTCAACTATGCCCCGTATCTTTATTTCTGTTTATAATGTCCAAATAGCTGATCTGAACCATTTAATATGATATCCATATTAAAATGTACTTGGACTCCAAATTTTAATATGTGGTCCAAAATCTTCTGATTTTGTACCTATCTAAAAGAATAGTAAAGAAGTTTCAAAAAAATATAAAATTTGGTATCCAAGCATATTTTAATATGAAGATATTGTTGAACACTTGATGTCAAATGTTTGTACTTTGAAAATGGAGATAAGAACGTAGGGTAAGGGTATGAGGGGGGCACAAAAAACAATGGGACATTTTAATTCTACTCTTATGCATGTCTAATTATCTATTACTCCTCTTGATGCAGTGACTGCACTAAACACTATACTGGCAAGGTGGGGGAAGAAGGCACCAGCATCAACATGGAACATAAGCGGTGAACCATGTAGCGGGTGGGCAATTGATGACAGTAAAGACCTGGACAATGATCAACAATTCAACCCAGGCATCAAATGTGATTGTACCTACAACTCCAGCAAAACCTGTCATATTACCAAGTTGTAAGTCCATCTGACAACTTCATAGTGGGATTTTGGTATGTTCCGATATAAATTTAGCACCTGTATAACATTCCATCTAAAATTTTGATTTTGCATGATACTCTCTAAACTTAGGCATATAATATTTATGTACCCATTTTTTGAGAAACATTGATGTACACATTGAAAAAAAAAAAAAAACCCGTAAGGATACAAAATTTGCTTGACCTTGCTACCTTTTCTTTTCCCTTTGGTTGTTCTATTTCAGTCTTGTGTATACTCTGTGTTGTTATGTTGGCCAATTTTCGGTCTATTAACCTGACAAAATAAAATCCCAAGATGTGCCATTTGCAAAACAAATAATTTCACTTCACCATAGAAGATTTTTATTATTCTACTGGAAAAAATTCTCTGGGATGTTTCAACATCTCCAGCTATACATTGAAGAGGCTGCTCAGAAATTTAAATTTGGTGGCTGCAAGAATGACAGTACTTGTGTCATTAGTATTTAATCTATTTGTTTTGGCTCTTTGAATTATAACAGGAGAGTGTATGCATTGGAAGTGGTAGGCACTCTTCCAGATGAGCTCCAGAATCTCACATACCTCAATTATTTGTAAGAAGATTGCTAGAAAGACTTGTATTCTTTTGTTTTTCTCACACTTTTTTCTTTTTTAATTTTGCTTTCAGAATGTAATTTTAGAATTCAAGATGTTCCGTATTACCCCTTTTTGTAAAATTGTCCTTTTAACTTGTTTCAGTAAAGTGGATCAGAATTACTTAACGGGTCCTGTCCCTGCTTTCATTGGGAACCTGAGTCAACTGCAAGTCCTGTAAGAGCTATTTTCTATCGAGAATAAAAGTTGCTTTGTTATATGGAATATATTTGTTTGTTATGCATATACTTGCTTCGCTAATGCTATCAATACCTTTTTTATATTCAAAACAATTAGCTCTTTTGGTATCAACGCATTGTCGGGTCCAATTCCAAAGGAGTTGGCCAATCTTCAAAACCTCAATCTCCTGTAAGGCTTTTCTTTCCCCATTTAAATAATAAGCTAAACATTAATGAAAATATCTATTGCCATAATAGTACAGTAGGTTATATATGAGCACTCATTCATTAAAAATATAATTATTTCAGGGGGATGGGTACTAACAATTTTAGCGGTTCAATACCTGACGAATTTGGGAACATGACTAGCCTTCAGCAATGGTAAGGTGTCAATTTTATTGAAGGAATAAATAGAACTGGGGCAGGCTGATAATACTGTAATTAAGCATCTCTTGATGTTTCAATTCTTCAGGTACATGGATAGTTCAGGTCTCACGGGTGAACTTCCAGAAACACTCTCCAAGCTCACAAACATGCAAATCTTGTAACATCTCTATCCTTCTTGCTTATCACTTCTCTTATTGATTGATTTTATCATATCTGAGAACATTTAATGCTTATCAGGTGGGCAAGTGACAATGCTTTCACTGGAAAAATACCAGATTATATTGGTACTAGCTGGACAAGTATGACAGAATTGTAAGTTTCTATTAAGCATACCATCTATACCTTTACATGTGTGTAAATGCCTGATGCTCTGGTGTGTATGTTCATGCATGGGTATAATGAACTGCCACAATTTTTATCTTTGCCTTTAGTATAATTTTTTCTGAGATAAATATGGAAATTAAGCATCCCAACTTTAAATATTAGCAAGAGATTCTCCGAGTTACACACCTGTGACCTCCCGTATGGAGGGCATTGTCTTAGCCACCATACCATAGTAGTCTGGTTCTCTCTTTGCTTTAGTATAATCATGTGAAAAGGAATTTAATCTTGCAACATCTAATTGGAAAGTAGTTACAATATTCTGTTAAATTTTCCACTTTGGTATATTTATACTGCTTGGTGTGAACATTTTTCTAACACAAAAATATGACTTCCAGGAGATTTCAAGGAAACTCTTTCCAAGGCCCAATTCCTGCAAATCTTGCCAACCTTGTGAAATTAACCAGCCTGTAAGTCATAAAATCATTTCCTCAATAATAGTTGTGCATAAGAGTTACCTCAGAAAAAGATGTTGTGACTTGTGATCCATAAATAATGCTCAATATTGAAAGCCAATACATGACTTTATGTGGTCTTTGGAGGCTCACAAAAGGGTGATTATTCCAGGGCTAAAAAGGGGGTGTACAAAGTTACTTGCATCAATCCATGAAAAAAACACACATAATTGAGGAAGCAAACAATTGCATTACTTTGCTAATTTTTAACCTATTCAGTTCTCTTATTTTTCTTTTCTATGTAGACGGATTGGTGACATAATAAATGGTAGTAGCTCTACACTGGACTTCGTTAAGAACATGTCATCTTTGAGCACTCTGTATGTTCTATATTTCAGAGGAACTTGCATTTAATGCCCTTATTATCCTTTTTGTTGACATAAAGCTCCTTGCGTGAGTTAGCTTTTCAATGGTATCTCAGAGCAAGGAGCTTATTGATCACAAGAAAGGTCTAGAAATAACTCAAGTGTTAAATATAAATTGACACAGAGTACCAGACAATTAATAAATTGTTTTTCATGTAGAATCTTGAGGAATTGTAAGATATCCAATTCCCTCCCTACTGACTTCTCACAGTTTGGAAGTTTACAGAAACTGTATGAATCTTTTTTTTAAGAATTTTATCAATATTCTTAAATAGAGGGCATTTTTTATTTTTCCACAGTGGTTCTGCTAATTCCAATTTCTTGTTACATGCTTGTAGAGATTTGAGTTTCAACAATATATCAGGCCAGTTGCCTCAGTCTCTTTTTAGTTTAAGCACCCTCAACTACTTGTAAGAAATCCCTTTTGTCCTCTTAAATGTTTGCACAGTCTTAATTTTTTTTTTTTTTAAAAGGCTTCTGGAGTATTCTTATTTTGTTATTTGCTTGACAGATTTCTAGGGAACAATAGCCTCACAGGAAGCTTGCCATCTGGAAAAAGCTCCTCCCTACTTAACATGTAATACCCCATGGATATTATAATAAGATGATAGAATGTTTATTTAAATCCATTTATTATAATTCATGAATAATTCACTACATTAACTTACTTTTACAGAGATTTGTCATACAATCAGCTCTCAGGCAGTTTTCCATCTTGGGTTAACACAAACAACAATTTACAGTTGTAAGTATTCTCATTAATTTTTTTTTTATTTCTTGTTTTGATAATCAAGCAAAGCCGCCTTCTTTTGTTGCATTGCTTCATCATTCACAAGTTTCCGTTGTTTTTCTCAAAGCCCTTGTAGTTAGTAAGAGTTTGCTATTCACTCCACATGTCCAGCAAAAGGTTCTGTTATCAAAATTTCAATGCACAACAGTCTTTCCTGTTCGGTACTTTCGAAGGGATGTTGGGTTTATGATAAATGCCTCAGCTGCATTCAGGGGCGGAATCTTGGATTTTCATCAGTGGGGGCCAAGAAAATAGTGAATCGGATTGAAATAACTAATCAGGTTCAAACCCATTAGCTAATCGGATACCAGATAAAAAATAATGCTCTAACTTATAATTTTCAATGCTCTCACTTCTAATTTATAATGCTTTAATTTCTAATCCTATAATCCTAACTACAAATCAGAATTCAACGAACTTATCATAATTTTAACCCTAAATTTGACCTCAATTACAAATCAGAATTGCCTCTCAAGTATTGTAAAGTGGGGCCCACAACTTTGTGGTCCATATTTACTCTCAGCCGGGCCAAATTCAATCCAGTGCCTATTGAAGATGTAGGGGGGTCTCCTTTAAGATTTGTGCCAGGTTAAAATAATGGTTTGGATCCACTAATTCTAATTGATTCTCATTTACAGTGCCGGAGGTGATCTGAGTTCCCCCCAGGCCCTTACTGGGTCCGCCCCTGGTTGCATTATTTTTAGTTTCCATGTTCCACAAATTGATTGTTTTCCTTTCAAGCAGTAACATAATTTATTCTCTCTGTTTTTTTATCCGAAGGAATTTGGTGGCCAACAACTTCGTCATAGATTACTCCAGCAGGTAATTCCACTTCTTAATTCTGATAAGATCAATCAATTTAAGATGATGGTACTACAAAATATTCTGTATAGGCTCAATTGTTTACCCTTTTGTTTCTTAATTAGTTTTCCTATTAATTGTAGTAATTTGCCACAAGGATTGCAATGCCTTCAGCGAGATATTCCTTGCTACAAGGGTAACCCTCAGTGTGAGTCCCCCATCACCTAAAAAAAAGAATTACAATTATGCAATGTGCACACACAGCACTTTTTGTATACCAATGCAAGAAGACAACAGGAAATACACTTCTTCTATTGCAGCTGTTTTTCCTTCCTGTACAAACACTTACACTTTCCCGGAATTACCCTCAAATATTTTTTTTAACTTTTCAGATTCCTCCTTTGCAATTAGATGTGGTGGAGCCCATTCCTTAACTGCTCAAGATGGCACTGTGTACCAACCCGATAACACCAACATGTCAGCTGCTTCCTATTATGTGACAGGTATATGCTAGCAGGCAGAGTGAATTCTTAATTCAATAATGCAGAGAAATACTAATTGGTACTAATAATGCAGAAGTAAACCTCCCCTACACACCCAAAATGTACCACATGCAACCAGTAAACAATTCATCTTTTGTTTTCCTTTCTTTCAGATGCAAGAAGATGGGGAGTAAGCAATGTGGGAGCATTTGCAGAAGCATCCAGTAACACTTTCATAATTGGAAGTCTATCCCAATTTCAAAATACGCTTGATTCTGAACTTTTCCAAAATTCGCGCATGTCAGCATCTTCTCTGAGATATTACGGGATTGGCCTTGAAAATGGGAATTATACTGTTAAACTCCAATTCGCTGAGATTGCCTACCCGAATCTGCCTCCACCCAAATGGGAAAGTACAGGCAGAAGGATTTTTGATATCTATATCCAGGTTCTTGCATTGTGCTTCTATCCAAAATTTATATGCCACTTCTAGCAGTATGGGCTCATTACCAGCTAGTGTGCTAACGGTAAAAAGAAACACACAAGATTGATACCAAACAAAAAGTGAGAATTATTGGTCTCCGCCCTGTACTACCATGACTGATTGGAGCAGGAATTGCAATTTTACAATTTTACTAGTGCTACCAATGATCTGATACGGCACAAAGCAGTCGTGATGTGTTGCTGTTTCCATCTCTCCCTTACTTCTACTTTTCTTTCTTGCTTATTTTTAGGGAGCTTTAAAAGAAAAGGACTTCAATATAAGAAAAGAGGCTGGTGGAAGATCCTTTGTAGCAGTTGTAAAGAACTATACTATACCTGTAACAAATAATTTCATGGAGATACATTTCTTTTGGGCTGGTAAAGGGACATGTTGTGTACCAACACAAGGCTACTATGGACCTGCAATATCAGCTATCAGTGTTTCTCCTGGTAAATTCACAACCCCAATCCCCAAGAAAAAAAAATCTGTGTTGTCTCGTTTATGTGCTTTTGGTTTTTTAATTATTGAAATTTTTTCAGACTTCATTCCTACGGTGTCAAATACTGAACCGAGTACGAGTAAGAGCAAAACTGGTCTGATTGTAGGAATAGTAGTAGCAGTGGTGGTTTCAGGTTTGTTGGTCGTGCTTGCAGTTTTGGTTTGGAGATACAAGATTAAAAACAAAGAAATGGATGAAGGTATTATTGTCAATGTACCTATTGATGTTTCTATAGATAATGCATTACTATTGTCAGTTTGTCTTGTATCAGGGTTTTTTGCTAGTAATAGATCCAATTTATTTGCCAGGCTTAAATAGTAACACCAAAATGAAACAGTAAAAGAACATAATCAGTTTTATACATACTAATTGGTATGTGCTGCTACAACAGAAACTGATATGGCTAGGTACATAAAATTGAGATCTAATCTTGGATTTGACCTGCATGCACCCAAATATGCCATCTAATCACATACATATCCGAGATGGGGCAGTAGCATAGTTGGCTAGGAAAGGGGGTCCTAAGACGGTGGCTACCCAAAGGTTGAGAGTTCAAGCCCCTCTCACGATTTCGCAGCCTAGATTACAAAAAAATCAGATACATATCTAACAATGCACTGCATATTCACATATCATGTTAACACTGATCCTGACCAATGAGTTTTGATCTGTATTAGGATCATGAGTGATAATTTGGATCTTCTTTTTATTATGTAGTCTCTTTTTTTTAATTTCTTGCTGACCATCTTTCCCAAAATTTTCAGAGCTATTGGGAATGGTTGATAAGCCAGATGTGTTTAGTTATTCTGAGCTAAAGTCTGCTACAGAAACATTCAGTGCCGGTAACATCCTTGGAGAAGGCGGATATGGGCCTGTTTATAAGGTTTTCCTTCTATTCTTTTCTTCTTTCATTTTTTGTTTGTTGCCAACACAAGTGTACAACTTTCTATTTGGTCATTTTTTATTTCTTTTTATTTTCTTGTGTAGGGAACATTGCCAGACGGCAGGGTAGTGGCAGTTAAGCAATTAGCAGTAACATCACACCAAGGAAAGCGACAGTTTGTGACAGAAATTTCCACCATCTCAGCTGTGCAGCATAAGAACCTGGTCAAACTATATGGTTGTTGCATTGAAAGCAGCACACCTCTTTTGGTTTATGAATATTTGGAGAATCGGAGCCTTGATCAAGCCATCTTTAGTATGTGTTGAGCAAGAATATCAACTGGCAATCATTATTGTTATACCTCATTTAACATTGTTTTTCTAATTAACCCTATTTTACTCTTTATTTTAAAACAATCCTTGATTGTAACCTAGCCTGGCCTAACATATCCCTCAAATTAACCTTATTGTGCTTTTAGCTAAACGGCATTATAGCTGACTACCCCTCAAATTTTCTTTTACGAATAAATTTATAGCTGACTACCCCTCAAATTTTCTTTTACGAATAAATTTACCCCAAATTTACCTTGCTTGACAGTCAATTTAGCAATTAAGTCTCCAAACTTTTGCTTAAGACTGGAAATCTTCAAATATTACTCAACTTTTCCTCCCCTGAGTTATACTCCATTTCCACAAGAGATTCCCCCATTCGGGTTTCGAACCTGGGACCTCCCATACGGATGAGGGGCCTTTGCCACTAGACCGAAGGCTGGTTCTTACCCACTGACCACCCTTATTCCAATATAAAACAAACAATTCTTATGGATTCATTTGTTTGTTCATTAATTAATTTATTTTTGTATTTCAGAAAAGAGCGGCTTGTTTCTTGATTGGCCCACTCGGTATGAGATATGCCTAGGTGTTGCCAAAGGTTTAGCATATCTTCATGAGGAATCTGCTGTGAAAATTATACATCGGGACATCAAAGCAAGCAATATACTACTAGATGGGGATCTTAACCCTAAAATCTCTGATTTTGGATTGGCTAAACTCTATGATGACAAGCAGTCCCATATGAGCACTAGAGTTGCTGGAACGATGTATGGAACAAAACTTCATCTTAATCTTTTAATTGGATAATTTTGTGGAAATTTATAGTAATAGATGGATTGCCTTTATTTTCTCCCTTTTTTTTCACAGAGGTTATCTTGCACCGGAGTATGCAATGAGAGGCCATCTGACAGAGAAAACAGACGTGTTTGCATTTGGGGTCCTTGCACTGGAGGTTGTAGCCGGTCGCCCGAATGCAGACTCAACCCTAGAACCAGATCAAATTTATCTTCTTGACTGGGTATATACTATCTTCATCTACAATCTAGACCCGTTTTTGGATCAAATGGACTATGCTAGAAGTGGATAGATAGCCTTCTGGTTAATTTAGAAATATCTGGAGATTCGAGAAGGCCTCTATTTTTGCAACTATTAAATTCCAATCCTACCTCAACTAATTAAAGGAACAGGATGCATTCTGTTTAACTTTTCCATTCACACGTGATGTATGTGCTAGTACCAGGAAGTACATACTGGTAAGGCTAGAATACCAATAGTTTTGTAGTTCGTTTCCACAATGGAAACTTAATGTAGTCATAAGAAATTTTAGTAGCCCAAGTACAAAGTGAGGGAAATAAATAAAATAAATACCAATCAGTACATTGTACATATAGTATGCCAATGTACCAGACCAAGGGAATAGGTAATAATGTATAGGACAGAATACCAACAGCACTAATTATATTTGCCTCTCAACAGGCATGGAGCTTATACGAAAATAAACGTGCGCTTGAATTAGTAGACCCAAGAATGACATCATTTAATGAGGAACAAGTTATCAGGCTTATAGGGGTCTCCCTGCTTTGTACCCAGGCGTCGCTACACCAGCGCCCGTCTATGCCCCGTGTTGTATCAATTTTAACAGGCGACACAGAAGTCACTGAAATAGCTGCTAGACCAAGTTACCTGACTGAATGGCAATTCAAGGATTTAGCAAGCCATAATTTCTCAACCAATGAATTTTCAGAAAGTAAAGAAGCTAGTGGGACTGGAACTTCTTACTCTTATTCTTCTACAGATGCGTTGAAGGATTCAATAATTGCGGATGGGAGGTGAGCTTATGATGAGTTTACCATGATTGAACCTCGTTGTAAAGTATTATTACTTGTGAGTATGCCATAAATATTTGTAGCACAATATGCGCGGCAAGTATATTGTGTTTGAAATATACTCAGTTAAAATTGTGTGCTTGATACAAGAAGCAAACCGAGCAGTAAACTGATTAAAGCAAAATGAAAATTTGTATGTGAGATTCATGCAAAATTATATACAACGAATTAGCGTAATAAATTGAAACTTCTTTTTGTAACTTGATAGATATCACCTAAAGCATTATAAAATCGAGGGCTAGCCTTTCAGGGTAGAGACTAACGCAGTATAACTATTATCTCTTCTTTACTCCGCCCCTAGGGTCATGTATAAAATTGGTGCAAATTTGAAAATATATTAATTAATTGAGCGATTAGAAAAAAAATGACACAATCTATCTAAAATTATTAAATTGTGTAAAATAAAACTGATATGTAGTTTGTGTAAATAAAGTAAAACATATGAAATATATATTTAATTTTGACGAACTTTAACATTGACTGTGACTTTATAAAGCATATTCTTCTCGAGCAAAAAAGCAAAGAGTTTTCTATAAATCATGTATTTTACGCTTTAGCTCAGCTTTTTTGAGCTCGGAGCCTCGAATAGTTCTTTTGCGCCTCTCTGACATACCAGCACTTTAACCGTAGCTGATCAAAGAATTTTTGTTCATGCAATTGCTAAAGAAAAATTCTATCATATCAGCGAATTTCACAATTATCTTTAAATAATATAAACTCATCTTTATCCTTTTAATTTAACTTAGTTTCAACTTGTGAAATGCGTATAATATTTATGATATGAAAACTAATTTCAGCAATATTGTTAAAATTGTAATATTGCTTAAAAATGCAGTGCACACCTAAGGTAACTCAAATTTTGAATTTGAATCCGGATTGTCCGATCTGCCTTGGCACGAATATGAAAGAGGTCCGCCAATCCGGATTTTGATCGGACGGTTCGGATCCCAACTCAATTTGAGTTACTTCGGAGAATCTGGACTCGGTTTAGCGAAGTGGTCGACAATTCGAGAAAACTGGTCTATTTTACAATTTTGAGCGAATAATTGCGACAATAGTCCCTCTGTGCTGTTCTCTCTCTCTTTTTTTTTTTGATAGAAACCCGTAGGTATCTGTTCTCTCTCTCTCTCAGTCTCTCTTACAGGCGCCTCCAATGGCAGAAACCCTAGAATCGAAGGAAGTGATATCCGCAATAGAGCGCGAAGCCGATCCTCCGGCGCAGCAGGAAGAATCTCGCGAGAAGATGCTTTCGCGGCACAGGTTATTTTCTAAACTATTCACTGTATGGCTTATCTGGATGTATGGCTTATCTGGAGTAAGCACCTCTGATTTCAAGCCTTATAGTAATTAGTTAACGACCCATTAGAAAATTAAATCAAAATCTCTATCTTATGTATCATTCTCGTCCTCTGTATAGGTGAACCTTTTTATTCATTGTAGATTTATTGAGATGGTTTATTTATGAGTTTCACCAAATTCCGATTTTGGTATCAGCCAGTTTTTTTTCCATGATTTCAGTACTTTTGTTTCTGTTATGAACTTATGATCTAGTTCTCTTATCAAGGTGGGACTGTAAAACAAAAATTGAAGTACCTGAAATGAAGTAGTGAAATACAACTGAAAAAAGGGAACGTTATTTTGATAAAGTAGTTTTAACAAATTAGTTTCAACTGCTCTTTAAGACATTGATAAGCAGGTTCTGTCCAGGTATGAACAAGTACTCTAATTCTGATAGATGTTACATGGTTCTTTCTTATTTTCTCTAATCCTGTTTTTGTCTAATCCCAAAACACAACACAAAGTTAAGAAAAGGCACAAATTATGTTTCACATACATAGGTTAAAATTACTGCAGTACCCACTAAGATTACTTGCTACATTATTTCTTTCTGACAGGAAAGAGAAAGCAAAACTTCAGGAAAAAGAATTAATCCTAAAAAAAGGTGCTGCCAAGGGGAGCAAAGCCGAACAAAAATTGAAGAAAAAGCAAGTTGAAGAAGAAATTTCTCGCCTATCCTCTGAATTAGAAGCAAAACAATCTCAAGAACTTGCCTCATTAGGCTACACAAGTAGCGCCACCTCTGAAGATAAAAAATCAAGCCTCGACAATCTGGTTAAAGCTATTGCTGGTGTTTCCTGCTCTGCTCCCCAGTCTGAATCCTCAAAACAGTCAAAAGGTGCAAAGAGAAGAGGTAAAAGGGCACAAGAGGAACTAGCGAGAGAGCAGAGGATCCAAGAGGAGCAAAATAATTTAATCAGTGACCGAATGGTAGAGAATGAAAATCTGGTGAAGAAGCTCGAGCCACTAGGGTTAATGATAAATGAAATCAAACCTGATGGTCATTGTTTGTACCGAGCTGTAGAGAATCAATTGTCTCTCTACAATAATGGCATTGCACCATACAATTATCAGGAATTACGGGAGATGGTCGCAAAATACATGAAAGAGAATGCAGCCAATTTTCTCCCATTTTTTCTCTCAGAAGGCAAAGCCGAATCAGATTTTGATAAATATTGTGATGAGGTGGGGTCGACCGCCATTTGGGGTGGTCAACTTGAATTGGGAGCTTTGACCCATGTGTTGAAAAAGCATATAGTTGTTTATTCGGGTAGTTTTCCTGAGGTAGAGATGGGGAAGGAGTACAAATCAGGAGATGTGAAGCATAATCCAAGTGTGTTATTATCGTACCACAAGCATGCTTATGGGCTTGGTGAGCATTACAACTCAGTTGTGTCAATTGTCAAATAAAGGTGCAAAATGGGCATTTCTACAACACTATTTTGTCAGAAATTTGTTCACACTTGTTACTTAGTTCCCTTTAGTGAGCTCTTTTTGGGTTTTGCTATGATGAATTTAGTAAAATTTAGTAAAATTTATGTTCTGTTATTAAATTGCTACATGAAATTTTTGTTGGAGAGAAATTAGAAACAATCAATTTTCTTTCTTATTCTATGCTACGGTTATTTTCAGAAGGTATTATTAAGAATTCCTGTTTGGGTTTAGGAAGAATTTTGCATGTGTACGCTCCTATCGATCCTATTGCTCCAACCTATTGAATTGAAAAAACAGATGTAGTACTAGTAAAAGCAGCAATTTGGTTACAACATAGATAGATTAAAACTTGTTCTGCATCAGATAGATAAGAATAATGTTTTAGTTCACACCTTAAGATAATTTACATAGTAAATGCCAAAGAGGCTTAATACAAGATCCGACAAATAATCTTCATAGTCATACTACCTAAAACCAATTGTATTCAGTTTTTTTTTCTGAAATACATACGAACATGCCTTTTATAAACTGGCTATTTGTATTTCATGTTCATGTCAACATAAACTATAACTTTAGTTACTGCTAAAAGAATCTTCAACCACTTTATTTAAATCCAAATCAAACCCTCTACCACTGATGTTCTCTGACCTTCTCTCTTCAGCAACCTCAGATGTGCTCGGAGTTGCTCCTCTAACCCTTTTTGTGCCTCTCATTAACCTCTCTTTTTCTTCTACCATCATGTACATCCCCTCCTCCATTAGCGGCTCGCTACGAACTCTAGGAAGTTGCTCCTCTTTTGGTTGTATAGCGAAATCCTCGAGCTCAAACTTAGGGTTCCAAAAGGAGGGATTGACTTTCTCAAGTTTTTCCAACGAACCGTTTTTCCGGACTAATTGTTTTCTATAGGCCTCCCGTTCAAGTAATTCTGAGAACTCTTTTAATTCAGGAGGTGTAACTTTCGGGCTTGATTCGACTTCGGCCACTCTTTCCTTTTCCATCTGTTGAATTAGAAAATGTAGAATATAAAAAGGTGATAATCTAAATAGGTATTTTGACAGCGTGAGCTGGTTTCTGGTACAGCATGATGGTACTGAACTACAGATACACCAAAGAGATGATCTGAGCACTGAAATCTGGAGTAGGATCTCAAAATCTCTATTTTATTATTTTTACTTTTATTTTTTTGAGAAACATACATCCTGTAATTTTGAAACTGCGTTCGAAAAGAATTAGCTTCTTTCAAAGATAAAAGTAGAATTGTTAATTAATTGGCAGTTTGACACTGATATTCAACCATGCTAATCTGGAAGTGACATCTAGCATCATATTTGCTCAAACGAAGAAAAACAACAGAACTAACTATAAACTTGAGTGCATGCACTACATGGAGGTTCTGAAGAAAAAATAAAATACAAGATGAGACGTACCTTGCGGTTGTATGTATATGGTACTGAAGAATACTCTTTTGTATTGCTTAATTTATTTTGAGCAGAATTGATAGAACAGCAAGATTACTATTCTCTCTGCTAAAAAAGCCTCTCTAATAATATCCACAACTGTACAATTCAAAGAGACCTCTACTATAGATGTTCCATCTTAAATTCTCCTTTGTCTTGTTCCAGAACATCAAACAAAGAGGAATATATCTACAACAAAAGAACACGTCATATACCTTAATAGAAAGCCTTAGCCCTTAATTTCTTCTCTTCCACTAATTAGTAGTTAGAGAAATGTCATGACCTCCCTCTGAAAAATTGGCAGGGCTTGTCCTTCTTGTTTATAAATGGCAATCTCTCTGTATCTCTGATCTATTTCTCTTTTTGGAAGACCTTGGCAGCTCTCTCTCTTTCTCGCTTGCTGTATTGCAATGAAAATAAGCAAGCTGGATTAATTAAAGAGCGCCTAGAGACAAATATATGATATATGTTAGGAACTTTGTGGAAGGAAGTACTTTAAGCCTCCTTAAATACCTTTTAGATCGTATTAGTTACCAGGCATTTAATTAATTGAATAAATATAGCATCCGACCTTACATACGAAATTATTATACGAATATATATATATTTTTTTTGCGTGTGAATCATTTCCAATACAATTGCTACTAATAGATTGGTGTGATAGTAACCCTCATTGACTGACAAAGAATGGTGGGTATCTTATTTTATCTTTATTGTTAGCAGGTAACAAAAAAAAAGATAACACTAAAATAGACTAATGCAATAGAATACAACTGATGATCTAATTATAGGTTTACCGTTTACCAGTATAAGTTGAACAGTAAGTGTGGAAAAGATAACGCAGAAAGGAGCAATGATAAATTTCCTCTATAAGACTTGGGGAACCCACTCCTCTCCCTTAATAACCTTTTTTTGGGGTTTCCCAACTCAACACGGATCCTATCTTTATTGATACATTTTGTTTTACATGCTTAAATGTTCTGATGTACACAAAGAAAGGGAAATGATATATATATTTTTTTTCTTTGCATTGTCATATGTATTGTTGATGTCTACGTTTTATATTAATTCATCTTTCGACCTTAACATTTTGTGTTCAAGACTACAAAGATGTTACTTAAATTGAAGAAAATAAGTGTTAGACAACATTATCTCACTTCCAAGTATAGTAATTGGAGCTTCAAAGCATGGAAGTTTTTAACTATGGTGAACAGTACATTGATGGTAAATGATGAAATTAACGAAAGATAAGAACAGAATTTCAAGCAAAAAGAAGGGTTCCAGCAGAAAAAGAAAAAATGAGCCAATGGTTTCGAGATAAGCATGAAATGTGTGCAACATTAATTGATCCTTCCACTATATTAGGCATAATCATTCCGCGGCATAAATATAAAGTTTAATGATGAATAAAAACGAAAGAGAAATAGACATGAGTTCTATTGACTTGGAGTCAAGCCAAAGTGAGTCAACAAGTAATCTGTTCTTAATTCAAATTAATTTAAATTTCTTCTACGTTAAGAGCATAAAAAAAACTGTCATTTTCTTGGTGACGGAAATGACGATCCTACTGTTAGATAAGAAGGGTTTTTTCAGATACTATTTTAGACATGAGCGAACTAATCAGAAAAGAAAAAATAAATAAATAAAATAAAATAAAGCATATGGTTGTAATACATAATTGAGCGCACATATATATATCATAACCAAGTAATAAAAAGTTAATTTTCCTCTAGTTTTTATTCTAACTTAGTATTTGAAGAAGGCATATTATTAGGCTTAATTAAAGTTAGAGAAGTAATTAAGGAGATGCATTACATCACTATAATTGATGTTTGTTTGATTACTGGTTTTCTTTTGTTACTGTAAATGATGACCAAATTTCAGCGAAATTGTAAAGCCAATTCCTGGAAATACGAAAGAAGATTTCTTATGTTTCATGTGGGTATATGCTCAAAATTGACCCCTTCCGATATTTAATAAAAAAAATTCTGGTAATTAAGATATCAATGGAAGGAGAGAAACAGGAGCTTTTATCAAGTCGTCTGTAAATTAAAGATGCGTTCAGCATACTAGATAGGATCAGAGGGCAAGAAGTTAAAAATTTATGATCTGAGGTTCTTTTAACTAGTTTTTCGGTTTGGTTTTAGAGAAAAAATATTCGGTGAATTTGAATCCATTAGAAAAATATAATCCGGGCTCCTCGCAATGACAGTAACGTCATCATGAAGACGTCATTCTGCAGGCTATTGCGCGTGAACTAGTTCTCTTCACTCAACGCAGTCACGCGTAACGGCGTAAGTACCTAGAGCTCAAGTTCCATAGACACGTGTACTTTCTGTAGCGACCCCTGTAGCGGGTCAATTGAACCACCTCTATTCCTCTTTTATGAAGGAAAATGAGCAAGTGCTGATTAGACCGATCTGGTTCTGGTATATGCTCAGTTAAAATAAGGGGGGATTTCATATATACCCCTCAAAAACATCAAAATTTTGTATCCTCCCACTAACTTCATTTTAAATTTATAAAATATTCATTTTATCATTTATTAAAAACATAAAAAAAATTGTAGTTTGTTTAAGAAAAATATCGATCTTATAAGATATTCATTATACTCTTTATCCTATATAAAATACTCATTTTTCCCTCGAAAACCGAATATCCATTAAATTCTTCACCCTTTACTAAATATCCATTTTGCCCTCGAAAAGCAATCAAATAATAAGATTGGCATTTTTCTTAAACAAACAACAAATTTGTTATGCTTTTAATAAAGAATAAAATGGATATTTTATAAATTTAAAATGATTTTTTTAATATAAAAGACTAAAATGAGTAAATTTGTGAGTTTTATCGATTTTTTATTAATACTATAAAAAATAAAGAAAGTATCAAATCTGTCCTCGCATTGAAATTATTTTTAAAATGCCCTGACCGTCCAAATGTGGGGCCGTCAGCATCTAAAATGAGAAATGAAGATTATATCAACTTTTAATGAAGATTATTTGTTAAATTTCAAGTGCACACATATTAGATCAACTATACAAGAAAAATAACTTAATATGTATGAGACCATAATAACAAAAGAATTCAATTTTAACAATAATAAATAAAATATAACATATCAAATTATTTATTTGAATAAAAAAACCTTTAAACATTTAACATATATATGAAAGTAACTCTTTTGTCCCACCCCATAAGCCATATCATATACAAAGTCATGGTCATAAATTAGATTATGAGAAGTCAAAACTAAAGATTAAACAATCTTTTTACTAGTCTCATTTCTCGTTTCTCATATCAATGAAGATAAGATTTTTAATATTTTCATATACAAAGCATCGCTATATATTCTCCGTTTATTTATGTGAAAGGTAAATGGATATTATTTTAAAGTAATTCATGGAAAAAATAATAATCGATCATGTTCATGATTTAATAACCATTTGAACCATGGTCAATCGGAGCCTTTTGATATCAAAGAGTTCGTTCACAAATACATAAAAAAAGAAGTAAAACAATTATTTTTTATTTTGTAGATCTAACTTTAAAAAGGTTTTGCATACATATTTTTTATTTTTTTATTTTTAGAAACTAAAAATCATGTTTGTTAGAGACAACACAGATTAAGACTATACGGTCAAAGATTGTTAACATTTATGTTAGGAGTTTGTTAGAGTATCTTGCAAGATTATGAAGATGCTTCCATGTACATGCATGTAAACAGTGAAGAAATTAATACAAATAATTCTTTCATATATTATTATCTTTACATACAAGATGATATCAAATGTCTTATTTTTTGGCATACACCATAAACAAGAAAACTAAAACTCCACAAAATTATTCAGCTGAAAATATTAAGATCTCTAAAAAAAAAATGTGTGTATGTGTATATATATATGTAGTTGACCATTCCACCCTTAGGCAGTTTTGTCCAAAAAAAAGTTGATTGCCCCAACACGGGGTAATTTGGTAGAAAAAGCTAACCGCCCCACGTTTGGGTGGTCATAGCATTTAAAAAAAAATAATCAGAGAACATATTTGATATTTTCTTTATTTTTTTATTTTTAAGGGTATTAATAAAAAATCGGATTTTGGAAGTTTTGAGGGGGGAATACATAATTTTGAAGTTTTAGAGGGAGAAAACACAATTTTAAAGTTTTTAAGGGGTATACGTGAAATTCCCCCTTAAAATTATGGTATCAGCCCAGTTTAGGAGTTTAGTCCTTAGTCTTTTTAAGAATTGGGCTAGTGTGTTGCCTCACCAGGCTCTTTAAAATATTCTCCTAATAAATTTTTGTTTAAGCGTTCTTCCCTTGAACAGCAACAAAGGCCCAAGGATTAAATAAATATAATAGACAAGCAGAGTGAAAATCCAATGAGAGTACAAAAAACAAAATAAGCTTCACCACTGTCCAGAAATAATCACTGCATTGCATTTTTCCAAACCAATATCTCCACATCTCCAAAGGATAAAGCCTTCACCACCATATCCTGATCCCACCACACAAACCTTGCCACGTGTCAAATTAGCCACCATTATCCACCTCATATCACCCAAAGTCTTTAATCTCTAGTGGCTTGAATAAACAGGCCAAGCAAGAACCAGAACAAGTTCATACAAAAGAGAGGAGTGTTGTGTAATTTGTGGTTAGTGAGAGAAAGTGTTGGAATGGCAAGCACCATGGTTTCTTCTCTCTCTTTGAGCACATCACCTCCAGTTAAGGCCCGGGGACTGCCGGCCTTGTCCCGCCGCTCCTTCTTTGTCGTTCGTGCCAGTGGTGGCAAGAAGATCAAGACTGCCACACCCTACGGTCAGTACCTTTTTGTCTACTGCAGTCATGGTATTATTCTGTTGATAATGTGAAGAGATAAAATTTATCAAAAATATAATTGTGATGTGATAAAAGTATTATTAAAATCATCCTTGCCGTTTATATATCATGTCAGATTAGGTTTTTCGAGGTAACTCAGCAGGATATCTAGCGTAATCCTTCTATCAGCAGTAGGTGTCCTGTCACGTTTTGGATCTGTCTTCAAACAAGCCAATGATTTAGTGATGTTATCAGCCCATGATGATGCTAATTTCATCACACATGTTTTCTTTATCTTGTAATTCTTTTGAAAATGTTCAATTTGTTCATCGAACCCTCTTTGAAATTGGCAATCTCAGACTACAAATACTTTACTCTCTTTTAAGATTTGCCACCCTTGTATCCTCGATATCAATTGTCAAGTCACAAAAAAGGAAAACAAAAAAAAAAAAAAGAGTTACGGAGATAACACAAACTGGAATCTCATGATATTAAAGTACACTGCTGTCTGCTTCAAACAACTGCTCACTACCTGATATGAGACAATCAATTAGTAGTAGATCAAAAGAACTAGTTTTTGATCTAGTAGTAAAAACACATGGTCTTTATGTGAGAAGTCATGGTTCGAAATCGGGACGAAGAAAATCATTTGTTGTATTATAGTAGTATTGAATAGTTGGGTAGTTTGACCTCCAACCTTTACTCAAAAAAAATAGTGGAACAACAACCTAGAATTAGAAAAATGGAGATTTTAATCTGAGCCATCCAATTTGTATGAGAGACTTTTAATGACTTATGGATAACTGGCCATTATATTCCCTCGGTATGGTTGGGAATTCTCTTATTGTATATGGCCTGGTTGTTAGACTTTTAACAAATATAATTCTTTAAATCTGCACTACGGATCATCTCCAATAATTTTCAAATACTCTAAACAAAACTTGAAGACTCATATATAAAATAAACATTATTACAGGGACTGGAGGTGGTGCGACCTATCAGGAGGATGCCTCTGGAAGGAAGATTAAGGTCTCCCAACACCCCTACAGCGAAAATTTCAAAAATTAAAAATATTATTGTATTGTTTTTTTATTTTGAGTTTTGACTATTTGCTAAATGAAACAATAAATGGATACAGGGAAAGGGTGTTTATCAGTTTGTTGACAAATATGGTGCTAACGTCGATGGCTACAGGTAATTTTTACTTCAGAATGTTACTTACTCTAACCATAAGGTATTGCAAACACTTTCTGTTTTAAGATTAAAGAATCATAAAATTTATAATTTACCCTTGCAGCCCAATTTACTCCCCAGAAACCTGGTCCGAAAGTGGTGATACCTATGTTGGAGGTACAGCTCTCTCTTTTTGTATTATTAGTTTTTTTTAAGGTTGTTGTATTATTACTTCTTAAGGGAAAATAAGGTTTTGGTGAAGAATTTTCTTCAGCATTTCACATTATGCACTTTTTTCATATTAAAATTACTTTTAAGGTGACTTGATTAACAGAATTTTCTTTTCAAAATTAATTAACATCATAAAAATTAATAGTAATAAAGTATGTCAAAAATTATTCAATTAGCCAATTTGGAAAAACAACAAAATTAATTGTTTAACAAATATTGCTTGGGGTTTCATGGGTGCAGGAACAACTGGTCTGTTGATCTGGGCAGTGACTCTGGCTGGTCTGTTAGGCGGAGGTGCTCTCCTGGTGTACAGCACCAGTGCTTTGGCTCAGTAAATATTCATGGACAGATATAAATATTTTGTAGATCCAATTAATGTACTTAGTCATGTGTACTTCTTTTCGTCGGACAAAATGGAAATTATTATGTACTTCTAATAGCAGGATAATATATTGCCTGTATGTCATGCAGCAACTTAAACTTTGATCTTTGATAAATTATGAAAATGTGTAACATAACAGTATGTAGATATTCATCACATAGTTTTCTATTTTGTGACAGTCACCCCTTAGCGTATTATTCCAAGTAATTTATTCCAAGAGTGTCTAAATAGATTTTTGAAGTTAATATCCTTTTTTCAAGTTACTCTACAAGAAGTTAATGTTGGTCAATTTATTAGAAAAGTAATATACGTGACTATTCAGTTTTTGTACTTGTTTTGGAAATTTGTTGAATCTGAATATAATTAAAATATTTTTGAATTTTTAGATGTTTCTTTTCTAATTTATACATTTTTATCAATCTCAATAAAGTTTTCTAATTTTTATAAAACCCTCAAAATAAAAAAATCATAAAAATTAAATTTGAATGACCCTTTGTATATTTTCTAATATATGTTAAAGTTGAATCATTTTGAAACTTTGAATGGCTCTTAGAAAAACATATGAGATTTAGGCCCTTCTTTAGGGGTGTAAACGGATATGGATAATCTGCTCCGTATTCAGAGATTATCAAAATCTGGATTAAATGGATACGGATTGTTGATATGGATACGGATAATTTCATGAAGGTGAATATCCGTATTTGTATCCGCAATTATCTGGATCCGAAATTGCTCCAAACCGGCTCCGATTTTACTGCTCCGGATAGAAGTTGTTATATAATTATCCCATGTTCATTTCAGTCTTAGTTATGGGATAAATAATAATACGATATAATTTCCAATTTAATCTCTTTTTCACTGGTAATAGTGCTACAATAGCACTATTTTCTTTCATTATTACTTTTATTTCTTCACTCTTCATTATTTTCCATTCAATACTTTAGTCCGTGAATATAGTATATTTTTAGTCTTTGTTAAATTGGTTTTAGTCATTGTTTCAAGACAATAACAATGCACTATTTTCTATCTTTAAAGTGTATAACTCAATTATCTGACAATTATTCATTTTGTATTCGTATTCAAATCTGTATTCGTAGATTATTCGCTCTGTAGCTGTATCTGTTTTAGACGGATTTGATTTCAAATTTTGATATCTATTTACTATCCGTATCTGTTCATTGAAAGACGAATACAAATATAGTATTAGCATTATCCGCTCTGAATCTATTCCGTTTACACCCCTAGGCCTTCTTGCAATCATATCAACTTTTAGCATTTTATTAATTTCATAAATTAACTTTTAGCATTTTATTAATTTCATAAATTTCCATAAGGAAACTCTAATAAAGAATAAAAGTACATTCGGTTCAGAATATAGATGATTAATTAAATCGACTTATCCGGCTACTAGATTAATTAGTATCGGCATATCTTCTATCATCTAGATTGAAATCCATGGCACACGTCAATGATAAAGTGCCATGCATTTCAATATCGATAAATTCCATGTTTATATACATTGAAACCAAAGCATAATATGCCGTGTCTCAAATCACCTGAACCCTCAGTAACGAACTTGCATGATAAGATAATTTCTGCATATGTTAATACAGAGTTAAGCTAATATGACACTAGTGTTATATCAAACTAAATAACACCACATCTTAAACTCTTAGATCTGCTTTAAGATTCATTATATCCGTTTTTACTGTTCAAACACTTCATTTTGTACGAATCTTAAAGCAGATCTAAGAGTTTAAAATGTAGTGTTATTTAGTTTGATATAACACTAGTGTCATATTAGCCTAACTCGTTAATACATAAGGAAACTAAAAAGACACTTTGATTAAACTTAATATCTTTTTTATTATTTCAAGCAAAAGAGCACAGGCACATTAAAATAACAAAACACCAGATCGATGACAAAAAAAAAAATCACCGATTACTAAAACAGTGAGCATGTAATACAAGTCCACACATAACAAAACCACACAACTGAGTTATTTTAGCATGTAATACAAATCGTTGAACAATTCATGCCTCATTAATATAACCTACGTTTTAAAGTCAGACAATCCTTAAGAAAGAAGAAGGATTTGTAATTTCAAAATCTGTTGTACTAAAATCAACTGAATTGATCTTCAAGGATCATTTCTTGCCGCCGCCGGAAACATTAAACTTGAAGAAGATAATGTCTCCATCCTGTACAACATACGTCTTCCCTTCCTGTCTGTATTTCCCAGCCGCCTATAATTAGATAACCAATATAAAGAAATAATTCATACAACGCCCGGATCTAGTAGGTAGCATAAAGCTTTTTTCTCCAATAACTTGGGTACAAAAGAAGAATGATTTTCACATAAAATCAGCATTTCACTGAATTACAAAAATCCTACCGAGCACAACTTAGATTAGCAACTAGCATCCAACATTTGCTTAATTTATTTGGAATTACTAATTCCCATAAGTAGACCTCAGTTATTACCCCCTGCTTTTTATATCATATCAACAAAATATTTTCCGATTGAGTTGTGGAGTATTTAACACAATAAGGTGCCATAACACAAGCTAGAAAGCTCATACTATTTTCAAAACGTCAAAACATGATGGGTCTTAACATAGTGTGTTACTAGTGAATAAAAACGACTACATAGTAGCAGAATACCTTCACTGCTGATTCACTACCCAGTTCCTTCAAATCATCAAATTTCATAACCTGATACATAGAGGTTCAAAGCTAACTGTTAACAAAATTAAGAACAAAAGGTTGCAAAATGGCACTAAAGGGTACTGCAAAAGTAGGAAGGAGGGAGGGAGGGAGAGATGGATGGATGGAGAGAGAGAATATTACCTCAGCACAAATAAAGCCTCTTTCAAAATCTGTGTGAATTGCACCAGCCGCTTGAGGTGCCTTTGTTAGCTTCCTTATCTGCCAGCATTTGACCTAGTTTTAATTCAACAAACAAATATAATGCATTAGTACCTATATCTATAACAAAATTATGTAAGTAGTAAACACAAGAACAAACATAGTACCTCATCAGGGCCAGCAGTGAAGAAATATATAAGATTAATTGTGGCGAATCCAGTCTTCACAATCTTTGTTATAGCACTAAATAAGACATATATCAATTAAAAAATGGACCATAAATTTCAAATTATTATTAAGATAGGAAACAATATTTTTTTTTTATGAAATGTGACCATGTGGTAAAAACATAAAACAAATAAATAAGCATAGCACCTTTGTATATTGTTCTGCTGACAGTATTTGGCAGCTTCGTCCTCTGGCATATCAACAAGCATTTTTTCCAAGGCACAACTAAATGGTATAATTGTATCCCCTCCATGTTCTTGAACCCTTTTCATAATTAATATTAACATTAATACAGATTTGCCAAATAATTATACCAAACCTTGTAAACAACCACACTTAAATGCCTATTGTACATATTATACAGATTACTCATATTATATAAATGCTTGCACATTCTTGTTTCTCATCCAAACCCTTAAATACTGTGAAATGACAACAGCTTAGCTCCTATTTCAATAGTCAATTATTCCATAAGTTCAAATGAAGAAAAATTTAGCAAAAGGATTTTAAAGACTTAATTTTATGAAGTTATGACTTGGTCCTAAAATAACTAGCAAGGAAGAAATGCCAGTAGCAATTTAGTCGTATATTACAACTTCATCTTAGGCAGGGTTCAATTAACCTGTGAATTTCGGATCCAGTTGCAAATATGAGATAACAAGAAACGAAAAAATAACAATGAACAAAGAGATTGGTACCAAGCGTGGATTTTGGGCAAGAACTTGTTTTTCTTTCTTTGGTAATCTTTCTCAGTCATGTTAACCTGAAAGAGACAAATAATACAAAATTATAGAGAAGTTTCACAAAAATTAAACTAGGTTTTTGATAAAATCAACTATTGACAAACATACAAGGTAGACCACAGGTTTGGCTGAGAGTAGCTGAAATGTATTAAGTATTTCAACATCTGCTGCCTTCCACTCTCCAAGCCTTACATCTTTCCCATCTTGTAACCATGTTTTTACCCGAAGGCACAAGTCGTGCTCAATTTTGAGTTGTTTGTCATTGCTCCTCTTCATAGCCTTCTCTAAATCCTCTACCTTATTTTGCATATACTCCAAATCCTTGTGAAAGGTGAATTAAAAGAAGTAAAAATGTAGGGTGATATTAGACAGAGAAGTCAAACATCATAATTCATTTAACACAATCTCAATAAGTAAAATGACAGTGTTAATTGCATGTCCAAGCGGTGGTTTGCAGATTTCTTACATTGATATTTTGCAGAAAAACTACTACTTGTGGTACCAGGATCAAAGTTCAAAAATTAACAACATAAAAAACCTTGAGTCTTAGCTCTTCAGTGATGGTCTCTAAATCCCTAACAGGGTCCACTATATCATCCACATGGATAATCTCTGGATCTTCAAATGCCCCTGAATTAACAACAAAAAAGAATAATAGCACAAGTTAGAAAAATAATCGAGGGTTGACAACTCAGCATATTCAGATTCACAGGTTTAAAAAAAAAACTTACTCAGCACATGAAAGATTCCATCGACAGCCCTAATGTGAGAGAGGAAGCTGTTCCCTAAGCCTTGCCCCTCGTGGGCCCCGCGCACCAGTCCCGCAATGTCATGTATTTCAAGAAATGCAGATACCTAAAGAAATTTATTTAGCAACAATAATGAGATCTTAATATGTGCTGCAACAATCTAGTATTTAAAGTTACACAACAGATGGTATGAAGTACATCCGGGCATTCTACCTGACTTGTATATATTTGTACAATTACTGGATTCTGCTGTTTCTGGAACAATATAATGTCTGTAGCCCAGAAGGATGGAATCAAAACACTCGCACAAAACCCAATAAAAAAAGGACCATAAAAATGAATCAAACAAAAGATCGTATATGAGATTTTTTTTTAAAAAAACAAATCGTATGAAGGAGCATTGCTCCAATAAAATGTCAATTTTAACACACAAAAAGAAAAAACATAAAAGATTATAGATTAGCGGTGCCAACCTCACTCTTGGGCTTGTAGAGTTGACAAAGCCAATCAAACCTTTCATCGGGCACATTAATCCGTGCCTCATTTGGTTCAATGGTACAAAATGGGAAGTTCTCAGCTGGAATAGCTAGCTTTGTTAGCGTGTTAAACAATGTTGATTTTCCCACATTTGGTAGCCCAACCTACAAAATAGTCACATAAACAAATTCATAGTCAATTTTTTTGATGAATAAACAACTGATTTGATAATTCAAGATGTATAGATTAGTAACAAATGAAAAATTAACTGAGATGTTCCTATTCTCATAATATAGTACATGAGAGTGGCAACAAACATTGCAAAATTCAATTCCTCGTCATTCCAACATTTAGAATAGAGCACTAGGATGTCAATACATTAGTCAATTACTACAACAAGGTTGCATATTGTCCTCAACTGAAATGCATAGATAAAGGAAGTGATAATCTGAAATCATCTGAATAAATAATGCACAATTAGCTACAGTTTTCCTAAAACTCGATTCTCTCGACTATATAGCACATACTAATTGCTAAAGATCCTTTCTCCTAATAAATTTACTTAAGGTTGTAATGAGCTTAACAACAAAAAATCTCACTAAAAAGCACTTTATTTTGAAAGGCACGTGTATATGGTATAAAGCAAAAAATTTAGCATCAAACCAATGCAAATAAAACTAAATCTGATATATATACGAGCTGGTAATTAAGACTATGAGCTCACGATTCCAATCTTAAGATGAGACGAGAAACGACCGAGGATGGGGCGCTCGGTCGGCGCTTCCTTGGATTTGGAGGCCTTGGGAGGCATATCTTGTCAAGGATTGGTACCAGTTACTGGATTAGTAAATTTCTAGGGTTTAGAGCGCAAAGATCTTGCACTCGCTTTTAGGGTTTAGATTCCACGCCAAATTATCGACTTGAAGAAGAAGAGAAACTTGTGGAATGTGGCACTTGATGCGGATTTTATTAAAAGAACCCTTTAAAATTTTACATGTTTATCCCTTGAAACACGAGGAATCGCGTCTCAAGTCCATTTTCGTTTTGTCTATCCTGATTTTTAATGCATGTCAAATGATATGTTCGTTTTCTTTTCTTTTTTTTTACGACTGGGATCAAATTTTACTTTCTGAATGCATGATGTATAAAACATCTAAACGTATGCATTTTTTTAAACAAAAAAAATTATTATTTCGAAAGGGAATACCTCCACTTCCTGCTTAACTAGTCTTCCCATCCATTAAATGTTATCATTTTTGCTTTAATTTTAAAACGAAGGACATACATTAAAAAAATCTTCATTTTATTATTTAATTAAAAATACATGGTAGTATGTTAAATTGTTAGCACATAAATATGGAATAGACAAAAAATATATTGTCAAATCTGTCCAGAAATGAAATTGATCTTTGATTTATAAGTGTACGGTTAGGCCACAGCCCACAGCTCTATAGTTTGAGTAACATAAGTTAATTTATACAAAAGTTCATATAGACAAAAAAAAAAAAAAAAGGTTTCTCTCAAATCTTATCTAAACGTACGGTTAGGGGCACATTCTCATCTGAAGTATGAACTGACAAACACAAAAAAACCATAATTTTAATGTACTATTTTTTTAAAATTATTGAGTTGGATGTCAAATTATTCAATACAATTTCAAACTCCTATGTATATTATAAAGAATTTATCCAATTTGTGAATATCGAACCCATCACTTTTTATATAGAAGTGTCTTTGCTACTAGAACAAAAACAAGTTATTTATTGTGCTATTTTTTAAAACCATGGAACTTTCTAATATATAGAAAACTTTTATTTATATTTGATTGTGATATTTAATTGCTTCTTATATTTTCTAAAGTTTGTTAAAGGAGTTTATTAAATTAATTTCAAATTTTGCAGTGTAATATATAACTAAAAGTTTTCATATTAAGAAAATATATATATTTTTTTTTTCTTCTTCTGGACCTTTTGTTGTCGTTTTTTTATATATATATATATACGATTTTTTGCATTGTGTTGTATTAATGTTAACCTTTTATTGTTCTTGAGGATGTCTCTAATGGCATCTGGAAGGATTGAATACGAGGTCTTTTTAAATTTTATATTTTTTTGGTTGGATATTCAAGTTTAAATATATTTAAGTATGTAGTTTTTGACAGAATTAAAAATTGAAAATATAAAGTGCAAGTAAAGTAATAGAGTTAAAAAGAGTTGACATAGGAGATGATAACATAATTCATCAACTAAATGTCTGTGTTTCAAGAGTACCACAATCGACTCTTGGTGCACCTTTCTATTATCCAAAAAAGAAAAAAATACAAGGTAGAACTGTTGAGACCTCACAAAACGGGGTAGTCAACTAAGCTCAAAAAAAAGAGCTCAAATAGCTCAAGTAGAAAGGAGCACACACAGCTCAAATAGATAAGCACACAAAGCTCTGAGTTAAACAAACACTCTAACTTTCACTCTTATCTCAACACTGATTAATTTATGTAAAGTGGATTGAGGTTATTGAAAAGATATTGAAGTATAAGCACAAGCAACAAAACCTCTCAAAGGATTCAAGAGTGGTGGTTCAAAGGCTGTTGTGTTGATTGTCTAAGGGGAAACAATCAAGCCCTCTTTTTATAAGTAGATATCAAAGAATTTCATAAAAAGAAAACAAATATAAGTTTCATTCTCAACTGTCATAAACGGCTTGAGTAGATCTCTAGATCCGCAAAATTAGGACTTGCCTTTTTTTTTTACTTGTGCTTTGTTTCCGTTATGGATTGTCTGGATATATTTGAATTTTAAAGTTTTGGATTTCTACTGTGACAATGTCAGATCAATTGTCGTAGTGACTAGACCCAAGCAGTGACAACCTTAAACCTACTTTACCATATTTTTAGATATAAATAAAAATTGATAAAATTAAAATGGTAAAGTAAATTTCATGTTCTTCATGATTCAGCATTCAATCAGTCCATATAGCTTGTGTTCATTATGAATCATATCTTGATGTTTTTCTTTGCTTTTCTTTGACAATCAAATTGATATAGCAATTTAAATCTGTAAACATCTCAAACAAAGAAACTATAAAATTCAATGCTTATATGTTTTACAAATTAGTCAAATAAAACAATATATTACTTACAACAACAGTTGATGTTTATGTTTTTTAAAATATACATTTCAATTACTAAAATATTTTTTTCACTTATTTAATAAAATATTTCCAGTTTTTATTGACTATGTTTATTAGAGATCTATTTTTAAGCAATTTACAGTTGTAATTTGACATACTTTTTTAAATTATTTTCGAAATATTATTATTTTCTTATACAATGTTGTTTACGGAGAATTTTAAGTAATATTATGGAGTTCAATTATTTGTAAAATATTATTCTAAGTGACATTACGGATAATTTTTACATTCTTCACTTTTGTTCTAGACTTCTAGTAACGCATGTTGGTAACGTTGTAGAAGACGTAACGGGCTACTTGAGATTCTACAATGCAAACTCAGTAGAGATCACATCAATATAATTGGAACCATAACAAACACTGTAAAATTAGATATGTTGTGGCGTTGTATACTGTAACAGGTTTAAAGGACATTGTGAAACCCTGCCATCTCAGTGTTATTTTTTCATTACTATGTTGGTGAATATGGCAAGGGAATAGATATTGTAATGTGTGATTATCTTGCCAGTACAGTTCCGTAATTTATAGCTATTGTATTGTCTATGATAAAAATGGATTTTGTTTATTCTCACTCGACGGGAATCACTTATTTTGCAAATAATTTTCTTTTTCATAAATAAAAACTACTATTGATTTTCTTAAACTCTAATAGCCATTACAATTTATGATAAATCAAGCTACTATTGATTTTTTCTATCATAATATATTTCTTGAAATGCTGAAAGTAATAGCTATTCAAAATCAAACATAATAATAACACGTTACCATTATTGTTATTCCTTGGTACCTAGACTCCTAATATTTCATAGAATAATCTATAACGCGAACCAAATACTATAATTAGAACATCGAGAAATATAGTAAGTATAATTAGAACATCCATAATATGTAGGTCCCAATATATTGTGCATGGGGTGTTTATTGGGTCCGATTTATTTAATTTTTAACCGAACTAAAAAACTTTGGACTAAATGATTTGTTTTTTTTATTAAAATGGATTGAACCTTAGAGCATCTACATACCAACAACTCAAATGAATTTCTAAATAATTATTAACTATTTTTTAGAAATTAGGTCTTTAAAGTTTCTAACTCTTACATTTCTGAAATTAATTTTAGAGTTTCTATTAAACCACGTCAACGGTAAATTAAAAAGAAGAAATAATTTGAGCCAATCATTTAACCAATGTGGAATTTATAAACAGTTTCTTAATAAAAAATATTCCTACATAGTTTTTAAATAAAAAACTCTCCCACATCTCTGAAATTGAATTATAAACTCTCGTAATAACAATAACAAAGATGTAAATGCTCTTAATTTTTTATTTATTTTGATTTAGTTCCATTTAAAATTTTCAAAATCAATACAACCAAACCGACCGAACTTAGTTCTGATTCATTATTTTTTTAGCTGGGTATCTCTCTCCTACGTTTCTCCCTCTTTCTTCAATCTCTTTTTTCATTTGTAAAAAGCTTGACAGATCTCTTATTCTTTTTTGTTTTAAAAATGACTTGGTAGGCTACCAAGCTTGACAGATGTCTTCTTGTTCTCTCTCCCTCCTACTCTCTCTCTCTCTCTCTTACCTACTCTATTCGTCTTTTCATAAGTGGAGTCAGGATTTTTGTTCGGAGAGACAAAAAAATATTGAATCGGATTTAAACTCATTAATTAATTGGATATTCGATAAAAAAACAATGCTTTGACTCATATTTTCCAATACTCCGACTTGTAATTTCTAATATTTTAATTTATAATTCTAATTATCAATTATAATTCAAAAAAATTATTTTTATTTTAACAATAAATTTAATCCGAATTACAATCAAATATTTAGAGGGAGGTAAAAAAATTTTCAGAGAAGAGCAAAGTCGTTCGGTATCGTTATATCACCACTAAAACTTGAAATTCAGCGCGAAAGGAGGACGACTGCCCCCCTGGTCTATGCCGGGTCCGCCCCTGCGTCTTTCTCTTCCACATTTTATTTTTTCTTTGGATTTGATTCAAAAAGATCTGATTTCTCTTTGATTCCTATTTTATTTTTTTTATTTCCTACTATCTTTTTCTCTCTCGCTGATACAAGAGAGTAACAAGACCTCAGGCCTTTGGATGAATTTGCCACTGGAGAGTGATCTATCCATTTCTTGTTTATTCGTGCTGTAAAATCTCGTGCAGAAAATGATCTGAATTTTTTCCCCAAACCCAACAAAACCTACGTGAATTGCGATTTGATCGGTTATTTCGGTTCAACTGAATAAACTGAAATTTGTATCGATTCGGTTTTCTCGGTTCATTGATTTAATTCGATTCTGTTCAATTTTATTTTTAAAAGTTTATTTTATAGAGTAGAACTAGGGTGCTCTTAAGCTCACCAAAGTTTTAGTGAGCTTAACTCTAAAACTCATAAAATTGATTTCAAATGACAAATCCGAATTATTGAAACCCGCCTACCTTACGTGTGATGCATCTACATGTAAAATTTTTAAAGATTCGAATTAATTTAGTATAAAGTCAAGCAGTCAAAATTAGAAGGTTAATAAATTAATTTTAGTGCATTCATTTTTAAACGTTTTTTGACCGCTTGACTTTATATTAAATTAATTCGAATGTTTAAAAATTTTACATGTAGATGCATCACACGTAAGGTAGACGGGTTTCAACAGTTCGGATTCGTCATTTGAAATTAATTTGATAAATTTTAGAGTTAAGCTCACCAAAGTTTAGTGAGCTTAAGAGCACCCTAGTTCTACTCTATTTTATATTTTATTTTAGTTTCAACTGAACCGAACCAATAAACACCATTTGCGATCTTAAGAAAACACAACGACCCAAAATGGTTTGCATTTAACGTCGCTTAACATACTAAATTTTAGAATTGGCGTTCTTAATCAGCTGTTTGTTTGGTTTGGTTCTTTAGATTAAACCTCAACCCAACACGTGAAATAAAAAGTGAAAAAAAATGGAAACATGCACTAGCTGAAAATTTAAACCAGATCAAGAGTTTCCAAATATATAATGGAAAATTCTGACATATATCCTTAAAAAACTGCAACTTTCTGGTTACATTATTATAGAAATGTCCTGTACTCTGTACTAGGTTCAAGAAGGAAGAAACTACAATAAACAAAAAAAAAACATTGATTAACCTTGTTCGATGTCATATCCACAGGTCCTCATTTAATCTCTACATAACACGGCCTGCATATTGAGACCGGGGGTACTGCTGTTGCAAAAGAGGCCACTGCACAAAAAATTGGTCGGCCAATCGCAATTTGTATAACAAAAGGCCGCTTAATGACAGCTTTTTCACTCTAGCTATGCTTTCAATGTATATTATAGTACACCATCGCCATCCAAGTAGCTGCATCATACAGGCAGCAGCATATAATACATATTGACAACACATTTAGATATTGTATAAAATCAGCCAGTAATTTGATGTATAAACCTCAACTGGTACAGTACTGATAAATGATTGGTAGAAATAACACAAAAGTAGAGAATGACCTTCAATAAGTATGCACAAGCACACACAGGAATGCAGGTGCCAGGCCCATTGCACAAAATCTGGAAAACAAAGGATAAAGTAAGTCCAGAAATACATTTTGTGAAAATAATGAAATATAAAATAATTTGTTTGCAAAGAAAACAGCGGTACCACTTGAGGTCTGAGTTTGATCACAATCCACATAGCATGCATGATAGCTACTATAGTGGTGCCAATGGAAGTTACATAAGATTGCCCAACCTCTCGGCTACGGTATATTTGCATAAATTGGGCGCCTCTTTTGTTCTCTAGATAGACTACATTGTTCTGCCACAAAATTACAATTTGAAAATATGAAAAACCAAGCAACATAAATTATTATGATTCTTTTCTAAGAGAGACTGGTGCTGTCAGAACATCCATACACTGCAAAAATCTATTCAACTCAGAAAATTGAAAAAAAAATATAAGGGTAAATCTTAAAACTGATGCAATTCATAAATTGTACTGTGCAGCACAGCTTCCAGCGGTAACAATCCAGATCAGTGAGGTATTGAATGAGAGCTAATAGCTAACCTCAAAATTTAGCAAAGAATCCTCATACACTTGAGCTTTTTGAAGGCTCATGTTATCAGTTAAAGCAGCCACATAAGACCTAGGCACAAATTTGTCCTTTCGAAGGACACTTACAATGCTAAGCATCTCTGCTGTGTGTCCTCCTATTAAATCCAGAAAAGAATCACCCCATTAATGATGAATCAATGCAAAATTTTAAGAGCAGTCCCTATCTAATTTGCCATCATTCTTCAAACAAAAAATTAACAGAGCCTGGTACCAGTACATTCTGGTATGGACCTGATGAATGAAGCATATAAAGCAATACACTACCAACTCAAGTTGTCATACATTGTTTTCACTTCAATCAAACAAAGAAGGACATTTGTCAGAAATTCTACAATGATCATTGATTAAACCTACAGAAAACTAAAATGTTTATTTCTATGTACTTCATAGTTCAGCGAGTCAACTTCTCCAAAGGCACTAGCAGTATAACTGTCCATAGGTCAGGTTGCCGGCAACAAAGACCCAACCTATCCTGACAAAGTGGAGGTCTAGTACTTCCAGTTCCGTATCAATTCAGTTTCAATTTGGGAATGGCATTAGAGAAGGTATCACGTTTTCAGATGGGACAATTATAAGCACAGAAAAATTAGAAATGAAAGAATTGAGAAATGGATCTATTATCTATAAATCAACCTGAACCAAGGACGATCAAGGTGCGAAGGCTGATCGTTGGAGAGCATTTGAAGGGTCGTCCAGTCCAATACAGTACATAGCAGACACGAATCACGAGGAGAGAAACAATCAGAGCGAATATGTAGGAGATGGTGCTCATAAAATCCACCTCCATCTCCTGCCAGATTTGAAACGATCTGAAATTCAACATGGATAGAGATGCAAAATTCTTATGTGGATTGAAAACATAGAAAGGAGAAGCTGGGTAGACAGGAGTAGATCTTTTGCAATTCCACCAAACATTTTGGTCAAGGACTTCTTTCTTAATCATAATTTGCAAAAGGACTCCCTTCTTAAAAATTTATTAGCAACTGGAATGTTATTTACTAGTATGCTAACAAATTATAGTTACTAGAATACTACTTATTTGGGCCAAATATTATATAAGTTATCATTTTATTTGATAACGATCTTACATTAAGTTGTTACATATTAACTTCAATGGATGACGCTAATGCTTGACTGGCACTTCTATAATGGTTGCTACACAAAGTGACACAATTAATCTAAGTTATTTATTCTGCCTTTTTGGCTTTGGATGGATTAATTGGGTTACCTCTGTGAAAAATCCTATTAATTATCAGACCACTATCTAAATATCAAACGTTTTAGGAGCTGAATTCACGGGTTCAATCAGAGTTTATTTATGAACGTGTCAAACTGAACTAAATTCCGGAGGTGTGCGTCTTAAACTCTAATTCAATCGGAAATGCGGTGCACAGACTTTGCCTCTCTGGCTCTCCACCAGATTTGCAAATGACAGCAACTTAACCCTTGCCACATAAATCAATTGAACGACAGGTGCAAATTCTGAGAGAAGAAGAGGGAGGACGGGGTGGATGGTATCATGGTAAGATTACCTTGGCTTCGACGGAGGGGGAGGGGGAGGGGAGGTTGAAGTTGTCGGAGAGAGAGGCCAAGGTGCACATCACTGCTAGCATGGTTACCCCAAAGTCAACACCGCGTTCGCTCTGTACCCAATTTAAACGAATTTATTGCTAAATCTTTCCCACTCGAGAATCTCGATCGAGAAAACCAGCTTCGCTCGATCAAGGAAGGGTTGATTCTCGAATAGGGTGGAAAGGGCCGTGAATTAGAAGCAACTGAAAGTTTTGAGTTTGATCTGGACTGTCCGATCAGAATCTTATTCTGCACGAATATTAAAAAAGCACCGTCAATTCTATATCGGGTCGGAGTGGGACGGATTCTAATCGGACAGTCCGGATCCAAACTGAAAATTTTGGAGTTACTTGGAATCCGGACCTGGTCCGCCTGGCGTATGGTTAGAGCCTTGGAGGAAATGGATCGGGTTAGTTAAGTTACAGGGATGCTAAAATGAGCTCATTTTAATGAGCAAATAATGCTGGGTCGGCTCCCTGGTAATCTTGTGTAATTCAAAGTTTGAGGAAAAGCTTCAGTGAAAACTTTTTACTTATATGAAAGCTTTTGTAATTCAGAAATATGTACTTGCTTTTGAATTCATTCAAACTTGATTCCGTATGGCTCTGCAAATTAAATTGATGCATAAGGTTAGGTTTGTAATGGAAATGAATGTGGTTGTTCTTTGATTAAGGCCCCAATTTTGTTAGAGCAGTTCTATTTTGATTGATATATTTTATTAAGAAATTTGTGGGTTTGTTTGGAAAATCACCCTGTTTATTATATTATGTTCAACAATTCAAGTGAACTTTTTTACAGAACTACAGCATCAGCGTATGTTATTTTGAAAATTTTGAAGCTTCGTTCATAGCAATTGCATATGAATTTTATTTAACGTGAGACTTTTGACTTATGAGTTACAAGTGACATGATCCAACCAACTAGCTTCAAATTATCTTGCATCGAAGTAATACAACAATTGTAGAAGATAATAAAAAGGAATAAATCTGCTGTTTTCTAAATAACAGGAACCTGTTATTGAGATTTCAACGTTGATCTTCATTGAAATTTTGTGCATGAAAGTTTCTTTCATTGAGATTCGTGTATGAAAAAATTTGAACAGTTGGAATTGGAATAACAGGTTGCTTTCGGATTTATTTCCAAGAAAATTGTAGAAGTTTTTGAACCTTTAATATCTTTGTCTATAAATTTCTATTTTGATGATAATCTATCAAAATATTTACCAAAGCACACAATTATGCAGAACAATCCATAAATATTACCTTAATTTTTTGCTCCATGGTCCACAATTCTTTTCAAGAAACAGTGTTCCCTCTAGATCTAATCATTATTCTCGATCGTTAGTTTTTGTTCTAGGCAAAGACATATAAATGAACACGGCCATAACAGTGAGCCAACTGGCGAAGAAAATTAACAAACCTGACTTCATGTGACAGAGCATGGTGGCTTAATTAATGTGGCATAGCATGGTTATGTGTGGCAGTTTTACCAATTTTATAACTCCGTCTAACATAACCTGTCTCAAATCCAGATAAAGGAGGAGAGCGAACTGGTGCAAATTTTAAGAAAAAAGAGCTAGAGAAAGGAAAAAAAAACATATGTAGGGACAACGGATCACTTTTACATAAAATTCTGCAAGACCTCTTATTGGACACAGAATGTGAAAGATATCATTGCAGATGAACAGCAACCACCACAGACCTAGAATTTTTTAATTTGTCTGTTGTCATAGTTGAAAACAGCAAAATCACTAATCACACAGCAACCTCAACACAAGCATACAAAGAGTTAAAAAAAAAAACAAAATATATAGTACAATTTCACATCACCAAAGATTCTAATGTTAACCAGATTATTTCCCCAAAGAAATAGGAGAAGAAAAGACAAGACATTCAAGAATTTCTAAACAAATACCATAAGCATCCAGCGTTCAACAAGGGAACGTAGATCAATTAATACTACCAACAGAAAACAAATGCACTTCATAACTATTTTTCTTGACTAATTATCTAACCCCTTTCCCAATTTATCATGATGGCTAGTTCCAAAAAATTACACCGCTTCTCAATTATAAACAAAACAAAAATAAAAACAACAATTAACACACAAATGCATTTCATACTTCCAATAAAGCTATCAATTAGAACCAGAAGAGGAAAAAAAATCAAATTAATATGACTCTACAAACCCTACTCATCCTCTCTAATACGAGTCAAACTAAGCGCCCCATCACCAAAAGGAAGTTCTCCAGTGCTTCGAAAAGACTCTCTCTCTCTTATATAGGCATCATGTAATTGCAGTGCATACTCTAATTGCCACAACACTTCTCCCATACTTGGCCTATTTTTTCCATCATCCATTAAGCATTTCTCTGCAATTTCAGCAAACTTTTTTATTGACTCAATGGAATAATCTCCCTCCAATCTCGGGTCAACAATTGTCTCAATTGATCTCTGACGTTGCCACCTGAGTGCCCACTCAGCAAGGTTAATTTGGTCTTTCGGCAAGCTTGGATCAATAACAGGTCGGCCACACAACACCTCGAACAATACCACACCAAATGAGTAGACATCAGATTTTTGGGTTAATTGTTGCCTTCTAAAGTATTCCGGGTCTAGATACCCGAAACTACCCTTGACCGCTGTGCTAACATGGGTCTGATCCAATGTAGGTCCTGCCCGTGACAACCCAAAGTCTGACATTTTGGCCACAAATTCTTCATCCAATAAAATATTAGTAGTTTTCACATCTCTATGAATGATACCAACTTCAGACCCGGTATGGAGATAGTGGAGCCCACGGGCTGCCCCTACACACACCTCAACACGTTGTTTGTATGAAAGCACGTTTGCGGGAGGTGGACTTCCATAAAGGTGATTCCTCAGGGTTCCATTTGTCATGAATTCATACACCAAAATCATCTCGCCTTGTTCTTCGCAATACCCAATTAGAGACACCAAGTGCCTATGCCGAAGCTTGGATAACATCTCAATTTCGGTTTCAAACTCTTTAAGACCCTGGCCGCACAATGGGTCTGCCCGTTTGACCGCCACAATGTTTGACCCACCATCAATCTCACCTCGGTACACCTTACCAAAACCACCAGTACCAATGACTGTCAACTCGTCAAAGTTTTTCGTAGCTCCCTTGATCTCAGAGAGGGTGAACTTGCGGCCCATACGATTATTAATACTAGGGGTAGAAATGAAATTTTTCACCACCTGGTTATCAGGACGGGCATTTGTGGTGCTTTTCATGGCTTCATGGAGGACAAGTGGATGCCAGCCTGGTGGGGCATCTTCTGCCATTTTACTCTGCTTCTTCTTTCCCTTAACATACAAACAATACCCACCAGAAAGCAACATAAGCATTAGAAGACAAGCCATGCCAATACAAATCTGCTCTATCAATAATCTAGTCTTTGAATTGTCGTGAGAATGGAGCTTTCCATTTAAACTAGTCCAGTCTAACACATGAGCAAGGTTTCCATTCTTACTTAGCTTAAAAATCTCCAATCCATTAAGCAATGCATCTGTACCAGGCCCACTCAACAGGGAATCAGGTCCCAGCTGGAGCCATAGGGTATCTATCTGCTGCGGCAAAATATCAAAATAGTCCTCAAAATATGCCTTATTTTTGCCACCTGCTCTCACATATACATCATAGTTTTCAGCTGCAGTTTTATTGTTAATAAAAATTTTAAAGATTCGTTGGTTTGGTCTGTTGTAAGTCAACTCACAAAAATGCAACCGAATCAAATAATCAAAATTTGGGTCAACAAAAAATCTCCATGAAACGTTAAACCGTTTCTCTACCACCTCTGTGTTTCCCATTACACGTGCCGTTTCATAAACCAATAGAGGTGCAATTGATGAGTAGTTTTGAGTTACATAGCTGATTGCAGAGGTGTTATGTACTTCGGTTGCGGCATTGATAGAAAACATAAAATTCTCGTCAGAGTCCCAATTTCTGTACAGAAATTGATCGGAAGTTGACTCCAAGTTGGGCCCACCGATATTCAGCCTATACATTGTCTCGATAGCTCTATCAGTTATTGTTGTGAGTCCATTGCTACCTACTTTGGTTATGTTGGAATTGAATAAATTGTTGGGTGAGGGGAGTATTTCTATTGCATTTATAAATGCAAAGGAACTTGGGTTTGGTACAAACTTGATTTGCAATCCGTTAAGGTCTACGTTAATGTAATACTCCTTCACAACAGAGGTTATATTTGAATTGGTTTTTTCAGCTCTCCATGAAATCTCCTCTGAGATGTTAAACTTCATAACCAATTTCAGGTCATTGGTACTGACATCAAATGCTGAATTATTTGAGTTGAAAATTCCAAACTGAAATGGGTAGAAATGAAGTCTGACACAGTAATTTCCTGGGTCTAAGGTAAAATTGTAAGATGCGGATGTATTAAATAACCGAGCAGATCGGTACAGGGACCCGAAACCTGTATAACCTGTATCTTCAACTGAAGTTGAATTGAATGCTGGAATTCCTGGATCACTCAGGGTGAAATTGTCATTGGGGATTGAATCACTGGCCCATTTTCGGTTATCAGCATATGAAGTCGAATTGGATCCGCAACTAACAAGAAACTTAATTCCTTGAGTTTGTTTCGGTATGACAATGAGGAACGAAAACCATACAAATAGCAATAGTAAGAGTGACTTCATATCCTAGTCGGGCCAAATTGAGATGCTTGTTCCACGTTTTTGAAGAATTTGTTCAGACCTTTAGAAGATTCAAAGAGAGAGAAGCAAAATTAAACTAAAATTTAAGGAACCAAATTACTGAATACTTAAATTCAAATCTCGGATTCAGAGAGAGAGAGAGGCACCACTTTTTTTTCTAGTTTTGTTGGATACTGGTTAGTAGCCTTTTGTTTTATTGATAGTGGATTTAGGTGTTGCATGGTCCTGACATTGAATTGATGCTTGTACTGTGTTTTCTTTTGTTTGAGTAATAAAGATTGCCAGCCTCTGCCTATTTTTCAGAGAGAGAGAGAGGGAGAGAGGAGTACCTGACATTATTTCATTCTTGCAAACAAATGTAGATCCAAATGAAAGCAAATAACAGAACCTGTACCAAAAGAGATTCAAATGAAGAATGAATTTAGGGAATTTTTTTAAATCTTTTGAAAAACAAACTTAATGCTTTTGAAGCCTGTTCGGCAAAAGGTGGAATAGAGAAATTCTATAATAGAGAATTAGACATATACTTCGTTCTATTCCAATTTTATTCGGCAAAACTGCAAGAGTAAATTTTTTTTGACAGCATATAAGTTGTTTTAATTGCTAGATATAATCTGTAAAACTCAAAAATAATAATTCAATTAAAGGGCTACAAGACACGCCAATTAAAAATAGGAGAAGCACATTTCGCTGAAATGAAAGGCCTTACCTTTCTGCTAGACAAGGAGATGAGTATCGCGCAGAGCTTCGGCAAATGTACAATTTTTCGTGAAGCTTCTAGCAATGGAGACCTATGCCAAATGGACCTCAATTAGGATATGAGAAACCGAAGAAGCGATCAGTGGTGGTGATGATAGTCGGTGATTGGCTCGATATTAAGCTGGAAAATGAGAGGGCTTTTTCTCTTGCTGCATCTAGATGCGAGCATGAGTGAAGAAGAGGAGAGAAGGAAATAATTACTTCATCTGCCACGTAAGTTATGAAGGATGCGATATGAATATTTTATTTTATCAAGAAACCCTTCTCCTTTGTATCAGTGTGAGGGAAAAAAATTAAAAAAATGTAAGAGCTTTGAAGCAAATCTGAATGGATCTATTAAATTTTTTAGCGTTTATCAGTCGGAAAAATAACAAAAATTGGACAAAAAAGAGGGTCAAAAGTAGAAAATTTGGTTTATAAGATTGGATCCTTTTTAGCTCATGAAATTGGGAATTAGTTTAGTGAAGGGGAGAACCAACAAAATGTGGGTAATTCCTGACAGAAGGATTTCTATTTTTAGAGACGAAGGAGTGGAGAGAATGAAAAGTGAAAACGCTGGTTTTGTGGAGTTACAGAAAAGTTTGGATAGAAATAGCGTAGACAATGCGTGGAATACCGAACAGAAACATGGTAGAGTGAGAGAGAGAGGGGTCAAGTATCCAAAATCCTTGTAGCTCAGTTCTGTGCTGCTGTGTTCTGTGCATGGATGTCTGTGCGGATTAAATTAAAAAAATTTTATGGTTCTGTGAAATCGTCCTATTTCAGGATAGAGCAAAATAATGATAATATATAGTAATCATTTTGTGAGAATCTTCCCGGTACATGTCCTTCAGCATAGTATTGAGTGTTGCTCCTGAACTGTAATAATTTGGGTTCCACCCTTTCCTAGTTGTACATAAATGAATCTTATTTTTTTTTTCTCGTTGATTTATACTATGCATTTAAGATCAAACGAACAAGATAATATTGAAAGTGATTTTGCTTGTCTTTTTATAATAGTAGTTCATGTGATGTTATTGACTTTGATTCTAATCGAACGGTCCTGATTTAAACATAAATATTTTGTTTTCTCGGAGGATATGGATTCTCCTTGCCCTATCCCAGCATTTAACCTTCAAAAAAAGCTCGGATAAAGATAGTGAAATTAGCAATAAACAGATCTTCATCGATCAGACCTTCCAAGTTGGAAGTTCAAAAGATACGGTGCCATACATTAATCGCATTCTTCTTTATTATATAGTTTTTTTAGATTCTTTTTTTTTTTAATTCTAATGTTCAAATTTTCGTTGAGTCGAAAATATAATTTATTATGAAATAATAGATATTATCCTTTTTTCGAAACGAACTCAGTAAGACAATCCTAGTATTAGTAAATGTCATTCAAATTTATGTAATGTTTTAATCAAGCAATCAACAGACTTTATATGCAAATTTTGAATAATAATTTCTGAGTACTTTTTTAGAAAAATAAAATAAAAATAAAGGTCTAATCTTTCAAATTTCAATATTCATAGTCGACGACTTTCATCCTTCTATCACTGAACCAAATATAATTCTTATTGTTTAGTTTCTAGCTTCTAGGTTATTACTCAGGTATCGTTAAATAATTTTCCTTATTATTTTTACGTGTGGGGTCCATTCCTCCGATCTGTTCTCACATAAATAAACCGGAAAGAGATGAGAGGGACAGTACAACATGTATAGTGGAATAATGGGGGCACATGGAACTGTCTCTGCTCAGATAAACAGTTCGTTTACGTAGGCCTTGAATCCACATGGTCACATGCTTCACGCTGCCGACCCACCTTGTTCGAGTTCTGTTCAGCCTCTTGCCCTCCTTTCATTGCCCATCCCTAGTCCCTACCCTTTGCAATTGCTACTAATATTTTTCATATCAAATATCGATACACTTCGTTTGTATTTCTTTTCTAATGTGCCATTTTGCTAACTGAAATAAAAGGACCTTTTTTTTTTTTTTTTTTTGCGGGTTTACGTTCTACATTAATTTAAAGTCAACGAAAATAAAAAAAGTGAGGCTATGGTGATATGCATATTACGGATTTGCTTGTGCTATGGATTAATGTTTTTAATTTTTTATAGTTTACGATTAAATATAATTTTCAAATAAAAATGTACTTGCTGACCAAATTTTATATATATTTTTTTAGGATATTTTTTATAGTTTAAACCGTCGATCCAAATCGGTGTTGTAAAAAACATCCGTTTAGGCCGATTAATCGGCCGTTTAGTCATTGGCAGTGACTAAACCGTCATGAATTTTTCCGACTAATCGGCCGATTATTCCCGATTAATCACTTGGCAGTACTCTATCCGTCCGATAATCGCATACCGTTATTTATAACACTATGCTGAACAACTCAGATAGACTATATAAACTTTAAAAAATAAATATGAGTTTATAACATAGACTGATGTGTAATATCTATATACCATGGCAGCCTCGTCACTCTAAAAAATAAAGTAGGAGACGTTTTATTTTAACCTTTTAAATTGCTCCATAATTAAAAGAACTTTAAGTCAGCAAAGGAGAGTTTAGGTTACTGAATCTGCATCTTTTTGCATTAATGTACCGTTTAAATTTTTTCTGAACGATCACAATTCGGACTAATTTGGTCCATGACCGTAACGTTAGGGGTCCTTTAATATCAGTGCGGTTTTAAATTAGACGGTCCAGATCTAAACTCAAAATTGAGTTATTGTTATTGCAGAGGTTACGAATTGTTAGGTTACTGGGCCAAAACTACTAACTGATTGGCTGTCCATTTTGATCTGAATTGACATGTGAGATCAGCTGCACACATAACTATTTCCGCTTTGCAAAATCTCGTTTACATCTATTATCTATAGAGGATTCTCTAAAGAAAATATGAGCGAGTCTATGGTACTATTCATATCACGGGTTGTTACCGTGTTACAGCTCTATATTTGAGTTTTTAAATTTTACGGTCGATCCGAACCGTTCATCTTGTTCTTTATATTAATATGTGTTTGGAGATCAAATTTTACATTTTTTTGTAATTTTTTTAGATATTTAGAAAATCACTTGATCTGAAAATTCTGGACCATCCAAAAAAAGTGATTTTCAATAAATCTAAAAAAATAATAAAAAAATTTCAAAAAAATGTAAAATTTGGTTTCCAAACACATTAATATGAAGAACAAAATGAACGGTTCGGATCGACCGTTAGAATTTGAAAACTCGAATATAACAAATCTTAATATGCATAGTACCACAGACTCACTTAGAAAATATTAAAGAAAAAAAAAAAAAAGGTAACTGTTTTGAAATGTCAAGTACATTGTTCCATCGTTGCCAGCATCCGATTTTCACTAAAAACAACGCTTTGCTACGTATAATTGTTGACATTTATTTCTTTTAATCCAAAATTTAGAATACGTGTTGTACACTAGGCTAACATTTCATTGTCTCGAACTCTCGATTGATATTTCATCAGGGTATTTTTTTTTTCTGGTTGTTTAACGAGCACAGGAAAAAAAAAACATGTTAATATTATTATTGTAAGAAATTTTGCATGTACTTATTTCTCTTTTAAAATTATTAACAAAAATATTGTTGTGAGACTCTTATTTCTCTCTCTCCCTCCCCCTACCTCATTTAAAACTCAAATAACTAACTTTTTATTTATTTATGGTAATTATGTATATTTGAATAACAATTTTTTTCGTACCCCAAGTGCTTGATAAGATGTTGTTATAGTTATTAAATTTTGAGAATTTGTATAGCTTTCACATTGACGCATGCTATGATCTTAGTCTTATTGACCATAGAATTTTGTTACCTTGTTATTATTTCTCCTACAAGTTAGAATTTAATGTTCTTACATTAGATTCTTACTAATTAAATATTAAAGTTGAATCCATAGAAATGATGAATGAAGGCTTAAGATTTCAATGATAAGTAGCTTGTAAATAAGTTACTGCATCTTGGGCAAACATAATAATTTTAAATTTCAAACAACATATTTACACATAATTGATTTCATAAGAAATTTTTGCTTGGAAAGCCTCTAAAAGATATATACATCTACATTATTAATTAATAATTCAAATAATGTAAATTACATGATTTAAAAATGAATATTATTAGCTCAAATCTTATGAAACTTAATAAAATTTTATAATATATATATTTTTTATTTCTATAAAAAAAAATTACTCAATCCGTACTATGTAAGGCACTAGTAATTTGATTGAGAGAGATTTGGCTCAGATGTATGATAGGCCTAAATTATATACACATTTGATCTGATTTTTATCACGAAATAATATCAAATATCTTGTATTTTGAATATAAAGTGAATGGAATACACCTAGGATCAAGTTACTGTATTTGCTTGGTTTTAATTTGTAGGAAATGAAGAAAGAATGAAGAAAACCGAAGAAAAATGTCCAGTGCGAATGCACGGTTTGCGATACAGCCATAATAAGTACTTAGATTGATTTCTGGACAGCGCCAATTTTAAAAACATATAATAAGTTATACATTAAAATCTGTGCAGATGCACAGATATCGATGCGGACGCACGGATATCGATGCAGCCGCACTCTAATCGAACGCACATCAAGTCCGAGCCTAGTGCGGACGAAATTTCACCCGCAGTGCGGATCCCATTGCAGATGATACTGTAGCAATGCAGATGCCAGTGCGGACGCACTGTAGCAGTCAGCCAAAAATTGAGTCTGAACTTAAAACGGCCATAACTTTTGACTCGTAACTCCGATTAAAACTCGTGACCACTTTTTGGAAAACTAGCGAGAAGATCTACAACATGAGAAACTAAAAAAAAAAAAATTTCTCCCAGTGTGGATGAGAGCACCCGCACTGGACCTGCAGAAAGCCAAAATTGCACGTTTTTGACAGTTTTCTATTTTTGGGGCAATCTGGACGCGTTTTGACAGCCAAATGTGGACAAGACATCCTGAGAAACAATCCAAATATAGCACCCACTAACTCCACTTCCTAGCCTCTTAATTGAGCATAGTCCTTGGCTATAAAAGAGGAGATCCATTCTCATCTCTCTATCTCTTCCCATCCATCACACATCATTCTCTCTCTCCACACACACAATAGTTAGCGATAAATTATGAAGTAAGGAAAGCTTTCAAGCAAGGAGAAGAAGGGTTTCCTGAGCAAGAAGTCGGCAAGATTGTGGGCTTTGATCAAATAAAGGGTGTAATCATTTTTTTACTTCATTTCTTCTTACTTTTGTCAACTTTTGTAATGGATCTCTCCAAGAGAGAGTAGTTCTCTCTCTAAGGGTTTAGGTCAATGCATGAACTTGTTTAATTCTATCTTATTTGGTTATTTGTTTTTATTATGATTGTTTGATGGGATTTAATTGTTAATTTCTGTGATTTAATAATTTGTGTTCATTACATAGTTAGTACTTGAATTGTAGTATCCCGTTTTGGATTCGAAAGAACCAAAATTGACTGTGATTAATAGGATAGTACCAAATTATGAATGCAAATACCCTAGGTTTAGATTAAGATTGTAACCAATTTAATCTAAGCCGGAACTATAGAAATTAAGGTTAGGGACTTGGTGAAGAACCTAACCGTGAAGTCAAACCCTAATTAGGACATCTCAATTCGAATCAGGTATTGGTATGATGGACTTAATTGCGAAGTATCAATATTTGAGGAGATGAGAGACTAACAAGAGCTTATTGGTATGGGGACCCTATATCCCTGCATCAATTTTTTTTCTAATAAAAATAGTTACACTCATAGAAATAAATACTTCAATGTATAGATATATATACTTGCAAAATTAGTTATTAATACTTGAAAAATAAGATATCAATACTTGATATGTAACTTGATATGATCGAAAGCCTTAAGATTAAACGTTGTACAATATATATACATATAAATACTTCAGTGTATATGTATAATACTTGCAATATTTTACATTAATATTTTCAGACGTCCTCTAGTGCCATATGTCAAAAAAAATATCAAGTTTTGCTGCCCATCCAAATAGTTATGGCAATATTAATATTTTTAGAAACGTGTATGATCCCCTCCCTATTTAGTTTGAGTGGTCCTCCCATAAAGTTTGGGCAATTTGGTTGGAAAAACAATTATTTATGTAAAAATTGTTTATCTCATAAGTATAAATACTTCCATGAATAGGTATAAATACTTTCGTGTATAGGTATTAATACTTTAGAAACAAATTCAGCACTGGAGTTTTTGAGGTCCCCCTAGGTAGTTATGGTAGTTATGGTGTGAGAACAGTACAGGGACATTTGGGGGACCATTATGTACGTAAAAGTTGTTTACCTCATAAGTATGTACTATGGGCCCCATTAATTATTATTTTTAAAAGATATTATATGGTCTCCACTAATTATTATTCTAAAATCCCTGCAACGCTCTTCCTCTATGGTGCCCCCATAATTATATGGTTCCCTTTTTTCAGTCTCCGCATTAAATCCCGCGTCAACCTTCATAGATATAAATATTTGGAAGATAAGATATTAACATTTGAAAAATAAGATATTAATAGTTTGATGCATAATTTGTTATGATCATTCCTTTTATAGTCCAATAATCGTCACTGCGTCAATCTTTCTTTAATGAAGTGATGAGGACCCCGTATCACCACATCAACTTTCTCCAATCGTCCCCCTACCAACCTTATTTTAACAAATATGTCACATAGGTATAAATACTTCCAGTACTTGATATTAATACTTTCAAACGTAATTTTGTATCATAAGCAAAAACACTTACAAGTATAGGTATAAATATTTGCACGACAAGGTATAAATACCTGCGTGACTAAGTTCAAAAGTACATTATCATGGATCTCAATTGAAAGAAAAAATTGTGTAGAAGACGTTTGTGATTTTAGATTAACAAAATTCCTCATAGATCATTAGAAATATAAACGAGATTCAACAGAGAAAAAAAATCACCTCTAAAAATGTGAATGTATCCCTATGCAGTTTGAGTGGTCCCCTACAAGTATTTACGGTGCGGTACAGAGATTTGGTTGAGACAATTATTTACATAAAAATTGTTCACTTCATAGATTTAAATATTTTCATGCATATATATAAATACTTTATTGCATAAGTATTAATGCTTTAGGAAAGAAATTCAGAACTGGAGTTTTTACAGTTCTCCAAGTAGTTATGATAATTATAGTGCGGATACAATTATGACACTGTAGTGCGGATATTATTATCATCTCTCTTCTATAATGACTTATTTGAAAGATATTTACCGTTTCATTTCAAACATTTTTTTTCTCAAAATATCAAACGAATGTACGCCATAATCATTTTAATATTTAAAGCAAGTGTACGCCATAATGACTTATTTGAAAGATATTTACCATTTCATCAAACAATTCAAACATTTTTTTTTCCCAAAATATCAAACGAATGTACTCCATAATCACTCTAATATTTTAAAAATTATCAAACAACTAAAAAATCAATATCTAAAAATTATCTACATTAGTACGTTTTTACAAACTCTCGATGATAATTAAAATAAAGTTGAAATGTTATATATTTTTTTACACGTGCATAGATAAAATGATGTAGATTATATCTAATAGTTTTATTTTTATTTTTAAATTTTAAATTTTGAATTATTGAAATTTTAAAAAATAAAGACAAGGTATAAAAAAAAATGAAAGCATTTAAATCCTCTAATTAAGTAATTAATAATAGGTTAGACCATATTTTTCTTGCGTCGAACAATGTACCAGATTCCATATGTAGATGGATTTTCTGAGCTATGCTATTGCTAGGTGTGAGATCTGATCTACAAGACCGCAACTAGGGGAGGTTTTTTTATAAACAATCATGGCCAATTAATAATATGCATTAATGACTAACAGTCTTAACTTATTTTTCTCTATAGTTTGACAGAAACAAAATCCTCTGCCCCCCGGGGGGCAGGAAATTCCTGCCCCCAGAGTCTCTGTCGGGTGGGACCGGGGTGGGACCGATTACTGTTTAGGGTTTAACTTTTTGTTACTGTTTTTAAATGGGCCCCACCCGCAGAGACTCTGGGGGCAGGAATTTCCTGCCTCCCGGGGGGCAGAGGATTCGGTCTCAGTTTGACATGGGGGACAACTTTTTTTTTTGTCCTTGCTTATATTTCTTCTTTCTTTTCATGTCAATTTCGTTGCATTTTTTTGGTCGGGTTCCACTTTTTAGTGTAACAAAACAACTCTTCAATCTTTTTTCCTTTTTTTTTTTGCTAATATTTTTGCAACTTTTTTTTTTTGTTAGATCCCACATTTAAAAAAAGCTCAACAAAATAGTTACTTCCTTTAACAAAGATGAGAAAAAAAATGCACTCCTTCAAACTCTTTCTCCTTATTTTCAGCCAATTTCATTAGTCTTTTTCCCCCCTGAAATCTTACATTTCAGCGAGAATAAACCTCAAAATCACCTAAATTACAAAATATCTCTCTCATCTTTAAAGCCAAAATCATTGTGCTAGAATTTTATGCACTAGACTCATTTTTATCTATAGTTTACTTTTACGTAACATAAATTTTCCAGCATTTGCAATTACCCAATTTAAAATAAAATTTAAAATTATAATAGCAAATATAGTTACATACTAAAAAAAAAAAAAGTAAAATTCGGAGATTAATTACGTCTAATTTACTAGCACAATGAATTTTAAAAATTTGCATTTTTATTTACACATTTTGAAGAGAAGAAAGATAATACAACGAGATTGGCAGAAAAAAAAAAGAAGAAAAAAAGACCTTCCGTCGTGGTTTCCAACAACTCCTTTTCTTGCTCTTTGGTGAAGCAAGTTTTTATTTTGTGCCATTTGGATTAGTTCTTCTTAGAGTTCCTTAGTTTTTTAAAAAATCTTAAATTTGTTAAATCAGTGTTTTTTTATAAAGTTTTTTTTTTTTTTTGATAAAAGTGGTATTACCATCAGTTTCATTACGAAACAAAAGAGTTCATACAAACAAGTCTAAAAAAAAAACGAGCATACTGTCCATCAACATCTAACCGCAAAAAACATCTAACAGCATAGTCTAAAAAAAAACATATGAACATGACATCAGATAGTAATACTAAATGAGATCAGAAATGACTATATCACTAGAAGAGGAGGCACTAGCTGAAGAGAAAGAAATAGTAGGCAGAAGATTAGCAGCATGATCAATAGCATCAGAAACTGCACGGTTACTCAAATGATTAGTTAGAACAAACCTTTCTAAACCAAAACCAGGGCCCTCGACGAAATCCAGCAGTGAGTTGTCCTGATCCTGTGTATCCGTGTCGGATAATACTATCAGAGGTCCTATTTGAGACAAAGAAGAAACATCAAAAGACATAATCAAAGATAACTTAAAATAAGAATTATCTAATCGTGACTTACACCAAAAAGAAGTTAAAGTAATAAAGCTTAAGACCACACTTTTAGTCTTTTTTTTTGCCCACTTATTTTAAGTTTGTTCCAATTCTTAAGCTATGGGTTTTATATGGATTGAGTATTTTGTTTAGCTTAAAACAGTTTTTAAAAGAATTAATTTTATTGTCGAACGGATTTTTCTTAGTGCGGCTTAAAATTTAATCTTCACGTCCTCATGAAATTTAAAATTTAATCTTGACCTTCTGAACAGGCTCTGCTTTTTAGTGAAGTAAATCATTATTTCATTACGTTGAAATGTGGGATCTAACTCAACAAAAAATTGCAACGGAAATGACAAAAATAGGAAGAAAAAATCGAGGTCCTTGTTAGTCATCGATAAAAAAAAAAATTGGCATTTTGATCATTAGTGCAAATTTTATATAAGTCGTAATTATTTATAAAAAATTCCCAATTTAATTATTCGAATTTACCTTCAATCTTTGCTGAACTGGACAACACCATCTGTGCTCATGTACAAGGAAAGATTGGCAGTTCACTTCTCCGAAATAAATCTACTGTGTCTGTGATCGAAAGGAATTGCAGAATCATGTTATTCCAAATTCAATCTTTTATTTTTTAATATGTACGAATCTCAATAGAAATTATTATTATTATTATTATATACAAATTGTAAAACGAATAAAAAGTTGAATTTGAAATAACATGTTTCTGCAATTCCTTTCGATCACAGCAAATTTATATCCTTTCACTTCACCACGTGGACAAGTATCCTCTCACGTGTTGGACAATGAAGCCCGCAACTTTATGGTCCAGATCAACTCAATCCAGTGCCTATTGGGGGATAGTACAGGGGCCGGGCAGTATTATTTGTGCTTTGAGATTCGTGCAAAAGTTAAAAAGGACGGTCCGGATCCACTTATTCTAAAGTTAGAATTATTTTCTTTGTCCGGTACCAGAAAACGCTATTCTCTGTGGAGGTTTTACCTGCAGTGCTGTACGGTGGTTTTAATTTGATCCATTTGTTTTGGATCGGACGGACTAAATTAAGGATTCACCAAATTTTGAGTTTTTTTAAAATTCACACAAGATCTGATCTGATCCGTCCGATCCAAAACGAACGGACCAGATCAAAACCACTGCAGGTAAACCTCCGCAGAGGATACGCTTCCCGGTACCGGGGAGGAGATGAATTCTCACACGGAGACTAACAGCGAATATAATTGACTCTTCCGTAGCATATGTGCATAGATAAATAAAAAAAAACCATATCAACCGTCTATAATATGATGTAGCAGCTAGTTCTGCTCCTAAAAAGCTCAAAAAAACAAAAAGAAGAAGAAAGGAACAACGTTGTTGACAGTCGTATAGATGGCATTGGCTAATTATCAACAATGTCTTAAATGTTATTGTCCAGCTAGTAATCAACCAATCAATCTATCTATATAACAATCAGCAACACCTGCATTATCATTAATAAAAACTGTGTGAACAAATCAGAGAGGATAAGATGCAAACAGAAAATATCATTTATTTTTTCCTTTCAAAAATCCATTTTACAGAAAACCCAAATCAACAATTGAATGAAAAAAAAGGTAAAAATTTATTTTATATTAGATCAACGAAAAGCACTTCTAGATCAAACTATTGCCAAAGTTACAACAGACTACAAGGATTCCTAACTGAACACTCATGCCAAACAAATTTCACAAAAAAGGAGGAAAAAAAAAAATGAGGAAATAGAAATAAAGAAAAAGAGGAGAAAATTACTAAGCCTTCAATTTGCCTCCAACCCCTCTCTTACTATGCCATACACCATTCCTTTCTCCATTCAAAGCATTCTTTTTCGCTGCTGCTGAACAGTGGGACCCACCTCCAGCCCCACCACCCATCATCTCCATTTGTGCCTTCTTCCTCCTCATCCTGTTCTCCAGCCGTACACGCCTCAAAGCACGAGCCCTCCTTTCCATCTCAATTGCATGTGAGAAATTCCACACCCTAACCACCCCCTCCTCCCCAGCACAAACAATCCGGTCTGACCCGACGTCCACTGAGAAAAGGTTGCACCCAAACCCATGTAGCATTCTCTGTGGTGGTTCAACCTCACCTGTCCCCACCACCACTGTCCTTGCTCTAGATGCACAATTGTTCTTCCTATTCACTACAAGCCTTCTCACATCAATTAATGCAATTCTACCATCAGTAGAGCATGAAACAAGCCATGGGTACTCAAAGGAGAGGGAGTTCACCACCCCCGTGTGTGGGGCCCACATGGAGGATATTACCAAATCACTTTTTGTGTTAAGGTCATACATGTGGATTGTCCCATCTTCACCACCAGAAAATACCAAATCACCAGTGTGAGACCGTGCCAGTGCATAGGCATTGCCTTTGTGTGGATTTAGCACTAATCCTATAGGTTCCCCGGTAGAGATCTCCCAAATGTACAGATTCTTGCCGGCAGTCACAGCAACAGTCGTGCCACGTGGCGACAGGGCCCACACCCAGTCCCTGTGCCTCAATTTCATGACACACTTCATTGAACTCCTATCCCAAACCCTAACAGTCATGTCCCATGATCCACTATAAATCCTCGTTGAGTCTAAATCAAGACAGGTGATGGGTCCCTCATGGCCCCACAAACGAAATTCGAAATTTGAGTTTGAATTTGAACCAATCAGATCAAACAAATGAGGATTTCCTTCAATGGCCTTCCAACATTGAATAAAGGCATCAGTACCACCAGCTACTAAGAGGTCAGAATCAGCAGAAATAGCCCTAATTGTGCAACCAAGACTTGTAGAAGCTCCTATTGTGAACCCCTCTTCTAAATCCCACACGCGTACCACATAATCGTACCCACCAGTAAATATAAGATTTGCTGGTACTAGAACGAAAACAGATCGTACCGCTTCTGTGTGTCCGTGTAAGGTGTCCATTGTAAAACGGCCCATGAAGCATTTGGCACGAAACTCTCTCTCCACAAACATCTCCTTCCAACTAGCCTTCTCCATTTGAGGGTCGACTGGAGATGGAGGCGAGCCCCACCTATCAAAGTAAAATTTCTTCCATCCATGGTGGTCTGATACGAGATTGTTTAACTGGTTAGACACACATGAAACAATGCCAAGCTCTTTTGGGTCGAGGCATTTTAAAATTTCACAAATTACTGAACTTGGGAGGTCAGTAAAGGATTGTTCAGTTGAATTTGGACCGGTATTATTTGTGTTTTGTGAACTTAATCCTGGCTCTTCACTCTTCACAATGGATTTGGATGGGGGTAATTTTTGGCTTTGATTCGAGGGTTGTTTGAAATGGTTTTTCCAATGAGAACTGGACTTTAATATAGGAAATGAGTTAATATTTGTTCGGTAAATGTCAAGCTGACTTTGAGGATTGAAGTCACGGGAATTGTGATTTTTTGGCAAGTCTCCAATTTCTTTGTGGGATTCAAAGGCCATAAAAAATTTTAAATAGACGGAAAAGTCTACCCACAAGAGAATTCTCTCAAAGGGGCAACTCCAAAAAATTACCTACAAAGAATTAATCTTTAATGGGGAAAAATGTTACTACTAGGGAAATAAATAAGACTAAAGAAAGGGAAAAAAAAATGTATAGAAGTTAGCTATGAACAGGAAAGGTTCGACCTAACCCTAAGGTAATAATTGTTCAGGAAGAAAATCGACTACAAGGATCAATTAAAACCAGCTTCTAATAGAAAAAGAAAAGGCAAATTGCACGAATAAGAACAACTGACCTAAGAAAGAATTATTTGGATAAGTACCTCAGCAACGGAGATTCTAATCGATAAATCGAAAACCTAACCCTAATACTTCGCACCTAACGCGAGAAGGGGAAGCGGAGAGAATAAGAAATTAGAAATTGGAAATTACTGATTCAGACTCAGTCAGTTGAGGAATGACCGGATATTTGCAATATTTTCAAACTTTTTTATCAATTTGGTTTTTTCTTTTTGGAAATTTAGCATGCCGCCCCTTAAGAATCTTATAATTATATCTTTGGAGTTCCAATTATCACATTTGTCCTCAAGGAATATTGAAGGATCACTTGACAATAAAGTCATGTCTGGTTGTGGAATAAACTCCTTGCTCCATGTTTAAGGAGCCAAACGAAGAGTAACATAGGTGATTTAAGATGGAGTAAAATTTGAGCTAAACTGAAGTAACTTACACCACTTAGAAATGTGGTTTAGCTTACTCCACCAAACATGATTAACTTACTCCGATTTAGCTTGGAGTAAGAAATTTAATCCGGTTTAACTTTACTCCACAATCAAACATGACCTTAAGTCAATAACTTGTTTTTATAATTTGAAAATAAAAATTAAGTCAATAGATATGTTATTGGATATGAAAATATCTTAGGATCAACTTTCACATGACTCGTACATTATTTAGTAATGCATCAATGTCATTAATTTTAAATGTTGAAAATTTTAAATCAATTATGAAATTGTAAAACATGTATCATTTTTTAGCATAATACATGCACCATATTGAATATCAAAATTAAAATTTTTTTATTGTGATGACAATCATTAATGTAATTTGTTGTCAAATGATTCCTCTGCCTTATTCTTTAAATTGCATTCCTTACTTTTTACTATTATAAACCGCCTTCTATAAGATGTCCTCCCCTTTAATTGTACTATTTCTTTCTAAAGAAGGAGAATGCGAGAAAAACTAATATAAGAGAGAACGGAAGTTACATGTTTTGAGTTGACATTATTTGACTATGCCAATTTTCTGGCAAAAATCTTCATTAAGATACTAGGAGAATGATACATTACTCCATTATTATTTGATAAAAAATATAACATGAAATTATGGAATTTTATTCATGATTAACTTGATTAATTCTAACATTTTCCAATAATTAGGTATGTTCGGTTTGTTAATATTTTTATTGATTAAATTAACACAATATGATATTTAAAATTTTACAGAGGAAAATTTATAATTTTTAGTTCTCAGAAGGGCATATTTTTATATTCGCTTTCTATTTAATTCTAGCGTTTAATCGGTTTGCATATTGGGTGGAATTTTCGGCCACAAAACCGAGCTATTAGACTGCCCCGCCACTTTCTGAAATAAAATATGAACGGCTGACACTAATTCTTATTATTTGCTCAGAACATCCAAACTAGCTTTGACTTAAAAATGAAGGACAGAAAAATTTTATAGGTGCAGAATCATCAAATAAAAAAAGTTGTGTATATGTATTCAATTTATTATTAATGTTGTTGTTGTTTTATATTCAAATTTTGAGATTAAAAATTTCAACTAATAATTTTATTTCATTAGAAAGTCGTATGTCTGCCAAATTATCAACTTCACTGTAATAATTTATATTATCTCCTGCTTTTCTACCAAACAATTTGTGAATTATAAATTTTACAAATTTGATGCATCGCTCACAGAACAGTTCAAATATTAGCTGTTTTTATTTGTAGCGTACAATTCCAATCTTTCAACTATCAATGCATAAAAGTTGCCATTGTGAATTTAATAAGGGCAGATAGCAATGCAGTTCAAATTATGAAGTACGCAATTGAGAGGTAAATGACTGCTCACCGTAAACGCCGAAATTTTTATCCATGCCCTTTTAGAAAAATAAAAATAAATCAAAACACCTCCAAAATGGAAAAACATTTTGTGAATTTCATATTTATCCGGACCGCTAAACCAATCTACAATCAATTTATGAAGACCACAATTGACTTGAAGGTTCCTCAAAACTTAAATATATTTAATATTACAATACATTTTTTGAACTTTTGGAGAACCGCCAAGCCAATCTGTAGTCTCCCATAAATGAACCGTATATTGACTTAGCGACCCAAATAAATGTAAAATTCCTTCATTTTGGCTTTTGGGAGTGGTTTGATTTTTTTTTTTTTTTATGCTATTAATAAAAAATTCGGCCGCAAATGTGCCAGCCTTGACTTGTACATAGAAGCCAAACAAAACCTGATAATCTGGCACGGCAAACAGGAGAGGGGGGGGGGGGGGGAATGCAACAGATATACAGAAGTATCAAATTTTGATACAACTAAGAATAAAATCTCTTATTTATGTTACATTTCCAACAATTGTAATCTCCCCAGTGGTTTCAGAAAAAAGCACGCAAATATATTTCCCTCTTGCACTCTGAATTCATATGCTTGTCAGCAAGCAACACCAAAATTTACACAGTAATAAATCCAATCATTATCATTTACCAAAATGATAGGTGTTACATAAAAACCTCTCCACTAGCCTTAAACTAACACAAAAACTTAAAAAAAAATGCAAACTGAAAAGAAAGGGCTTTCCTGTTCTAATTTCAGTCCCAGTTGCTGACATGACTGATAGGTATAAAACCAGGTATAACTATAAAAATAAAATTACTTGGGGGTTAAAGGACCATTTGATTGGGCTTGGGGTCTTACTATTTTAATAGGCTCTCCTTTCATGTAGTTATCGATCAGGTTCAACACTTCTATAACCTATTGCACCAAACGAAAGAAAGAAGAATTTAGTAACAATATTTGATGAATTCAATTAGCTTAAGAAACCATAGGCTCATGAGCACCATTACAAAGCACCAAAATATCACATATGCACCTGCAAAACAACCCAACCCCCCTTACCTCGCTCTCCTCTCCGCCTCCAACAAAAATTTTGGTGTTTGCAATATGGCAGTTGGCATAACTGAGAAATGATAACAGGATTCATTTGAATATATATTGCAATTGAAACATTATAAAATATTACAGATAGTATTCAAAATATCATGTGAAATTTATATATTTTGCAGACTTGTATAAAAGACTATTATCTGAATTGCCATAAAAAATAAAAGAAGTTACCCCAGGGTAGTGCTGAAACACATAGGAGTAATGATTCAAAACTCCAGATACTTTCTCCAAAAGATATGTCAACGCATCCACCTCATCACCCAGCATATCAACCTATTAAAACAAACACAAGAAAAGTAAAAAAGTTATGCCTTTCAAGGAATGGAAAATTTTGCCCTGACAAAACTGAAAATACCCCAAGGACCCCTTTTTTTTTTCCAACTTTACTGAATTGCTCACTATACTTGTTCTCATGGTTTTTTCCAACTTTTCAGAAATGCTCACAGTACTTGTTCTCATGGTCACATCGGAGGTAGGAACAAATTAATTTGCATTTTGAATTTGGGATGCACGCTACCTCTTTCTCAGCCATGCGAAGGTTATCACTTTTTGTTTCAGAGGCCTTCTTGTACCACTCTTTTTCTTGTTTTAAAAATTTTGCTCCTCTCACTAGCTGGTCAAATTGGCTCTTCATAAATAATATCCTGTTGGCACAGATCAAATTATAACATAAATATAAATTTGAGTACCAAATCCCATGTACTGGTGCTAGTTCTGGTAGCTTGACTTATATTATGGACACAAATAGATATGCCCCCCCCCCCCCCCCCCCTCAAACAATAAAGTCAAAGAAGACATAAAAAATAAATTATCTTAGGTATGGAAGCAATCCTTCCCTTCTTGCTCACCTGTTGAGGCAATTAATAAGGATGGAGGGGCAGTTTGGGCATCTTGTGGTGTAAAAATTAAGAGGAATATGGGATAATTTCCATACTTGAAGGTGCATAGTGACATTTCTTTTATTATGCAACCATAAGTATGTAATGTAATGTAACCCTTTTTGCAAGGTTGTACCACATATTGGACATGTTGCAAGGTTATACATTTAGTTTGCAGAAACATAAATAAATCCAAGAAAATCAGAAAATTCAAAAAGAAAAATTACCTTGATGCACAACAGTCGACATTGTTAATAAGCCTCCACTCTACCATCTCTAACATTTTTTCAACAGAAACCATAACTGTTTCCATAACCTCTTTCTGTTTCTCTTTTTCAAGATTACCTGATATATTCTTCAAATCATGCTTTAGTCTCTTAAAATCTTCTTCATTTTCATGCACTCTCACCAAAATCTGCTCCACTTTCGAAGATAGAGCATTGAGGTTCCTGTTGCTATTTGAGAAGTGCAAGTCTTGCTCCTTAACTTTCTCTTCCATATTGTTGAATTGTTCTTTAAAAAAGTTGAATTTTGAGCTCAGAAGCATAAACTTCTGTTGAACTTCCAATGCAAATTTATCCTTTCCTTGAGCATGTTTACAGAGGGAATCTACCATTTGCTTCAGTTTTTCTTTTTCCTCTTTTTCTATGCACAATTCCTTGTCTTTTTTAGATTCAAAACGAGATACATCTTCCTGCATTTTGCTTCCAAACTCACCCAGCATCTTTTTGAAAATAGTTTTTTTAACCTCTTCTCTAATTTCAGATTCAATTAAAACATCCTCTTCAATATTCAAATGAAACAAATTATTTGCCTTCCATTGCTTCTCCTTCTCAGCAACCATATTTCTCAACCGTTGATTTTCTTCTTCTAAAGCTGAGATTTTCATCTCTTGCTCATTGATTAAGCTCAAATTATTATGGTTTTCACTGAGACGAGTTGCACTTGACTCTTTTTCTGATAAAATTCCCTCCAACTTTGTGACGAGTTTAGATATTTTTTTTCTCAAATTTTCAGATTGTAAAGGATTTGAGGAACCATTTTCCTTCAAGAGATTTTTTTTTAAAACAAAAACCTCCTCAGTTTTCTGTTGCAACAACGAATCATGTTCTCGTTTCATTTTTTTGATCTCCTCTTTAAAATAACTCATCAGATCCTCCCTTTTCATTTCATCCAAATTCAACAAGTGACTAAAAATCTCTTCTATGCGATCCTCCGAATTTGGCACAGTTACCTTCAAATTTGTCCCTGTATTCGCAATGTGGGCACCCAGCTCCGAAGAAGGGAAAAGCTCCAATATAACCCCCAACTGATCTTTAATCACTGTTAACTCATCACACCATTTCTTCTGTAACTCTACTTCCTGAAACTCTAAACCTGCAAAACTCAACTGCACCTTTTTGTCATTCTGCTTTTTCTGGGTCAGATTATTAACCTCCATTTTATTGTTCTGCAATTCTTCGGACAGATCCTTTATCTCTTTCTCTTTGGATGCTAACTTCTCATCATATTCATCAGAAATTGCAGTCATAGCACCTTTAAATATCGAATCAGCAACCATTCGGGAGATGATAAGGCCAGAATTGAACTCGTCAAAAGTGGAGTCCAAATCATCAATCAGGAATTGGAAGCGAGTATCAGAAGAGTTTTCCAAAACTGAGCTCTCTGAATCAAAATTGGACTGAGATAATGGCTCATCCATTAGGGAATCCATCTTTCGAGAGCCTACAAAAGTTTTGAAATTGAATCAGAACAGTGAGCCAAGTCAGTCATGAAATGCCATTAATTTATTACAAGTAACTTTTCCTTTGTACACCTTCAAAGAATCACAATTACTTCAGAAAATGAGGATATGTCACAAGTTTGTAGAGTACAAGGGACATTTCCTAGGATTTATGTAAGGGCCCTTGTTTCTCAAAGTTACATTATGATCCTGGTAAAATGGCAATTAAAATTTAAGGTATGCATTCTATTTGTAAACCAAGGTTCTCTTAGATTGATTTCCTTTCATTCTTACTATCTGATAAAAGAATAAACAGTGAAAAATAAATAACAGGCATAGATTGACCTAGATCAAAAGAATGATCGATATCTAAGTGCAAAAAGGGAAAAACTCACAAGGGATTTGTCAAAAAGTGAATGACATGCAGGAGGTGATAGGAAGAACAGTGCAACAATAACTGAGCAATCTAATTGAACTCTCACTCCTCAAGAAAATAAATTTGACACTAAAAAAATAACTCGCTAGAGCAGCCTATCAATCAGAGAGAGAGAGAGGGAGAGGGAGAGGTTAATTTAATTACCCACCTTATATGGACTATGGTCAACTGTAATGGCTGGCGATCGAGGCCTGGGGTTTGAATACGAACTGTAATGAAGAAAAAGTATCTCTTTTGGGAAAGTGAAGCTCAGGGAAGTTGGAGGGGAGGTTTAAGGCAACGGAGATCTCCTGTTGAAATAAACCCAACGTATATGGGCTTAATTGGGCTTAACAGGCTAGCGCACCCTCCGATGATTCTGTTCATCTGGTTCCCCGTACGTATGACTGTATGCCTACAAAACCCGATATAGAGCGGGAAGAAACCAACCATATTTTGGATATCCATTTCGGTTTGTTTCAATCTGTTTTGATTAGCTATCATAAGTTTCACCTTTATAAAAGTAATTCCATTTTAATTTTGGATTACATGCTTGATTTTATCCTCAACATCAACATGGTAGAAATGGCTTCGGAATGTTTAGTCTTTAGAAAGATCATATCCAAAAATTGATCCGGTGAACGTCACAATTATTCGATCAACGTATTAAATTAACAATCAAGATTGATAGCTAGCTGTCAATCATATCCATAAAATTTAAACCATTATCTCATAGATTTTTTATTTTATTTTCCATGGTTCTCAAAATATACTTTTTTGCAGGACCGAGATTTTTAGGATCTAAAATTTTCCATCGATCCATTAAATAGAGAAATAATTTGGTATTTTCATAAAATAAAATGTAGCTGCTGTTAAAAACATATAAACAAAATGAAGGGAAATGCCGATAACTCATACATGCTTTTAGAAGCATACAAAGTTATGAGCAAAACAACAGTAATCATTAACAAATCACACATGGCACCAATGCTTTCTCTATGGAGAAAACATTGATTCGAACCGGCTGAATGGTTTCGATCAGGCATTAAAAGCGAAAGATCCAAACCCTTAACATTAACTCAGATTAAAAAAAGTGTTCTAATTAATTAAGCTTCAATGCTCAAGAACGAGTAGCGGAGTAGCTTGTTTAAATATGATAAACTAGAACGACCACAAAAAATTGTCAATAAAACACAAACAAATACTACATTCTACAACATACAAAATGCTTGCTCTCTATACGATGTCTTACTTTTTGTCCCTGAAAAACAACAGATATCCACAATAACAAGGTTTCAAGGTGCCACAGAAAAACGACGGCAAATAAGTTGCATCACTCGAATAAGAAATCCTACACAAATGGGATATCTCCCTTTTTAAATAAACTGAGAGCATATATAACAACATTCATGGGCCGGAAGAACCCAGTCTAACCTCCGAACCCCGGTTCCACCGAACCAAGCTCAGTGCCTTCGAATCACTCTCTTCTACTCCCGGTTCATTTCGTCTTTTATACACCATGAACCCTACAATTGCTCCAACCACCACAACCAAAGAAACCACACCAGCGACAACACCAGCGACCACCGCACTATTTCCCTTTCTTCTCCCACCTCCGCTCACGCTCTCCTCACGTGTTTCGGGCGTCACGTGTGATGCACGAGCAATCGCTGCCGAGTCGATCGCCTCTGGTAATTCTACGTTGGTCTGCGTGCCCTTGAAAAAGGTTAGCATCGCTGGAGACACTGCCACTGGGGCCCGCTGGTTAGCCAAACCGTGATCCGATGGCTCTATGAGCTCGACGGGTACTGAACTGACGCTGGAGATGAGGAGGAGAAGGGAGATTGAAACCATTGCCACGTTGTAGTCTGCCATTGGTAGTTCTCTGTTACTGTCGGTTCCTTTGCTGGGTTTTGGGAAAAAAAAAATGTTAGCATTATAGCATTCACTACATTACATTATGATTCATTGAAATAACTAGTAATAATTGATTTTTTTTAATTATCACTTACAAAGTGGTTGAATTCAGTATCTATATGTCCATCTTAATTTTGAACACTACAAAAGCACAAATTACCAATTTTGACAGACAAATGCGTAATACATTTTCATTGTCCGTAACTTTCGTACAGTAATAATAATAATAATTAGAACTTGACTCCTAATTATTTGTACAAGTACCAACCAAAAGTAATTATTGTTAACAATATTCACAAAACACAGTAAATAATTCACTTAATAATGTGCACCTTTGTTTACTGTTGGTTGGCTTGAGAAAATCTTACAGTACTTCAAGAGCCATAATCTCTTCTCTTCTTCCTGCTTTTCTGCTTCTACCGACAATGTTCTTCAACTTTTTTCCTCTTGGTTGTCGGAGGAGATTAGGTATGAAATGAGATGGATGGTGAAGAGAAGTGGGACTGGTACTAGCATTATATATTTAGTACAGGAGGGAGGTGTGCACTTCTTGCATGTGATAAGTTTGGCTTAACTATCTGTGGCGTTTTTGGTATTATAATCAATGTACCTAGCGGTGAAAATTATCTTATATCTACTAAGCATCTACCTCAATTCCCTACGGCACGGATAATTTTTTTTTTTATGGTCTTCAATTAGAGTGGAAAAAATAACACGGCAGAGCTAGTTTCGTTACGGAATGGCATGTTACATCACGTGAAAGATTTAGTTACGGCATGGCACGGTACGTGATTTTGCGAGTCACGTGTAATTAAGACTATTAAATATTGATCAAATAGTGAATTTTGAATAAATTAACTTAAATTATAGTCAAATGTCATGTAAAATTTATTATTTAAGTCAATGGTCACGCAAAATTCTTCATTCGCGTGCCATGACTCTATCTTGACATTTTTATCACAACAAAATACGAGACCAAAATCACAGTATGTTAGTCACGACACAACACGTCACAGTACGTTTTTTCCACTATAATCTTTCATTAGTTGTAAATCTCAAATCAATCTCATCACTAGCTTGACTACTTTAGCAATTCAATTGTTCTCTCTAATATTCTCTTAGTTTTTAATTGGACCAATATGTCCGGTCTTTGATTCAATTAAAAAAAGGTTATGCTTCTTTTGTTATCATGTTAAAGTAAGTATGATGGAACCAAACGAGCTTCTATATGAATATTCACTAGAAAAATCATTGTCCAATGAATGTGAAGCGTAATTACAATTGCGTTATCGTTTTTTTTTTTTTTTTATATTTGTTAATTTTTTGTTTTTAAAATTGAAATATTGCATTTACTATATATGAACACAGCGTGGTTAAACACAGTTTAGTAATCTATCAATCATAGTAAATTAAATATTATTTTTTAAGAATGACTAGCTCAATCAAATTAAATGCCACTAATTCTATACATACAAAATTGCAAATTATGAAACAGTAAAAATTGCTACGTAATATTACAGCACGACAACATGCCACACGAAGTGTTACATTTGCAGCGCCATAGTGAAATTAGGATGTTCGTCCCTTATCAAGATGGTTCACATGCATCAATAGTGGTTATACTTATTATTGCTCTTGTCGCGCTAATAAATGGTCCGAAATTCTCGTTGCACAAGTCTACAAATTTTTGTGCAACTATTCTTGGTTGGATCTTTGTCTCCTTTGCAATGGGCCAAAGGACTAGGGCCAGTTGGTAAGGTTTAGGAATTGCACTTTAACCTTTCTTTTCTAAAGAATTGTCCTTTATTCGCGCGTCTACCAATTCTCAGCACAATTTACGAGAATTTAAGATCCTATGTTACTGTGAATATGGATACTTTTGTGTAATGGAAGTTATTCTACTTGTAGGCGAGTAGGTAACTAGGAAAGGAGGCATAACATTATGGGGAAGTTACTCGTTACAGGGTTGTAAATTTTAAATTGGTGTATGCAATCGTTGAGGAAGTGGGGTTAAGTAAGCATGTGAAAGCCCTACAATTGTTTTACTGTGTTTGGCGTTGAGACGATGGAATCTCTGCAATTTTTTATGACGAGATTTTCTGATCAATCTCACTGTGCAGGAAGTTCGCTGGGTACTATGTTGGCTTTCAGAAGAGACATCTTGTAGAACCGCTTGAATTTGTTATTTCAAATCCCTATTGTGCAGTTCCTTGTGCTACATTAGTAGAGTGGCAAATTCCTGATTCGATTCAAAGGTTCTGTTTGTTTAGTTGGTTCAGATCTGAATTTAATTCTATTCGATAATTTAAAATTTAAATTCACCGTAATCTGATTCAATTCGATCTTACTTGGGACGATTTGAAATTGGACAATTTGATTATCTGACCTGATCGGAAATTAAATTGTCTAGAAATGAAGATAATATTTTTCGTATATGAAATTGAAAGTTTGAAATTCTATTATTTCTTTTAAATACTCTTTAGAACCTCTTAAAAGAACAGTAAAATAAACGAACATTTCTGATGATAAGATAAATCAATTTGTGGTCGTGGTACGACAGTACTCACAATCTGCAGAATTCGCATCCTCTGCTTTTAACTCAAATTGAGTTTAGATCTGGACCGTACTATTTAAATCCGCATTATATTAAGAAAAAATTAGTTATTTGTCACTCTAAAATTTTCAAATTTGAAAAATGTTATTCCGAAATTTGAAATTATAAGAGCATCTACATTCCTGAAACTCTTGGAGTTTCTAAATAACTGTTAACTAATTTTTAGAAATTTTGTCTCTGAAAGTTTCTAAACTCTCACATCCCTGAAACTCAAAATTAGAGTTTCTTAGTTGCCACATCAGCAAATAAATTATAAGAGAAAATAATTTGAGCCAATCATTTGGCCAACATAGAATTTATAAACAGTTTATTAATAAGAAACTTTCATGCATAGTTTCTAAATAAGAAACTCTCCCACATCTCTGAAACTGAATTAGAAACTGCCACATCATATTAGAAACTCTAATAGTTTCAGGGATGTAGATGCTCTAATAATGCTACTCTAAACTTCATTAGTTTTTAATTTTGCCACTACAAATAATAAATGACTAAAATATCCTCCATTATTCTTCTCTTTTTCTTATCCTGCATCTCTTCTTCTTTATATTATTCTCCCATGATCATGGCCATGTTGAAAATGAAAAAAAAAAGTCTCAAATTATAAAGCCAAAAATTTAATTATATACAAATTAAACGTGGAACTATCTTAGTTCATTATCATAGTGCATTAATTACTCTACAGCATGTGCAGATTTACTCCAACGATGCTTACACACACATGAAATAAACAACAAAATGCATAATTAAAAAATAAAATAAAATGGATAAATAGCAATCACGTACATCCACAGTACCAAACATTAAAAAATTACAGAATTGTAAATTTATGGTCCACAATAAAAATAAGATACCAGAAATGTCTCAAATCAATATTTTATTTACGGAAAGTGACAAATCATCCAACCTTTCAAATTACTGTACAAAATAGTTTTAAAGGTAAAGTTTTAAAAACTTTACCTTTAAAACTATTTTGTACCGTAATACTATTTTAAAGGTAAAGTTGACGGAGACAGTAATACTACCTGCAAGGTGGGGAGGAATGGGTGCCCCTGATTTAAGAGTTCATAACTTAGCACTAATCTTGAGATGGTGGTGGTCCATATATATTAATCCTGAGTCCATATGGTCACAAACGATTACCAAGTTGCAGGGATTGGGCTCTGGCATATCCGTGGATATCGGACTATGGCATAGAAGATTTGGGAATCCCTCCGACAATATTTTAAATTATATTTTGGATTGTAAAATTTTAAATTATGCCAATTGTGAAGTTTGTAAATTGGCAAAACAAACCAAACTTCCCTTTTCTTATTCCAAAGTAAAAGTGAAGCTATGTTTGATTTAATTCATTCGGATGTATGGAGACTGGCCCCAATTGACTCATATAATGGATTTAAATATTTTGTTACTTTTATTGATGATTTTTCAAGAACCACTTAGTTATATTTACTCAAATCAAAAAAATAAAGTGTTTAGTAGCTTCAAAGAAATTTTTTGTCTTATAGAAAATTAATTTAATGCTAAACTAAAAATATTTAGGTCGGATAACGAAACGGAATTTGTAAACAAAAACTTTGAAACTTTGTTTAAAGAAAAAGGGATTATACACCAAACTACTTGCATTAATACACCCGACCAAAATGTAGTGGTGGAAAGAAAAAATAGACATTTATTAGAAATGACAAGAACCTTAATGTTTCAAAGTAATGTTCCAAAGATATATTGGTCGGATGCCATACTTTGCGCTACACACCTAATTAATAGATTGCCAAGTTCAAAATTAGAAAACAAAATTCCATTAGAAATTATTTATCAACAAAAAATCACCTTTGATCATTTAAAAATATTTGGATGCACAAGTTTTGTACATATTAAAAGGAAAGATAAGTTAGATTGTGTATTAACAAAAACTATTTTCTTAGGGTATTCACCATTTAAAAAAGGGTACAAATGCTATGATTCTATTAACAAAAAAATATTTATTCCTAGAAATGTTATATTTTTTGAAAATGAACCATATTTCAAAAAAATAGAAGAGATTCAAGAGCCTAATCACATCCAAATTGAAAATATAAATTCGGTAACACCCTATATTGCACAAAATAATTTAGAAGAAAATGAAATAAGTGATATTGAAGAAGAAATGGATGATGACAACAATGAAATAAATGAGGCTGAAGTAGAGAATAATTCGGGGCTTAGACGAACAACTAGGGTATCACAACCGTCAATTAGACTTAGAGACTATGTTACATATACCGTCCAATACTCTATATAAGATTATGTCTCATATGAAAAAATTTTGCCTTCATACCAAGCTTACCTTACTACCATAGAAAAAGAAATAGAACCAAAAGATTATCAAGAGGCCATTCAAAATCCAACTTGGAAGAAAGCCATGAAAGAAGAGCTACAAGCTCTAGAAAAAAAATGAAACATGGGTAATTGTTCCCTTACCAAAAAATAAAAAACCCATTGGATGCAAATGGGTTTACAAAATTAAATATAATTGTGATGGTACCATAGAACGGTATAGGGCAAGATTAGTGGCCAAAGGGTTTACACAAACATATGGCATAGATTACAATGAAACTTTTGTACTGGTTGCAAAAATGAATACTGTTACGGTGTTATTTTCTATTGTCGTAAACAATGGGTGGAATTTATACCAAATGGATGTAAAAAATGCATTTTTTCAAGGAATACTTGAGGAAGAAGTTTATATGATCCTTCCACCGGGTCATGTAAAAGAAAAAAAATGTTAACCTTGTTTGTAGGTTAAAAAAAATTAATTTATGGACTTAAGCAATCTCCAAGGGCATGGCATGGCAAACTATCTCAATATTTAATTTCTTGCAATTTTAAAATTAGTAATGCCGATCACTCCTTATTTACCAAGAGTGAAGGAAATAATATAACCCTTGTCTTAGTATACGTTGATGATTTAATAATTACCGGAAATAATTTAGAAGCAATTAAAAAAATCAAACTCTAATTAAAAGAAAAATTTGACATTAAAGATTTAGGATATTTAAAATATTTTCTAGGAATAGAAGTAGTATTTTCAAACAAAGGTCTATTAATTTCACAAAAAAAATATACCTTGGATTTATTAAAAGAAACCGGTAAACTAGGTTGTAAACCGGTCTCTACACCAATAGATAATAAATATAAATTAAATACCGAGGATGGTTAACCCTTAGAAAATATAAACTAATTTCAAAGACTTGTAGGAAAATTAATTTAGCTCATGGTAACACGTCCGGATATTTCTTTTACCGTAAGTCAAATTAGTAAATTTATGCATTTACCAAGAACATCGCATTTAGAGGCCATAAATAGAATTTTGAGATATTTAAAAGGAAATCCCGGAAAGAGAATATGGATGAAGAATAATAATTCTAATGCAATATGTGGCTATTCCGATGCAGATTGGGTCGGTAGCTTTGATAGAAAATCCACCACCGGTTTTTACACTTTTGTAGGCGGAAATTTAGTCACATGGAAAAGCAAGAAGCAAAATGTCGTGGCACGATCAAGCGCGGAAGCGGAATATCGAGCCATGGCATCAACCGCAAGTGAATTGATATGGCTCAAGCAATTGCTCAAAGACATGGGAATCATTGTTGATCAACCCATGAAAATGTATTGCGACAACAACTCTGCACGTCACATTGCTCTAAATCCCGTATTTCACGAACGAACCAAACACATAGAAGTTGATTGTCATTTTATTAGAGAGAAGGTCCAATCCAAAGAAATAGAAACACCATTTGTCCGAAGCGAAGATCAAATAGCGAATGTTTTTATAAAAGGATTAGATCCAAAACCGTTTGAAGAAATCACAAGCAAGCTAGGATTATTCGATATTTACAATCCTAGCTTGAGGGGGGTGTTGAATAAATGACCTTAGAAACAAATTACTATAAGTCAAGGGTTTATATGTAAAATTAGTATGTAGAATAGTTTAGACAGTTATTGTAGCAAAAATTTAGATAGTCTCCAACGGTCATATTGACCCTGTAATATATATATAGACACTGTAACAGAAAAATAAATATCCTTTTTCAAATATACAAAATTTCTTATCTCCTCAGCTTTGCATCTCTAAAAATAACAGATATGTGCAAGAATTTAACTAAAAACAGTGTTCTAAATAGCGCACTATAGCGTTTTTCTCTCATAAAAGCTATGGCGCTATGCCCAAATAGCGTCACTATAGCGCTCTATTTCGCGCTATAGCGCCACTATTTGGGTATAGCGCAATTTTTTTAACCCGGCCGCTATAACGCGATAAACGCTATTTAAATCATTGACTTAAAAGTATTGTTAAATCTAGCAGGGAGTAAAAACTTGAAATAAATGGATAAAATTTGAGAATTTTTAATGAAATTTACCTTTGGAATTTTGTTCATAGATTATTGATGGATTTATCCTAAAATATAATGTTAGAATAGAATTATATCTGATACAGCTAGAAATTTATTTGAATTATTGTTTTATTGATTGATTGTTCATCCTTTACAGATTACATTCTACAGATCAATCTATTTACAAAGCTAAAGAGCCGCTAGAAGAAAAAGGCTAAAAAAAATAAAGTAACGGTAAAATAGAAAAAGTACATGGGTTTATGCTACGTGCATCCTAAAATAACATCTCTACATGCGGATCCAAACATGATAAAAACGTTGAGGATTCAAAATCAATAAATTTTGTTTTTTTTTCTGACTTTGGATCAAATTATATATTGATATTATAGCTACAATATTTCATATAGCAAAATACAGGCATCAAATCTAAGTAGTGAGGGGGCCGGGTCATTTTCCTAAATTAAAACTGGGATCCAATAAATGTGTTATTTCATAGAGGTGCATCATTTTTTTAAATTCACATGCAAATCTAACAAAAAGAATTCTTCTGAATTTATAATTTTCTAATATAACAAGTGAGGTGGTTCAAATTAAGGGAAAATTTATTATTTGTCACTTTAAAATCTTAAATTTTAAAAAATGCTACTCCGAAATTAGAAATCATTATAATGCATGCCACTCTAAACTTAGTTAATTTAATTTTGCCACTGCAAATAATTAATGACTATAATATCCTCCCATCTCTTTTTCCTCTATCTTTCTTTGAATTTTGTTTCCGTAAATAAACTAACTTAAATTATGAAAAAATAATTAAATATGACCAGTTATATTTGAACACATTAGATGTAGTCATGACGTGACTAACGTGCTATGACTAACCTTTCAAATTCGATCAAAGTACGTCACGTGATCACGTCATGTATTGAGAACCCTATCTCTGACTCAAAATTATTTTCAAAATATACTTCTTTCTGTCATTCTTTATTAAAAAAAAGTTATATAAAATATTTGTGTTTAAAATAATTATACTCTATTTTGAAATTTTAATTCCATTCTATTTTATTTTCTGACTCGGTTTTTGTTTTCTACTAAGAATTCTTCAAAAGAACGCATATTATTTCGAGTTGGACATTAGAAATTTAGACGTCCACATGTTCGACTGGATCATGTTTCTGCACAATTTCATAAGTTGATTTCTTGCGTATCTCCAGCGAGACATCTCCTTCTACCTAACAAATAAAAATCTAACCATGATAAGAGGTTGAAGTCAATAGAACAAAAGATTTAGACCCTATTCGGTTCACGTGAGGAAAAAAAATTAACTTATATTGAAGTTTTTTTCTTTCACGGTAAACAGTAAAAAATAGTTCAAAATTTTTAATTTCTATTTCTTAACAAGCCGCCAAATAAGACCTTAGGAATGAGAATTTTCATCTTGAAGTACCTTAAATTTCATCTCATTCCTCCCTGATTTTTTCAAAACACGAAAAGGTTTCAACAATGAATTGAGTTTGGCTGTTTTAGTCCTATGTTTGATGTAATTATAAGAGTAGAACTAGGGTGTTCCTAAGCTCACCGAAGTGTTTGGTGAGTTTAACTCCAAAACTCATCAAATTTGTTTCAAATGACGAATCCAAATCTTTGAAACTCATCTACCTTATGAGTGATGAGTCTACATTTGAAAATTTTAAACATTCGAATTAATTTAGTATAAAATCAAGCGGTCAAAAAATGTTTAAAAATGAATGTACTAAAATTAATTTACTAACTTTCTAATTTTGACCGATTGACTTTATACTAAACTAATTTGAATGTTTAAAAATTTCATATGTAGACGCATCACACGTAAAATAGACGGGTTTCAACGATTCAGATTCGTTATTTGAAACTAATTTGATGAGTTTTGAAGTTAAGATCACCAAACACTTTGGTTAGCTTAAGAACACCCTAGTTCTACTCTAATTATAAATACTAATTGATTTGATGTGTGCCTGTGTTGCACTTCTCAATACAAATACTCTCGATAGCTTCTACCATGAAATTAGAAAAAAAAAAAAAAAAGAATTAAGTTGGGCTAATATGCTATATAAAATATAGACACTCTTGTGCTTTCAAGCCGTTTTGTACTGTTTATAAGGTTCAAAAGTTAATTTGAATTGATCAACATGATATCTATATTAAAATGTGTTTGTTGTTCAAATTTTATATTCTTTTAGATAGATACAAAATTGTTATTTTTCAATGATCCATTAATTTTTAAAAAATAATATTCTTGTACATGTCAAAAAAATATAGTAAATTTTTTTTTTAAAAAAGGTGTAAAATTTGGTGGCCAAGCAAAGAGAAAAGCTTATGATTTATAAAGTATAAGAGAATCTATGTTTTGTAAAACAACTTAGCCCATCTCTAATAAAATATATATGGTGGTTTAGATCAATTATTTAAATTAAAAAAATAAATTCAAAATACAAATACACTTTTCTTGTAAAAAACATAAAAGCACAAATGCACAATTAGATAACAATCATCTCATTATTCTTTATATTTTTCTGCTAAATTTAGCTTTATGAATTCTAAATTCTCGAGATATGATAACAATCACCAAAGATCTACTTCCTGATACAAACATATATAATTAGTATTTTCGTCTTAATTTATTTTTATATTCTCTATTTATTCTGAGAAAATTCAGGAAAGGACAGTGCCGTATCAAGATCTACACTTGATTCAAACAGGTTTATAAATTGCACGAAATAGAAGAACATAGATCCTAGGATGGTGCCTATATGGTCCCAAATTAATCAAAGGACAGGTGGTCTATGACAAAACAAAATGTTGGTAGTTGGTACGATGCATATGACATATTACTAAAATTAATATATGTTTTTTTTGTATTTTTATTTTGTAATAGTTGAGGCAATTGTTGGCAACGAGTATATTAATAAAAAAAAATTTAAATATCCTTAGCTTACAATTAAATTATTTGTTAAATAAATTCGCAAGAAGGATACATATACCAGACACAATATGTACTCGCATCATCTAACGTTCCTTGTCCCGTACTATTTCTAAGCAAATAATTGTCAGTTATGATTATCGTTGTGATTTCATCTATAAGTATGCTCACTGTTTTCTTTCTTCTTGAGAAAGTCTTTTCTTCTTCTTTTTTTCTTTCCAGAGCGTTCATGCGCCAGCTGTCCATACTATATCTTATCTAGCTCTGATCACTAGTGGAAAGACTGGAATCAGGATCGGCTATAGGAAACAACCGATACTAATACCTATCTGGATCGTTTTTATTAATAAAACCGATCCTAAAAACTAATAAGATCGGATTTTTTGGTCAACCGATCCTAATTAGCATATATTAGGATCAGTTGTTTATAAAAAACCGATCCTGATACTATTAGAATCGGTTATTTGAAACAACCGATCCTAATACTTTTTTTTCAAAGTTGGTTCTGCAAAGCAAAAAAAAAAAAAAATAGTATTAGGATTGGTTATTTATAAACAACCGATCCTAATAATATGAGGATCAGTTTTTTATTAGAAAATGTTTTTCCATCTAATTGTTACCTTTGTTTTTGTTTTTTGGGTATTTTTTAATCTCAAGTGATGTGATTACAAAAGAGGTAATTATTGATTTTTTTTATTGTTGTGCTTTACATTAATTGCATAAATGTGTGTTAATTGAAGAAATAGTCCAATTAATCACTTGTATGTTTGTTAATTAATTTTTTTTGGAATTAAATTTCTTGTTATAATATGTAATGCTTCACAAAATGTTGGTTCTTGAAAAATAAAAAAATTAGGATCGGTTGTTCCAAAGAACCGATCCTAATAGTACTATTAGGATCGGTTTTTTGAAACAACCGATCCTAATACTTTTTTTTTTCAAAGATGGTTCTGCAAAAAAAAAAAAATAGTATCAAGATCGGTTGTTTATAAAAAACCGATCCTGATACTTTTTTTTTTGCAGAACCATCTTTGAAAAAAAAAGTATTAGGATCGGTTGTTTCAAAAAACGGATCCTAATAGTTACTATCAGAATCGGTTGTTTAAACAACTGATCCTAATAGTTTCTATTTGAATCGGTTATTTAACCGATCCAGATTATTATAGTATCAGTATCGCCTTCATCAGAATCGGTTGTATTCCGATACTAATATGCGTATATAACCGATCTTGATTCCATATTTTCCACTAGTGGATTGTTGATGAGATTTCTTTCCTTCCTTTCACCAGGCGTCTGCAATGTTACTCTCAATACGCCTAGTCACATTAAATTGTATGTATTGCCCTATTCAAAAAATGCTCATAAAGGAGCAAGATCACATAATGTAATCGCGAGTTTAACTTCTGGATTAATGCATAATTTGCAAGCCAGTTTATATTGTCCAACATAAGTCACAAAAAGATCTTAACCTTCATTAGTATCTTTAGAGTGTGCCCCATAAACGACTTGTGTAATGAAAAAGGGAAAGCAAGGGAAGGAAATAGTTCACTTCTTTTACACACTGATTTTGAGGTGAACAAATTCATAATTTTTCTATATATGGTTCACCCTCGTTCCCCTCCGTCCTCCATCTATAACTCTTTCTAGAACAAGTAAATGGCTCTGATCAGGTCTAGAAGTACTTCTCTTTATTCTCCTCATCTAGAGCACAGTCTTAGTTTACACAGAAAATACAGGTTGTTAATGTAGAATTGTGCTTCAGCTCTCAAATAATTTACTCCCAGCCTTTTTTGTATGTGTCTGGTTTGCTTGAGAGAAGACATTTTGAGCCTTTTTAAAAGAATGAACTTCCGGAATGATGCATAGTTGGTGACACGTTTATATTCCTTTATCACAAAGAAGGCATATATCTGACCATTATATTTCACTTTGATGATTTCTTATTATATTCCAAAATTATTGTTTACTTGCACAATGTAAAGATTATACAAAGCGATACACTCTTCATCTGTTAAAGCCCATTGAAAGCCCAATAAACTATAAAATATTGGTGCTTTAATTTCTTATTACAATAATACAATATGACAAGCCTAGACTACAAAGAACTTTTTTTCTTTTTGAAAGCTTACAAACAACTTTCTTAATATACTAATTATGGGCTGGCCTGATGCGGCGGAGAATGTTGTTCCTTTCATATTCATTTTATTTTATTAGATTATAACTAGTGAAAGAAATATGATAGTATAATATTTGCATGGTTACAATAAATAAAAATTCTTAGAACAATGTTATCAGCAGAGCAGCACTAATTATCAAACGTAACTTGAAATATATTTAAATTTAATCTCTTCAATCAGCTATATTACGTTGTTGTTAATAAAGAAAATGATTACATCTTGATAGTAATTGGGTTAGGATTCCTTGACAATAGCTTATCTTGACAAAAATGTCTCAAACCGGGCTTAAAAAAGTTTAAAATAAAATTATAGCCATGATGCTGTCATCATAAATTGATGGTGTATCGATTTTCATGCAATCTAAATATTGTTTCATATTTTATCAAATTAATCGGTTGTCAATTGATTTTCACCCATAATTTTTCTAAATCAACGATGTTGTGCATAGTACCAATAGATCAATCTTACGAATAAAAAAAAAAGTGTTCCTTTGCAAATAATAAGCCTTCTTCTTAGAACAATGTCTTGTAAACTATTTCAACATTTTTTAATTTTAAAACAATAACCTTATGTTCCCTCTACTTTAACTTTTCTTTTCATACATTTAATAATTCTAATCTCTCATGAGTCTCACCTAATTGTGCATATTAGAATAACCAAACACATGTGGCGTCTCAGTCTTATATTTTTCTTTGTTAAATTTTAATGATTATGTCAAATCTTCAAGATTTCATCTTCGATCGGTTGCAGATACCACTGTGCATCCATGGGGATTCTACAATTTGCAAGAGAAAAAAATCAACTCATTAAGTTCGGCCATTTTTATTAATATCCTCAAAAAAATAGATAATTTTAAAAATAACCTCGTTTTTTTTTTTTTTTTATTAATGCCCTAACCGCTTGGAAGCGGAGCGGGCCAATATCAACACCAAACCGCCCGTATAGTGGGCGGTCCACTTTTTTTTTTTTTTTTTTTTTTTTTTTTATTGAAATATTAGAAATGTTGAATATATTTCTTTAGAAATAGATGTAATACAATATAATTTGATTTATTAGAAAGACTGCAACAAATAACCCGGATCAATATTTTTCAGGCCGGATTTTTCGCGGCTGTAAGAAAAATTAATATATCTCTTTATGTGTTATTGGACAAAAATAAAAATGCTTAGATTCTGAGTTATTGATCCCGGTTCAAAAGTCACTTCTATGTAATCTAGAAAAAATTATAATCCTTCTAGGACATTTAATTTATAAAAAGTTGTATCTATTTTGAGAATTCTTTTTGAATAACAATTATTAAATAACTTAAAGTTTTTATTTTTTTTCAAAAATAGATACAACTTTTTATAAATTAAATGTCCTAGAAGGATTATAATATTTTCTAGATTACATAGAAGTGACTTTTGAACCGGGATCAATAACTCAGAATCTAAGCATTTTTATTTTTGTCCAATAACACATAAAGAGATATATTAATTTTTCCTACAGCCGCGAAAAATCCGGCCTGAAAAATATTGATCCGGGTTATTTGTTGCAGTCTTTCTAATAAATCAAATTATATTGTATTCCATCTATTTTTAAAGAAATATATTCAACATTTCTAATATTTCAATAAAAAAATAAAAAAAATTTCTGTTTAAAAAAAAAAAATTTTAAAAAAAAAAAATTTGAAAAAAAAAAAAAAAAACCAGACCGCCCAATTCAAGGGCGGTTCTTTTTTTTTGAATTTTTTTTTAAACATAAATTTTTATTTTTTTTATTTTTTGTATTGAAATATTAAAAATGTTGAATATATTTCTTTAAAAATAGATGGAATACAATATAATTTGATTTATTAGAAAGACTGCAACAAATAACCCGGATCAATATTTTTCAGGCCGGATTTTTCGCGGCTGTAAGAAAAATTAATATATCTCTTTATGTGTTATTGGACAAAAATAAAAATGCTTAGATTCCGAGTTATTGATCCCGGTTCAAAAGTCACTTCTATGTAATCTAGAAAATATTATAATCCTTCTAGGACATTTAATTTATAAAAAGTTGTATCTATTTTTGAAAAAAAATAAAAACTTTAAGTTATTTAATAATTGTTATTCAAAAAGAATTCTCAAAATAGATACAACTTTTTATAAATTAAATGTCCTAGAAGGATTATAATTTTTTCTAGATTACATAGAAGTGACTTTTGAACCGGGATCAATAACTCAGAATCTAAGCATTTTTATTTTTGTCCAATAACACATAAAGAGATATATTAATTTTTCTTACAGCCGCGAAAAATCCGGCCTGAAAAATATTGATCCGGGTTATTTGTTGCAGTCTTTCTAATAAATCAAATTATATTGTATTACATCTATTTCTAAAGAAATATATTCAACATTTCTAATATTTCAATAAAAAAAATAAAAAATTTCTGTTTTAAAAAAAAAAAACTTATAAAAAAAAAAAAAGAAAAAGAAAAAGAAAAGTGGACCGCCCACTATACGGGCGGTTTGGTGTTGATATTGGCCCGCTCCGCTTCCAAGCGGTTAGGGCATTAATAAAAAAAAAAAAAAAAACGAGGTTATTTTTAAAATTATCTATTTTTTTGGGGATATTAATAAAAATGGCCGCATTAAGTTATGCATAAAATAAATTATGTAGGGACTAATTTGTAATTTTCATAGTTAGTCATTTTATTGGGAAAGAAAGTGTTCATACTTTATTTAGAGGCTGCTAGGTTTATTGTATATTTTTCGGCCTAATTAATTAACCACGATAAAATTCCAAACTAGCCAATTTCTAAAATTATCAACATTCAACTAGATCTATGATTGCAAGGATATACTGTTTGCAAAAATAATGACATCAATTAATTGCCCATATTTAATATTACTCGCTCGTTCAATCAAATAACATATACATTTAAAATCGAATATTATATTTATACCTGTGTTGTACGTAACACTGGAGTGGTGTCATCATGACCATAGATTACTACTTCCATAGTACGAGCTGGTTCGTTTTATGCCCGTATGAAACTCAACCGCTTTCATTCATTCTTCCTCCGGTTTATTTCTTATTCTCCAGTATTTATAATGTTAATGGAGGTTGATGTTATACAGTGTGCATAGAAAAAAAAAAGAGACAAAAAATATAAGTAATTTTCTATTATTAATTAAGTTCCGATCATTAACTTGTAGAATCACATTTAACTTGAATTGATCGATGCATATACAGATTGCCTTCATTAGCATGTCCTGTGAATAAATGATTTGTTACCAAACTACTACTCACATACATGATATTTAGAAAATACGTCATGTGTGAAGAATGCATCGTATGAAGGATCAAGACACAAACATTATTATTAATAATAAATTTTGTTGCAACTGCAATTTTAGAAAAAAAATATATTATACGAAAAATGATAACGACCAAAGACATGGATAATGAATTGTCTTCGTATTTGTCACACTTCAAACCGGAAATCTCGAATTAGGACGTGATTAACTCTCGACTCGTGTTCATTAATTCAAGAACCACGCAAGACTAACCAAATATAAATAAATGCGAAAGCATGAATAATAAGAATAAAAGCACAGGTCATAAAATTTGTAAACAAACATACATATATAAATGTCCATACAATTCATATAATAATAAAATGGAATGTCATCTAAGAAAAGAGATATACGATCTAACGAATATGGTGTACAAAACAAAATCACTAGTACTTGTATATCCTGTCCAAAAATCCTATAAATATAAAGTCAAACTAGATGGATATTAGGAATAGCTTCTGACAACTCTTCTTGCTGATCACCAGTTTCTGTACTTAAAATGACTCTCTCAGTATGTGACTTAGAATTACTCTTTCATATATCTTTTATGGTCAAAACACTTTTGATTATAAATCTACATATGATTCGATAAATTTGTGGTTGGTATGAAGTTTAATAGTGATACAAAGACATACCTAATTTATTAACTATTAAAATGAAAATACGTATAATAGATGCAACTATAAAAAATGATATAATTAATCTAGTATGACAACATGAAAAG